>JAVKLA010000001.1:14758645-14825202 GCA_034782735.1 Sagittarius serpentarius
TTGCATTGTGCATCACTTGTGTATTCCAATCCTTTTATTATTATTGTCGCTTTCTTGTTGTTATTAGTGTCATTGTTGGTTTCTTCCTTTCTGTTCTATTAAACTGTTCTTATCTCAGCCCACGAGCTTTACTTTATTTTTTCCGATTCTCTCCCCCATCCCACTGAGCGGGGGGAGAGCGAGTGAGCGGCTGCGTGGTGCTGAGTTGCTGGCTGGGGTTAAACCACGACACGCAGACACGCAGTCCCTCACCTTCCAGGTAAAATAGACGGAAGCTTCAGTACTGCAGGCGTTTGCCCTGAATATACTGCTCATGTACAATGAGGTTATCAATGCAAACACAAGTCCTGCCTCTGCCCCTTTGTGCAGATTTAATGGCAGCTTATGCCAACAGCCTCAGTGAGGTTAAAAAGTAGTCCCTTTACTTCCTTAACAATGGGAAAAACATCTCAGTGGTAGAGGTGTGGTTTTATGACCGTACCCAAAACTGGCCCCTGTGCTGCTGTTCACCAGAGCAGAAGCCCTCAGAGGCCTTGGAAGAATTTATTGGGTGCTCAGGCTTTTATTTAGCTTTTAATTTTTATTATGTTTGCTTTAAATTGTGCAATCTAGGACTTGCTTCAAAACACCCATGTTTGAGAAGATGGGAGTTTGGTGTTCACTTGCATCTCTGCTCCTGAGCGTGCCTGGCGGCAATGCCATACATGCTCAGCAACCTGTATGAAGCTGTTCGTGTGAAACGGGCATGAACTACAACAGATGAAGGACTGTCTGTGGCAGAAGATACTAGCTTAAAACTAGGCTGTATGGTTTTGTACATAGCATATAGAAATAGAAAAG
Organism: Sagittarius serpentarius; assembly: GCA_034782735.1. Lineage (NCBI taxonomy): Eukaryota > Metazoa > Chordata > Aves > Accipitriformes > Sagittariidae > Sagittarius > Sagittarius serpentarius. Next base: position 14,759,486 of record JAVKLA010000001.1, read on the forward strand.
GTTCTTGCATAGACTTCAGTTATTGAAAGTTTGGTTTTCCTGCCTATAAACTGATATCTGAAAGCACTTGGTTAAATAACATATAGGTTTAATTACTCTAGCTGTGGGCAATTAGGAAAATACGACCATCGATTTAATGAAGGCTTGTGTAAGAGAACACTTTAAATTAATTCTTTGACTTGATGACCTTAACATATACAACCACTACAGACCGCAGGATGTGGTCCCTGTTTCCAGGTCCAGCGTGTTTTGGCTCCAGACAAAGTGTGGCATCCCCCCATGGACCTGGCCAGCCTCAGCGCTGTCCCTGCCTTTCCCTGCAACTGCAACACCGTTCCCCTCATCTGTAGTACTTCCAAGTTTAAATAATTACCATTTCAGCTGTCTTACATGAGCTGAATTCTCCTGTTTGCTTGACAAGGTTATGGTGTTGCTTGAGAGCCTGTTATTTTCATCAATGAAAAATAAACTCCATGCAGTTTCAACTTAATAGACCTATGCGTATTGGCTAAAACAGGATATTTTCTTTAATCACGTTCTCCTGTGTTGCACATTCACCTTGAAGCACTTGGGCAAAGCAGCTCCAAAATGTTGGGTTTGCTCTTGCCTGGTTGATGGGGACACCCAAGCTCCAGCATGGCCATATCAGGTGCTCCCTGTGAGATGCTGGTTTTCTTTATTTCCCAAATGTTTTTCCAGGGACTTTTTCTTTAAGCCCCTCTGCAGTTTTGTCTTGCAGGGTTGCCAGAATTTGGGAAGGTTGTTGTCTCTGAAGCAGTTCATTTCTTTATGTGTTTAAATTCCATAGTTATTTTAATCATTTTATTAGGTGGTATTTGGGTTATGTGATAATTACTAATGTAATGTGAGAAAAATTTCTGTGGGAGATCTTTTTTTATGTCGCAAGTGCCTTGTGCTTACCCTGTAACGACGTGGCGGTTGCTGTGTGCTTTAGGGGTGACTAATTACCCGCAGCTACATTAGCAGATACAAAAGCACCTGTCCCACCTACCCTGTCTGAGCTGTATCTTTTACAGAAACAGCATTAAATACAAGTGGGATCTGAGGGCTTGTGCACATTTTGCCAAGCTTATTTTAAATCTTGTACGGAGGCAGCAAGGACTGCAATCCCATTCCCATCACAGCGGCTGCCAGCGCTCCCACTGGATTTCTCAGGCTGAGAATCAGGCAGAAGCTTGAATGAATGCGCTCCCTTGTGCACGCACAAACTCGGTGTGTTTGTACAATATTAATTAAAATGCATTTAAGTTGAGTGAATGCTTGCTGTATTCAGGGGCCCTTTGGGGAAGAAAAAAAAAAAACAAGAAAGGAAGGCAGGCAAGCGAAGGCCCCTGGCTGTCGTGGAGCCGCATGAGTCCTGGTGGAGTGGCAGTAGCTGCTGGGGAAGGCGGCTGGCACCGTGGGAATGCTCTGTGCAAGCTGGGCACCCCTGGGCCCCCAGGAGAGCACTGCGGGGTAGGAAGGAGCCCTTCATGTCCCCAGCAAAGCAGCCCGGTTTGTGAGCTGGGAAATGATTTTGGGCCAACGTCACAGCAGGTGTTACTGGCAGCCCTCACTAAATTGATTTGTGTTGAGGGCATATGTACAAAGCCCCAGTCCAAGTGCCTGGCTCCCCTCTGCTTCCCCAGCTCCCACCCGTGCATGTGTTCACCTGGTGCTTGTGGTTTGTGCTCCATCATCTTCCTCCCGCTCCTTCCCCTGGCATTGAAAAAAAGCAATCCAAATCCTTTTCACTGCTGAGACCTGTAGAGGTTCCTACTACTTTGCCCTGGTAGGGAACCAGAATACGCTGTGAATCAGTGATGGAGGGAAACAGGTCCCATGAGCCATTGCTGCTGTGCTGGAGTGGGACTTGGGGCGGGTGAGGGTTGGAAAGCAGGGAGAGCAATGTTTGCAAACTCTTAGGCCTTCAGCTCGGGACTTTGCTCTGCTTTTAGCTGCCTAAGAACACGTGGCCTTGTATTGCTCACAATCATTTATCTGCAGACTTATTAATCTTGTAGAAAGCATTGGTGATGGTCTATACTTTGGTACTGGATGGAAGGATTTTGGTTCTTGGTGTTAAGAGTTAGGTTCACAAGCATAATTTTGGCTGCTGCACTCAAGTGGCTGAACTGGAGACTAGTGCAAGATTAGGCAGCATGTAATGGTCTTCACCAACAAAGGGGAGAGTGGTTCCTCCATGTGATGGTTCAGAGCAATGGCAACATTTGTGTGTACTAACTTGCACTCTGGAGTGGTGTTTAATTTCCTCGGGGAGGAAATGTAGGTCAGTTGGAAAAGGGGTCCTGGTGATATTCTTGATCATACTGGGAGACACCCAGTAAGGAGCCCAGACTGGGAGACTGGCATTGTATTTCAGAGCTATTTCAAATATTTCAACCTTTTCACTGTCTCAAAATGAAGCCCTACCTGAACTAAGCCAGGTGCTGCTAGCAGAGATGTCTCAAATCTTTCTGAGATAATGTCTGTTAATTGCTTGTTTAGATTATGTGCTTCATTGGGAACTAAATTGCAAATGCTGAAGACATTTCATAAAGTTATTTTTTGCATCCTGCATCCAGTAAGAGAATCCTACACTCCTTCTAAGCTACCATACTGTGTAAGTGGCCATAAAAGATATCTTTAATTTTAAATGCTTTTCTGTCACAACTTGTGTGCCGGTAATTTGCCAATTTGACCGCTGGAGCTAGCAAGCACCTCCTCGGAGCTGGCCCGATGGGGGTGGCAGTGAGCAGCGCGGGGCCACGTGTCACCCCCATGTCACCTCCATCCCTCTGGTTCCTCGCCAGCTTGGAGGCTTATCTGCTGTCTTCTCATCGGAGCGAGCACTTCCAGATTCACAGCAAGACCTCAAGGAGCGCCAGATGATAGAGCAGATGGCAGATGACTAATTTGGCAAAGTTAGATGGGTGGAAATTGTTTGCTTTAATTGCTTGTCAAGTCCAGTACCTACATTATAGTTAAGAAGCAACTATTTACCCTCAAAATAGAAGGAAACGAGGAACCAAAGTGTGTGTGTGTCTGTGAAGAGTAGGGAGAAAAAGGAAAGGAGAAGTACCCAGAGAAAATAATTTGTTATAAAGGCCTGGGAGAGGAAGAACCATTGGCAAAACTTCTTGTATTAATTTCTGCTTTTTTTTTTAGTGGTAGCTGTGTGATATAGGTCCTGCATTTTTCCCCTTTTTGTCCTTTCTGGTTGCTCTATGATAATATATACATGACTAAACCAAAAGAGAAGTAATGCTGGTAATGTTGGCATAAAGCAAGCAGATGACACTGGCTTGACATCGTCGGCCCAGGCAGTTATCTTGGAATGTTGCAGAATAAATCTAGTCAACATTTTGATGCTGTTTTTTGGTTGGTATGAACAGGAGTGAGTGCTACATTAGTAAAATATGCTGTGCAGCATCCACCAAACAGATTTTGGAGAGCTCAGTGTAAGGAGAGGGTGCCGTCAGCTCAGGAAAGTGTTATCACACATAACTAATCCTTCTTGGTGAAGTTACAATCACTGTTAGTCTTTACTGTGCCTATTTGTGTTCCTGTTCATAACATTGGGAAAGAGCTTCCCTTTGTAGGTGGCATCTGATCAGCCTCTACTGAAGGTGGGACCAGCCTGATAACACACATCCCTGCAACTTTTCTGCAAGTGCTGGGAAGCTTTTACAGTGGCATATGAAACGATGTCTGGGAGTTTAGCGAGCAAATTTCAGGGAATTCATGCTTTTGGTCCCTGGTGCTATCAACCCAGGGACCTCTCCTCCATGCAAAGAGAAGAAAGGCTACAGAAGTGTTTCAGAGCATCCTTTTAGCATTGAGGATTAAAGTCTGGATGAAAATTATAGTTGTTTTTTTTTAAAATTTGACTTTATTTAGCAGTTGTGGAGAGCTTAACTTGGAAACCAAAATAAATTATAGGACTCCCAGGTTTGTGTTTCTGTGTCCTTTGTATGTTTGCATGCAGGTAGAAGGGATTAAAGCCGTGATGGTGTTTCTCACAGCCACTGTGGGCTAGCCTGTACTGTGCCACCTCATCCCGATGGCACCCTGATGGACTGAATGGCGGCTGGATGGCAATGCTGAGCTTCTCCTCTCATGGTCTCGTGGCTGTCCAGGGGTTCATGACAGCTGCATTGATTGCATGCAACTGGACTCAAACGGGATGATAATTTTCTAGTGTAGAGCAGACCTCTTGGAAGGAAAACACTTGTGCCAGCTGAGCTTTTAATTAGGAGTACAGAGAAAATTATGCTCTCCTTCATTACAGTCTCTCACCTAGGGAAAGCAAGCCTCTGATTTTAAAATACTCTCCAAAACAACTGGGTTTACAGGAAAATGGCTGGTGACCTCAATGAGTGTTTTGCCTTCTCCCAGGAGACATCTGCAAGACTGTAAGTGCAGGCGGTCCCTCCTCTCGTTAGGACATGCCTAATTGCAAGAAAATTCAGGGCTTTTGCAGCTCGTTCAAGGAGAGCTGTAAAATAATAATGCTTTCAGGATTTAAAGTGCGTTCACCCCTTCTTCTTTGTGCGTACATGACAGGGTGCGCAGGCTGTTGCTGAGAACGCGGAGCATAGTGAAATGAATGGGGACTGCTGCGGCATTGCTGGTAATTAGTTGTTCCTTAAGGGGCTCGAGTATTTCCCCCCATCTGGGGGTCTTAAACGGCCACGGGTGTTTGAAGTTATTAACAAACAGTTACGTTAGCTGCCTTTCAAGAAACCTTGATGATGGTGCTGTCTGTAAAAACACAACTCATTAAGTGGGAAGTACAGGAAAAGAATGTGTTAGAAAGAGATGCGGACTGTTGTTGGGCTCATCCTGTCTGGGATGAAGGAATGTGTAATTCTCTTTTCATAAACACGCTTCTGAAACCATTGAGTCTGAGAGTTTAAGCGTCCTCTTGCGTTTTCGGCCCACTTGACAAACCGATGAACAAAGAGAAGGTTGTGCTGCATTCAGGCAGAGGCTAGCGCAGGGCAAACGTGCCTCTCTCCCGCATGCTCGCCAAGGAGATAATAATCAATATTTTATGATTCAAAAGAATATATCTAGATGCTCGAGATAACTCTCTTGGAGTTGGCAACGAGGCTGCCTCATTGCTTCTTGTCTGAATGTGCTTTGGGAGAGGCATGAGACACTGGTATTTCAGGTGGGGGTGACCGTGCTGGAGATGATGGGATTCTCTCTTCCTGAGTAACTCCAAATGCAGGCAAATCCAGAGAGGGGTTGAGTAAGAAACGAAACTCCTTCCGAAAGTTAGTTCATCTTTTGTGCTTGGAGGATTATAAAATCCATTAGTATTATAAGAAACGGGACTAGATGGAGTCAAATATGATTTCTTAATTTAACGTATAGATTCATAATCACCAGAGCAGAGCAAAATAATGGCCTAAAAAGCAGTAGCTAAAGGACATTTTTAAATGCCTCCATTATTTGCTACCTTTGAGTGAGCATCTGAATGATTTGGCTTTGTTATAAAAAAAAAGTGAAAGGGAAATTAATTTCCAAGTCATGTGCATGAATATTGATGAAAAAACATAAGTTCAATTCATTACAGACGATTATTACTGCTGTAATTGGGGCCATTAGGAGCTGAAGCTCTTCGCTGTCACTTTAGGTAGCTGGTAATAAGTAAACAACTGAAAGTGAAGTGCGAATGTGTGAGTAATGCCTGAGATCCGCTTTTGTGATGGTCAAGCAGCGCTCTGCCCCAGCGCCCACCCAAAGCTGCCCATGTTTGGGGTGTAGATGAGAAGCGGCCACGGGCTGGCAGCCTGACCGGTCACTGTCACCGCTGGTTTGGGGCTGCCCAGATGGGAAAGTGCACATACTTCAGCTTCGGGCTAACATGAGTGGTGGGTGTCTCTGGGTGCGTACACGTGCACACTCTGCAAGGTTAGTTGCCAGAATATGGAAAGAGAGGGAACGGCCACGTGCGTGTTGGTGGAGGTGTGTTTGAGAGCTGCACGACATGCTGGTAACCTGGTACAGGCTGTCAGTCAACACGTCGCTGGGCTTTCCATCGGGGAAAACATAAGGGGACGTCAGATTTTCCTGGGAGTGCATTGAAATGGCGCTGAAGGATTTCCCTTATTGAGATGCCTCTGTAAGACCTTCTGAGCAAGTTGGGAGTATACGTGCTCGGGGGTGCTCAGCAGTGAGAGAAGCTGCAGACTGGGGGCACATCTTGAGCTGCTACTTTTTTGACCTCTGGTAGAGGCAGGGGAGTTAGTATTTTTTATTAACCAGGAGAGGTTCTGCTGCTGCAGGGACTACTTTTAACACTTAGTCTTTATTTTCTTTCTGCTCATCAGTTTCTGGGGCTATATAAAAATAATGTGTCTAACAATATACAGCAAAATGCTTTGAAGAGGGTTTATGAAATATGGATTATGGTGGTTTTGCATGGCATGACAAGGAAATACATTTTGTTGCGCTCATGTTTATGCCTATATATGGCTGGAACATCCCTGAAAATACGTAATATTTTGGCACTTAATTTTAAAGAGCTGCTACAACACACAGATTCCTGTTGCTGTTTCAAGAGATGAGCAGGAGGGTGAGAGGGAGATGTTTTTGCTTTCTGTTGAGCTTGGGGGCAGAGGGACTGGGGATCCTGTCTGACCCCTCCTCATCTCCCACCTTACACATGGTTACTTTTAGCGCTTCTTAACTATTTTGGCAAATCAGACCCACAACGATTATTTTTGCCCTGGAGCAGCTGGGAATTGCCTCCTGGGGCTCAAAATGGGGGGATAAAACTTACTGTTAACTACCAGTTCACAGCCTGCTTTCTGGCCTGGGTCCTTCCCTGGCTTGGCTCCCTGGTGTGTGTGGGCAAGCAGGAGCACCTTTGTAATTGTACAGGGCAGCAGCATTTCTTCCTCATGGCAGGAATAGCTTTATACCCTATTAGCTGTATTTTGCCTTAAAAAAATGCTAACAGCACGTCTAATCTCCCTGTTTTAAAGGATGCTTTGCAAAGAACGGAGGTACTGTCTCAGCTCTGTCCTCCTGCAAGTGACGATTGATCTAATCTGCTTTTCTTAAATACTTTCATAGTTTTCTCCTTTGTATTTTGAATCTGGCGTAATTATTAGGTGCATCAAAAGTATATGCTCAAAACCCGTGCTGTAAAGCTGAGGCACAGAGAGATTAATGGCTTATTTTAATAATGGTTTGTTAATGATCCATGGTTATACCCCCATTCCCTTTGGGGCTTCAACTCGTTCTGCAGGTCAGGGCTCTCTCCTGCTCCGAGTACTGTTTCTGCATCGGCTGCACTGCTGGGTGGGTACCGATGGCAAAAAATCTGCACTGCTGCACCCCCTGATTCATGTAGGATAGCCTCATTTTTGATTTTGAGGCAATCTGTAACCAATTTCTTTTTTTTTTTTTTTTTTCTTTTTCCTTGTTGAGGGGAGATGACCTGTCAGGACAGTACAGAGCTGCAAAAGCTGAGCTAGGCCATGCAGTGGTTAGGAGGATTGATGCTGGGCAGTGACTTTCCCTGGTTTCCCAAATTTTGTGGCAGACTGGGAGGAGCTGGGTCGCATGTAACTTTTGCCGTATACCAGGCAGGCAGCAGAGGCCCAGGTGTGAGCTGAAACAAGGAGATGTTTTGTGTAACTGAGGACCAGAGAATATGTCTTTTATAAAGACAGAAATTAAATGCTTGGAATTACTATGAGATAAATTTAAAGGATCAACATGATTTCTTTTAAATTTGCTTTTAAGTTTTTATTTATCCAAAAGAACTGATTTCCATAGCAGTATCAAAAGCTGGGAGTAGTTACTGCAATGGTTTGCTTGTACAAAATTGATCTCACTTGAATAAAACTTGCAGCCCTGGTTTACATCTGGGCTGGCTTCACCCCTGCTGAATCCTCTTGCAAGAGCAGGCTCCAGGTGTTCTGCCTCCTTACAGCAACAAATGGCTAAATTAGCTTTCAGGAAATGTCTAATGGGTGTGCAACATGAAATATCAGTGTTGCGGTATATAGCTTTATTAGCTGAGCTGCTGGAATTGTTTTCTAAGCTATGTTGATCCTTAGCACCGATTGCAAAATGGAACAAAAATTATTTTAGTCCTCGGAAGCCTTAAGACAGAATAATACTTACTCGGCTGGAAACACAGTCAATCTTTTTGTTATAGATGCTGCTGCGTTTAAGGAAGAAGCAAACCAACTGATTTTTTTAATGGGTAGCAAACAGTTTTAGAAATCTTCTGGCAGGGACAGGCTTGCGTCTCCCTGAAGGATGGAGATGCTTGTACGGCAGATCTTGAGTTTGTTCTGAATAAAACTTTAAATATGAACTAGGACAGGGCTCTGTATTTCAGAAAGAAAGACCTGCCATCCCTTAGCAGCAGTGGTTAATCGTTCCAGGTGTTCCCAGTCCAGCAGACCTACGTCAGGTCCCAGTGGGACCATGTCTTTCCATCTTGGGAATCCCCCAAAATAGCTATTGAAAATACTATAAACAAAATCTTGTTTAGATATGTTTTAGTCTAAGTGGTTAGGCTTTACGAGAAATATTTCAAAATGGGAATGTTCGTGCTTTAAATTAAGCCTGGAAATGAGGTAGTAGTTTTTATTTTAAAACCTGAGCAAACCAACAAGTTCTGTTTTTCTGTAACACGGTGTAATGAATATATGTCAAATATTTCAAGTTTTTAAACTTAGCAAGGACTTTGAAATTTTACTTCTACCTGGTCACAGAAAGAAATAAACAAGTTACATCCCTTACAATATTTCCTGTGGTAACTAGGCCAAATGTGTATTTGGAAAAGCAGTCCTATGTAGTGCCTCTTCAGCTTTGGTCCGTGGTTTTTAGCTGCTGGAAACACAAAACCCCAAAATGATCTGGTAAAACCTTCAGTCTGTGAATGGCTTGCAGTGAAACCAGCTCCTGCTATCCCTCCCCAGCGGGGAGTTACGGTTCAGGAGGAACAGATTTCTGCTGCCATTTTTAGGGGAGAGGGAGTTTCCTTGGGAGAAAACTTTGAGCAGTTTTTGGGTTTCTGGCTGCCTCCCGAAGCCCTTCTGCAAGAGGCTGCTTGAAGCTCAAATTGCCCTGGCACAAGAGCACATTGCTTAGCAATAGAGAGACTGCAGTTGGAAAACAGAGATGAGAATTGTTCCCATTTCTATTTAAGGGGAGGGAAAAAAAAAAGCGGCGGATGTAGTAAGTAAACAGTCAATAATGGTAGTACTCAAAATCCTCATTACTTTTGATATTTAAAAAAAGGACCCGCATCATTCAAAAGAGCATATTTTAGCCAATTTTACTGATTATGCCTCGAGTCATGGAGAGTTTTGTTTGTATTGATCTAATCCAGGAGTGGGAATGGCTCCAGAAATGCTATTCTGGTCTGGCTCATGTTTTGCATAATATAATGCCCATTTCAAAAGTTTGGATATATTCATATTAATTTGCTTGTAGATAAGAACAACCCACAAGCTGTTGGTAATCAGGAAGAGTAAGTGCATGCAAAAAAAGCCCAGCCCCACACTTGACCATTTAAGTAGCATTGCTGTCCTGGTAGGCTGAGAGCTGTGTGGAAAAACTGCTGTTGTAAAATGCTGCTTCTGTGTTTCTTCCTGCATTCATTTTTGTCGTTGCTTGATGCACGGCAAGCTAATAGACTGAGCAGGGCTGCGATGCTGCAGTAGCTTTCAACTGGACTTCAAAATTTAGAAGAGAGTAGTATAATATTAAAATGCGTCTTCTGAAAATTAACTGTATTAGGATGGTATCTCCTAACTCATCTGACACATCTCCACTGTACGTTCAGATCAGTCTGGTGACTTGTGGAAAGACGGTATGTTTGTTGCTGTTGTCTTTCTCCTGTTTAATTGCATAAAGCTGGGAAGAGCTGGGGTGTTAAGGAAAGTAATGGGGAAACCAATGTCGGGTATAAGCCTTCTGGTCAGGTTGCTCTTGGCTTGTCCAACAGACTGCTGTGAGCACCAGCTGAATAGGGAAAATGTTGGATTACCCAGGTCAGCTTGGATGCACAGGTCTCTCCAGCCTTACCTCCTTTAGTCTGTGATTGGTGCATCTCTGTTCAGTGTCTGATTCTGTCATTGGCAGAACTAGTAGGGACTTTGCTGAGACCTTGGTTTGGCCCTTTAGGTGCTGGGGTCAACATGATCGTGAACCATATTTGTACCTTCTTATCTTAGCTGCTGATATTCAAGTATCTTGTGCTGGGTTTTTTTTGCAGGACCCAATCCTGTGAATAATTCAGGATTTTTGTTACAATTATCTGTATCTCTGTGTACAAACTCTATTTCCTTCTCTGCTCCTGTGTCCCTCTCCTGCTCATCCTGATTGTTTGTCCTGTGGTTTCTTACAGTGTGTGCCGGCACTGAGAACAAGCTGAGCTCCCTCTCTGACCTGGAGCAGCAGTATCGGGCCCTGCGCAAGTACTATGAGAACTGCGAGGTAGTTATGGGCAACCTGGAAATCACCAGCATTGAGCACAACCGAGACCTCTCCTTCCTGCGGGTGAGCAATCTTTTTTCCTTCCCTTCATCTTCTGTGTTTAGGGGAGTAGCTACAGGTGCTGGGCTGCAGAAGGGCAAGTCTTTTTCCCACTAGCTCCACTGCAATATAAGAGTATAATAAAGTGTCACAGATGTGCAGAGAACTAGAGCAATGTCATTGCTGTGACAGGTGCTCTAAGTATGTGTCATTTAGATTTGTCCAGGACTCTGGGGAGAAAGCCATGTCACTACGCAGAAGGGTGACACCGTGCAGGTCTCTATCACTGTGTGTTGCCAGCGGGTATGGAGCAGGTAAAGTAGGGTTTAGCAAGGTCAGAGAATCATGCAGATAAGCACTGGAGGCTTGGAGGAGCTAATGCTAATAAAATGCTAGATACGGACTGATTGATAGACTAAACAAAGGAAGAACTCTGGGCAATGTTTATGGAGCATTTAAGAGAAAGGAAAAAAAAAGGTGATTGCTGAATGAACATAAACCCCTCTTCGTGTACGAGGCTGGAGTTACGAGCCTAATTGAATCTCCAGCATCCAGGGGAAGCCTGTGATAGATGAAGGCTGTCCTGCCACCGTGGAGCCTGGGTTGTTTGCTCCCTCAGCCCTCTTTACATCAGATTTTGAGTAAATATCATGCATTTGGGTTTGTGAAGGAACATTTCAGCGTGGTTTGTATGTTCCCTGGTAACGTGTTAGCAACCACAAGGAGGGAAAGGTGAATGCCGAATTAAAAGAATTTAAGCCCACCATTATTTGGCATTCCAAAACTAATTAAGTTTTAAGAAATACCCCAGTAAAGGAGTGATCCAGTGCGCTCACGTGGGCATCTGAGGATGCTGTAGGCAATGCGGCTGCAACATGGAAGAAACTGCTCTGTAGGTGTGAGGACCACGGTAGAAAAGGCAGCCCATGGCAGTGTGGTTGCAGGCTGTGCTGGTCACTCTCCAATAGAAGTCATCAAGCCATGACACAGATAAGGGTTTATACTGCTTGTTTTGTATGGCATCTCTTGCATATGCTTCTGCAAAATGCTAATGGCATGTTTCAAGATGCATGTCTGTACGTAACTGGCATTTTCATAAAAAGCACATAGAGGGAGTGGTGAAGTTTAAATCCGGCAGCAGGAAGAGGGCGGCAGGAGTCAGCCCCAGCAGGTTGTGTTGCACTCAGTCATTCGGTTTGCCAGGTCTCAGGTGAACCTAGTGCTCAGTTTCAGTTTGTAAAAATGTGAACTTTCTGTTTAGAGTTCTAATAAAGGCAAAGCAGGTTCTTCAACAGCGCATTTTCTTCACGTTAAATTTGTTGTGGATTTCACAGGACTTCCACTCTATACGTTGGCCTATATTTACTCAAATCGTACACCAGGCTGCTAAAAGATCTGCAAGCAAAATTCAGCTGCCAGATATGTCTGGAGTAAAGTTTGGGGTGCTAATTGCACTCAGACTAACGGGTTGCCTGTTAATTTAAGTGACGAATGCCCAGGAAGTAAATGCTATCTATACATTTCACAGTTGTGACAGGTGGGGAAAACACATATGCTTGTGCTCTGAAATAGATGTAGCCTTGGTGCAGCTGGACTAATGTTTCCCGCTGCGTTAGACAGGCGGCAGATAGATACCTCCTGCGAGGGCAGGATCCCCGCCCTGATTCAGGCATTGCTGGACTTTCAGATGCCTCCTGAAACCCCTGACGTGCATGGCTCAAATTCACTGCAGACAGTTCTTCCGCTTCAACTTTCCTTCCTTCTTATGCTGCCTGCTGGTAGGAAGGGAAAGCAAATTATTTGGAAATTAGGGAATTAACGTTCCTAGCGGAGAGCTGCCATAAGCAGAGTAAAATATTGGTGGAAAGTGGGCAGTAAAATGAGCAAATGAGAGCAAGAAAGAAGGGCCATGTTTAGTAAATGAAGGTGGTTCGGTCACTTTTCCTTTTTGGTGACAGCTACTGTCGCTTTTTTGTTAGTTTTATTACTTCTCTTACCTGTGTCTGCCCTCTCACAGATGTCTCAGCAAAAAGCAGAAGTTGAAAAAAACCCAGCGAACTGGAAGTCTAGTTAATATGATAAATTGTAGTCATTAAAATACAAAACCAAACAGAGGAGAACATGTTCTTGGGGAGGCAAATAAATAAATAAATGTTGGCATATTTATGCCGATAATTCAACATTCATTAGTTAGGCAGTATTACTTGTTTTATCATTTTAAAAATGGTTTTAATGGCCAAATGAAGGTGGCAGATGGGAGATAACTAAAAGAAAGGCTATTTGTCTCTCTCAGACTTAAATATGGTGAACTCATTGTGGAAGATGATGCTCCTCCAGCCTGCTCCAGTTTTCCTTAGTCTCTGTTGCAATAATTGCGCTCTTCCTCCACCAAGGAGACTTCAGGTAGGCAGCTGATGCACCCCTGGGTTATCTGTACGTCCAGCTGACAAGTACCGTGGCTTCGTGTGCCCGCCTGCCTTCTTGTTAGTGCTCAGCTTAGCTGGGCAGCCTCTCGCTCCAGGACAGAGGGAAAACCTAGTGAGCTAGACATGCTGAGCCTTTTTATCATGCAATAATAAAAGAATACCATAAATGAATTGAAGTGAAAAAAACCCATAATTTTATTTACCCTGCAGAGGAACATTAAAAGATCAGCATCTCATCTCTCATATTTATTTAGACATTTATTCCCTAAGTAGATTTGCTTTATGTCTAGGAGTTAGCTCTCTGGATATCTGCTGATTAAGACTAAAAAGGGCTGCCTATCACCTGAATGAAGTGCTCAACCACTTAAACTTCCAGGCCTGCAAGCGAGCGCATGGCTTTGAGATCACAAGGACCTTCATTTATGTAAGAAGGGATTGCATATACCAGTTGTTTTTTTTTTTTCCTGGCATTCTTATATGTGTGCAGAACAGGAGTACAAATCTTCTGGTTTTGTTTAGCGTATTTTATTTTTGCGTCTGGTTGTGTCGTGCTCTTGGTATTGCTTGCCCGTGGGTGGCCAAAATAAAGGTGAGCAATTGCAGTATGAAGTTGTGCTCTGCATGTGCCACCCTCCAGCTCCATCAGCTCTGTTCCTGCTGCTCGTTGCTTCTCTGCACTGCGGCTGCAACGGGAGTCCTGGCAGACGAAAGGAGCACTCAGTAGGAGTTAAAAATGTGTCTAAGCCCAAGTGCTGGGAAAAGCAAGGTGTTTCTGACTGCGGGCTGATAGTGGTTTTCTTTGTTATTCTTCTGAGGCTCACGCTACCCACAGAAAATGTACACTGGGCTATTCAGTCTTTGGAGTCCCACCACTGCAAGCTTTGGCAATGAAATGAGGCTTAGGTTAATGCAGCACATTGCTGCTGGAGTAGCAGCTCCCTGTCGTGGCCAAGGCAGGCTCTCCAGTGGCGTAGGTGCTGCAGTAGGGAAAGTCACTTAGTGTTTTCAAGAGCATGATTGAACTGGGCAGGACAAATAATTGGGTGGAAAACAGGCCTCAAGAGCTCCCTTGTCCCTGTCGCATGTCCAGGCTCACCCAGCAAGTCAGCAGTGGCAGTGAGAAGGGGTTGGGCACCATCTCCCACTGCTTCCCAACCCACCGGCATGCTTACTAATTGCGTGGGTCAGGCTTTTGCACTAGGACTTGCTCTGTGAAACTAGATGAGCTGGTTGAACTGGTGCGTGTCTCCAGTCTCATCAAGGCTAGAGCTGCGACTTCTTTACCTGCTTTGGATTTCAGAAAAAGAATCTTGAGAAAAGCTCGGATTGTGCACTGGTTCATACTGCAAATGACTGACTGTTTTCAGAAGAGGAAACCTATTTTAGTTTCAGTTGGCAAAGCTGAGAGTTTGTATTGTGGACAGTTCTTATTTCTTAATAGCATCTCCGTATTCAATTTTCGAAATACACAATTAGTATACCACAAAACAATCTTCTGCAAGCACTCTTATTCTGTTAAACACATTTGGTAAACGAGAGTTATCTTTGACTAATCCCCAGGCTTTTAGCAATTCACAGTCAGTAAATTGTCTTCTCACGCCTGGATTTTATTTAACCAATTCAGATTATTTATTTTTGAAGACATGACCAAAGTTCTGTGCTGTTCCCTGCAATAACTCTCCTAAATAATTATGAAACTTATTTCTAACAGCAATCAACAGCTTTCGAAAATGATCTACCGCCACTTTATAAATTCTTTTTTCATTTACCTCCATGGTGCCTCTGTAGCACCCTCAGCCACAGCTACATTGGCAGCTATCTGCCTGCCATTTAACAGGGTGGGCGTTTTGTGGTGGGCAGCTTTACAGCTGCTGCGGTTACTGCGAAGACGTATAGCCCCATCTTCCTTTTGTCAGCATACATAACTGCACGCTTGGTGAAAACCTGCGCCAGCCCATGCTTATCACTTCCCTTACAATCACATTTAGACTTCGTGGCAGATGGAATTTGGGGCTTTGGGCTTTATGAATTTTTGCTTCTGATTGCGTTATAGCCTTGGAGGAAGTCTGAGTCAGACAGACCCCTCCAAGGGAGGAGGACTGCTAGAGCAGCCACGGGAAGAGTTGGTTGCAAACCGTGCTGCCTGGCCCCTAGGCATTTGGAGCTGCTTCGGGGGCGGGGGAAGTAATTTTCTTTTTTTTTTAATTTATTTAAAGCTTTTTGGTCTTTTATAGCAAACCAGGTCTAAGCAGACCCTTCTGAAAGCGCCGGCAGCAGAGCTCAGCAGAGACGTGGGCATGGAGAGAGCCAGCAGTCTGAACAGACGTGTTGGGAAGGGGAGCGCAGAGACAGGAGGGTATTGCCTTGTCCAGTTTGCTCGGCAGATCATTGTGATGATACTTATGGCTCCTGAAGGCCCGGCAGCACAGCTCTGCATCCTCTTCTGCAGCAAAATGGTATTTTAATTCCCACCTGACAGGCTTCTATAAGGTCCCACGTCAGCAGAAAGGGAGTGGGTTGTGGAGTGTAGTGCCTGTCAGGAGTCCCCAGAAAGAGAGGCTATGGGGTTGCCATGCCTATATGGAGGGGGATTTTCCTCACAAGTGCGTGGAAGTCTGGACCTACACCAGCACGGGGATTTTGGGGGGGTTTGCTGGGCAAAGCTACCCTGTAGCATTGTCCTCGCAGTGAGTTGCGTTAGGAGAGCCTTGCCAGCATGTGTGTTGTCTTTGGCTGGCAAGAGGCAAAGGGGCCTCCGGGTAACTACAGACCTGGAAAACAGATACATGTATTTATGTATTTGTAATTGCCCTGCCAGGACCTTACCCATTAGAAAATGAAGCATAAAGAGCCGAATGGTGTTCCAGCAGTGGTGTGAGGGGCAGGGCTGTGCGTGCTATACAAATCCAGGTGGAAAGAGGATGCCTCCAACTAGCTGTGTAAACCTGGCTAGGACATGCTGTGCACACAGCAATAAACACAACTGCTGTGCTGGGTGGGTTACAAGAGACCAGTGGCATGCCAGGCCATGCTTCTGGCATGGACAGAATGTTTTATGTCGGCTGTGATCAGCCGCCAGCTGTGCTGGATGAACCTGAGCCGTGTTTAAAGTGAGTTGGATCCAAGATTCAGAGGGCGGAGTGGGAGCAGAGGCTAACTGCAAAAATCCATGTGTGATACAGCCCTTCTCCAGGAGGACAGCTTCTTCTGCCATTTCCTATTGCTTTTGCAGAAACAGTAGCTTAAAATAATCCCAGCGGTTTAAACTGGTCTCAAAATGGCCAGGGTATATGGATTGTCAAGGTGAGGAACGGTGCGGATTTGTGGGATCTTAGACCTGTCCTGTGTTCAGAAGTGGGTAGTGAAATGGGAAGCCAATACTGTGGCCATGGTGAGTAGCTGAGTGCCAGGCACTATTATGGTAATTGGTGTTCCCGTTGCCATCATCCCTTGATGCGTGGGACAGCGCCTGGGTGGTTGGTGCCTCGTCCCTGCTATTGAAGACAAATATCACACGCCACGTAGTTCCTAACATAATCTCACCCAGCTCCATCCTGACCCCAGCGCTCCTAGAGCCTCCCAGCTAGTAGGTAAAAAGGCATCCAGTGCTTTCTGGCCTAAATGTGTTCGGAGGTGTTACGTTATTTTTGTGCTTCAGTTACTTATCCCCCTCACGTTATGCTGATAGGAAAGCATCCGACTCTCTGCAGTGTCTGCTTTCCCGTGCTGTCCCAGTCAGGCGTCTGTAATGCAGGTATGTCCTTGTGGCTCCGCAGACTGCCCTTAGTGGCCCCTGTGCCTCCTTTCCTCAGATGCGCAAAACCCCCTTTTCAACAGCCTGTCTGGTTTCAACCCCTTTTTAGTAGATACAGGACAGGGTACCGCTCAATTTGTACCTCTGCCGAGGCCTCTAGATGCAACGCCACAACACAGGGACCCTGCTGACATCTCCCCTTCCTCCCCCCCCCCGCCCCAAAAGCTGCCTGCGTGGCCACCAGCCTCCCATCTGCCTCCCTCCCCGCCTTTCTGCCAAGATTTCCTCCTTGTGCCTGGCCGCGCTTGCCTACTCGGGGACACAAATAATCCCGGGCGGGTGACAGCTGCCCTGGGCCTGCCGTGCTGCCCCTGTGCTGCGGTGGCCGCTCCCTCCCACCGGACCTCGGTGGAGCTGCAGAGCATTGAGGGGTGACCCCGAGCCCTCTCCCTGCCTCCCATGTCCTCCTCGCCCTGCTGTGACAGCCCTGCTCACCACACAGCTATTTCTGTCTGGCTCTTGCAGAGCCTTTTTTTAACATTGTTTACAAACCGGGCAGCTTTGTCTCTCCAAGCAGCTAATGTTTTTGGTAGTTCCCCACAGCCAGATTTTGACTTGGGTTTTATACTTCTCCCAGCCCTATTCTTTTATTTTTATAGCTGTCCTGGGCATTGCAAGAGGCACAATAACTGGGCTGGGAGGCTCCTTTTGCCTTTCATACGCAACACCGACCTCCTTTTCCTAAAATAAACTGAAAAACCCACTTGCACAGCCTCTCTTTCCCCTCTCCTTCTTTCCCTACCAGCAATGCAACACCAACAAGCAGCTCAGATCAGCTCTGCAGTGGAATTTGGGCTTTGCTTTCGACTGAGAGAAACTTAAAGACCCTGCAAGCTGGTACTCTTCTGCTTGAATTAGATTTTTAGCTTCTGCAAAACAAACATAGAAAAGAATTAATATACAATTAATCCTCGAACTGGGTTTGCCAAGCCGTAACCAAATATATGTACATTAGCTATTGCCCCATTAAGTTAGCAATTCTTTTTGGTGGCTTTGTATGAAAGGTATAGTTTGAAATAACCACTTGTGTTTAGGAAGAGGGTTGCGTGTTGTGGAAATGCAGGCTCCTGTTTTGGCACAGGGATGTACTGTAAAGTGGCCTTTTACGTCTGTGTGTGCCAGGGGCTGTGCGGCCCCCCAGGAAGCATTTTTTGGGGGAGGTTGTAATGGAGGAGGGCTGCAGACGATGGCCTTTTCCAGGGGAGCCTGCACCTGCTGGGGATGGTACTGGCCTGCTCCTCACATCCCATCTGCTGCAGGGCTGTTCTCGGGAGTGCTGCTGAAGCCAGTGGGGCACTAATGGCTACGTTCCCTTGTGTCCATGTCCGTGTGATCGATTTGCTGTATAAAACACATGCCGTTATCCATGTGGAGTGACTAGTAGATGGTGTCAGTAGGCCCTTCGCTGATACACGGGTACCCACGATCGGGGAGTTCGGAGAGGCTCCCCCGCCGGGGCTCGGGGGGGACGTGGGGATGGATCCCAACGTGGCACTTCGTTTCCCCCTTCTCCCGGTTGGCAGCAGCTGAGAGTTTCTTCAGGTCTCCCGCAGCTTTTGCCTGTGTCGCCTTCAGTTGGGGGGAGCGTCCTTCAGCTGTATCACACGTGGAGATGAGAGGTAAAGATTTGAAGTCCAGGGTGATTAAGGAGTCTCTTTAAATTGTCTTTTAGCATTTTCCTTTCAGCTCCTATTGTATGGGAGGCACCCCACCTCCAGCCGCCTGGGAAGCCTGTCTGATTCATGTGCGTGGCAGCGGTAGCAGGAGAGAGATAAAAGAAGCCTGACTTAAATTATTCAGAGTAACCCAGACCCACGCACATGCTTAAGATCAGTAATACCCTTTTCGCTTCCTCTCCTGTTTTCGTGGTTCCAGCAATGTCGCCCTTCGTTAGGCAGAGCAGAGCACTGGGGAGATGATGTGGGGCGGCTCGCCCATGCCCAGGGGCTGCACCGGTCCTTGCAATGTGAGGTAGGAGTCTGTCCTTCTTGCTGGTCCTGCTGAACTTCATGAGCCCCTCTGGCAGTTTTTGGGACTTGTGATAGGGTGCCAGCCACGGCTGCAAGTGATGTTTGCCATTCGACAGTATCGCCAACCCCTTCCCAGGCCCATTGCTGGGAGATTATGAGGTGCAAGAGGCCCCAGTACCAAAAATATGCCCTGGACGTGGGGTTCACCGCTCTGGGTGGAGTGCTTTCCAGGTTTGGCAGAGGTAATGCGGTGGATGGGTGCCGGCTGGCGGCAGCTCGGCCTGGGTAGTGTGTGGAGGATGGCTAATGGTAGGGGAAAGTGTTTGGAGGAGCTGGAAAAGTCTACCATCACCCCGGGAATATCACGGAGAGATCTGGGAG
Source organism: Sagittarius serpentarius (assembly GCA_034782735.1). Classification (NCBI taxonomy): domain Eukaryota; kingdom Metazoa; phylum Chordata; class Aves; order Accipitriformes; family Sagittariidae; genus Sagittarius; species Sagittarius serpentarius. Next base: position 14,778,592 of record JAVKLA010000001.1, read on the forward strand.
CTTTTTGCTTAAACTGTAGAGCAGTCTGCGAAATGGATGCGTTCCTGCGCGTTGGTGGTGTAGCGTCAGCCATAGCCCGGAAGGCCTTTCTCCTTTTCCTCCTCTCCAACACAGATCTTGTTCCCTTCCTAACAGCCTGCTGTATGGGGCTGTATTTGGGGGTAGGTGCTGACCTCAGCCCTTCCCTTCATGATCAATGCCTGCCGGTGGAAGCACGTTACTTCTTGGGCAATGTCCGTGAGGGATCTTTGAGGTGCAGGTAAACCGCCTTCCCCACGCTGCCCTGTGTCGGTGCAGGGTGGCTCCTGGGCCAGCACTGTCACCTCACTTGTCCGCTGTATGACCCACCTTCGCCTATACGAGGCCAGCCAAGTGTCTGACAAACTGGTTGTGCTTGCCAACTGGTCCTGGCACCCTGAATCTTAGCCACTGATGAAAATACAGATGAGTTGAATTCTTAACCTGAACAAAAGCAACTGCTGAGATTCATGGCTCTGTCTAGGCTTGTTATTTTTTTAAATTAAATACAGACTATTATTTCTTTTCCTATTGTTTAGCATCTCATCATACTCTTCCTTCTGTCTGTCCACGAAGGGGTCTGATGTTGTCAGCTCCTGCGTGTCTGCAAAATACGTGTGGCTAAGCCAGAACCCAGAAACTGCTGTGATGGGTACTATAAAAACACTGGTAGTGGAGTGGAGGACATTATTAAAAATAAAACAGCGCAAACCTTCTTAATTAGGTGTTGTTTCTCTTAGAAGCTGATCTTCCCCCTAGGCGAGTGAAACCAATTATGCCCTCCCTTTCAACCACCTTATGCTGTTAATGATCTTACTCTTGTACATGTAAACCTTTCCGCTACTGATGCAATTGGAAATGCTGGCCTAATTGAAGCTAGACTAAAGCAAACAGTGGAGTAAAGCTGAACTAACCAACAGGAAAAAAACCAAAACAACTAACTGCAAACGCTTTTAAATTATAAATGGTTTTGTTAGCTTATAAAGCAAATGAGTAGTTTTCTTCCAGCCATAGAAAGAAAGGTTATTTGGTGTAAATGGTGAGTGTAATGAGTTTTCAAGCCTAGTCTTAACCCTAGCTAGGAGATGGCATAAACTCCACTGTTTCATGCTGTTCACTGACAAGCTTTGCTGAGATGTTGTTAAGGCTTATTTATTCCCCTCTGTTAAGGCTTATTTATTCCCCTCTTTGTCCACCTGCTCTCTCAAACCTTTCCATGGAACAGAGATTGAAGTCGGGAGGCACAGACGAGGTATAGATAGGCATATAGATGACATAAGTAATTGTGGTATAGCAGCCTGCGCCAAGTGGAAGTATTTTATGCTTTCCTTTGAGTGACATTTTTCTGTTTTCCTGAGCATTTAAGCAATACGTTGCAAATTTTTCCTCTAGCCCTGCCTCCCTCCAGTCCCATTTTACTATGGAATAAAATGGAATTAAACAAACCGACTGTCAGCTGAATAATCTTGCATTGTAATACACTGACTCAGAGTCCTGGATCAATGGGCTTGAATTGCTGTTAAAAGCCATATGAAAGGGAAAGCAAAGTCTTTTGCTGTAAGCTGTGTCAAGGGGTGGAGGAGCAGAGGGATGGATGGAGGCTTAGCCAACACTTTTTGTGCTAAACCGGATCAATTTTAAAGGTTTCCTCTGTAGATGCCTGCCGGAGGGCTTTTGTAGTTCAGAAATGTCAGCACAATTGTGTAGATTGCAGCATTCAGCAACAGCAACGCTCCCACCCCAGACCTGATACTGGCACTGGGCCGTCTAATTACAGCCCGACGTGTGTCACGCACGCATGCGGCGTAGGTACCCAGGGGGATGCTGAGGTGGAGGGAGGAGCTGGTCTTCCTGAACGTCCCCCTCAAAAATAGCATGTCAAGGGAGCATTCACAAGGATGTGTCCTAGGGAAAGCTGCTCGGTTGTGTGGGGCTGGTGAGAGGAGCCAGGGAGATTGGAGCTGGCCAGAGGGTGACAGCGGATGTGTTTTTCTGGGATTGCGGTTGGGTTTGCTCAACACAGCAAGCAGCCAGCAGGGTCATCTGTCTTAACTGCGTGCTGGCTCTGAGTGCTGAATCCTACCGGGTGTGAAATCAAGTACCACCGACTTCTCAGGTGAGATGTCCCCAGTGTCAAACATCATCACGGAATCGAGAGGTTTTGGTTAAAGCGACAAGGACCTAGTTCAAGGCAGTACTTCTGCAGGTGGTTAAGCGCAACTGGTCTCATTGACTTCTAGTACTTTTGTTTGAGGTTAAGTAGGAGGGTAATAGGGTCTTCATGCTGTACGGAATAGTGCATAGTGTTTCTTTTCCCTCTTGGTGGTGATTAGTCCTACCAGAGAGGAAGAATGAAGTGCTTTGAGGTACTGTCTGAACATCATAAACTTGAAAATGTCAAAAGGCGAATTGGAAATACCATGCTGATTTTGACAAACCTGTGCTGTTTTATGCAGGAAAAATAATAGGGATAACTTAATGTTGTTCACTGGAGAGAGAGGTTATACCAAAAGTGCACTTTGTAGGAGAGTTTATGCTCATACTTTAAGAAAACAAACCTTAACAAGCCCAAGAGGGAGACAAGAGACCCTCAAAGTAAATGCTGTTCAAGTTTAATAGGATGGAAGGGACGTAGCCAAGTGGTCCAACAGCTTGAACGGTGGCCAGAGCCTTGACATTGCCACTCATTCTGATTTCTGGTGTTTTGGGATTGATTCAGATCCTAAGTGCCAACAAAGGAACTGTAAAGCATTATAAATTGCTTTATAATTCTGAGTAGTCACAGTGAAGGTGAAAGTGCTTGTGTCTCAGTGCAGGGGACAGCCTGTGAAAAAAAACAACAGGGAAACCCGCCAAAACCCATGGCTATGTGCAAGTATATTGCTGCCTCCAAACGGAAGCCTGAGATATGGAACATCATTGCTTTAAACCCTCCTCATACCAGCATTGCTGGTTTACACATAGAAGGACCTCTCCTGCCTTGAATTTGGAAGGGCGCTTCTGAAAACAGCCCTCCAGCTCTGTACTCATTGGCTTCCCCTCCAGGAAGGGCCAAAGGACAAGGAACAGTGAAAGGGATGGTGAGGCACGTGTTGTATTGCTGCTGTAAATCAAAAGCAACAACGCCGTGTAATACATACCTCAGAAATGATAATGACAGTTCATCCTTCAAAAGTACGGTGCAGAGTAAAGGCCTAAAAAAGGAAAATCCGTAACAAATATCAGGGAATTAATGGCTGTCTGTGCAAAAGTGTGGAGTAACCTCTTCGGGAAGCGGAAGATGTTACTGGATTCCTTCCAGACCCGCTGAGTGGTGAACTAGAAGCAAATATATCTGTTGTAAGGAGCTGTCTTTGATATGGGTGTGAAAAACCTGACCTAATAGGTATTATAGATTGCTGTCATTTTTTGAATACCATTTTTAATTTCTTTGGAGTCTGGTGAATTTTCAGGCAAAAGGAAGAAGGAGGAAGGTGTGCTCTGCAGATGGGCTACCCTCCCACTCTTCGAGCTGGCGAGCTCAATGCAGAACGTCACTGCTGCTGTGGCAGCCGGTCTCTGCAGCTTGCTCACGTGAACACGTTTATGTTTCACCTGCTGTGCAACCTCAGTTATCGTCAGGTTATTTGGAAAAGGCTCTTGTAGTTGAAAGCACAGAAGACAATGAAGGAAAAAGAAAAGGCAACTGCAAACCTGTGTCCTCCCTGCATTTCTGTCCCATTGGTGTAATGTTCTCATGAGCAGGTGGTACCTTGCCTTACCTTGCCTAAAATAGGGAAACCTGTTAAAAACAGCCACTGCAGGAATCCCTATGGAAGGTCACTGCAGAAAGGGATGGGGTGAATTTCGGTTCTCATTAATTGTCAGAGATGTGCAAGCAGAGAGAAATAAGAGGGAATTATTTGCAAATATTATGCTGTGTTAAAACTACTGTAGAAAGCAGAGACAGCCGCACAGCTTAAACCTAAAACGTTTTGCTGGCATTTGTTGCAGTCACAGTTACCTGACTGGTGGCTGGGTATTCTCCTTCCCCACCTCCTCTGCCTGTTTGTTTCCTGAGAATGCTGATATTTGTATTTGAGGCCAGGTGAGGTCCATCAATTTAGCAAACCACGAGCTGATCCCAGCCATGCTGTCAATTACCTCCAGTGCCTGGCATCAACGTGGTTGGAGGTTACAGCAGCGGTGCCCGGTAATGATGGCGGGTGCCGAAACATGCTCCCTTGTCAGCTCATCGTTTCGGTGCCAAAGTAATCATTTGATCTCAGCAGAACAGCTGGTTTTAAACTACAGGTTATCCGCTACTTCATCTCCTCACTTAGCTGCGGAGCTGATTTGTTTCAGCTATAGATCAATTATACCCCCAAAACAACACTCAGTTCACTTGTATCATGTGAAATGAAGATAAAATGGGTTCAGGCGCTAACGATAGATCTTCCATTACAGACCCTCTGTCCCTGCACATAAATACCCATCATCGGGGAGTGAGTATTCATTCATTCCTGGAGCCAGTCATGCTCATTTCATTCGGATACAATGAATTATTTTAGCAGAACAATGCATATATAAGAATAAAACGCAGTTAAAAGGGCATTTATTTCTCGTGCTGCTGGCTGACACCAAGATCATTCAAACTGATCAAATGTAAAATCAAATACATATGGTTAGAGCTTGTTGGGAAGCAATGCGTATTGTGTGCAAGGAAATCCAGTCATTCCAAAGAAAGAGTTTTCACGCAGTCTTTTCCTCGACATTATTACTATCTTTTGATCAAAATTTTCTCCATTACTGGCCACTGAAATTCAGAAATTTTGCTTCATTTGCAATGAAGACCCCTCACCTTGCAAATCAATCTGGCACGTGCTCAGCCGGCGCATGCCTTGACTATGCTGATGAAACAACAAAGTCCCCAAATCATGAAATAATGGCATTGCTACAGGTGTTCCTAGTAGGCAAGCCAGCATTTCCTTGGGCAGAGTAGGTCCAGCACATTTAAATCTATACCAACATCAATATGTTTGCATCTGCAGCCCCGCCGTTTCCCACTTTGGGATTGATTCAGCTTGTGTCGGTGGACGTGCGGCTGAGCTGCATAGGGCTAAATAGAGCTGGCTGGAAGTATTCAAAAAGCAAATTTCGGTAAAATGTTAAAATACCATTTTGCTTTGGCTTTGTAAGCCTGGTGTTTGACCAAAACGATAGAAGAGGTAATTACTAAGTATGCTTTTCCCCTAACTGGTTGCAGAGATGCAGGTATCGTGTGCCAGTTATCATCGGAAAGTTCCCCAGTTCTTGCTGCCGCAAGCATTCAACCCCATACGCTCGTTGTGTTTTCTGGTGTTTCTGAGGTGGGGTGAAATGCTTAGCTAGCACCGATGGGATGTTATTTACCTCAGTAGTATGTTTTCAGTACTCAGAGGTTTGAAGTGTGTCGTTCCTGGTGTGAGTGGGTGCTTTTCTGTGCGCTTGGCTCTGCACACTCTTGGTCACATTTTTGCTTTCCAGCTTCTGTTACAAACGCGCTGCTTGGGAAAACAGTGTGCGAGGAAGCCCAAGGGTGCTGTCGGGAACGAGGAGGTGTGCCAGGAGCTGGCATGCAGGATCTGTCTTCCGTCGGGGCGGGGGGCACGTTTTGTCCTGCAGCACAGGCACCCACACCCCAAGGGCTGAATGGAGATGAAATGGCTCAAGGCGGGAAAAATCCCCTCTTCATCCAACTGTTTTGCACCTGGTTTGATGTTTTTGATACTGTTTCTTGTTCTTGTTAGATTTCCATCACAACAGAGCGAGATACCCGATTTGTGCAGTAGAGATCCTGCTGCAGATCTGCTGCCGATGCCTGCCCGCTTTTGCGCACCAGGGATGAGTAAACTACCTACGAGTATATTTATTTTCTGAAAAAGGATTTTTCAGGTTGCATTTGGGTCGACCTGCGTTAGTGTGTCTGTCCTTAGGCAGAGCGGTGGGAGAGGGGAATGTTGTAAGGGTGGTTTCTTATGGCCCCCGTGTTGGGAGGTGGGGAGCAACTGTTTCCAAGAGACCTTATGGCACTCCTTAGTCCTGGGGCTGGTGTCCTCAGCTCGAGCGGGCTGACGATATGAATGTGAAAAGATCAGCACTAATTCAAATCAGGTAATCTGTGCACACTTGCACAAACACATCGGAGCCGGCTAAGCCCGCAGCCAGGAGTTATAAAACTCCGATTTAGTTAAATGACTTTGAATAGAGTTCTCACACTCCCTGAGATCTCAGTTTAAAAAGAAATAATTTTGATTGTGTTTCTGTACCTCAACTCCTCCCATGAAAGGTCACCTTTCTCCAAATGTGCTTTCAGATTGTGAGACGTAGTCCTGGTTCTTGGTTTTTAAAGTTTTAGTTGTTCATTAAAGCCCTTGCTGAACTGCTGCACCTAAAGTGTTTGGTTTTAACTCTGACCTCTGGAAAGAAATTACGTATCTCTTTATGTCTAATAAGGGCTGAAATTTTGTTAGGTGAAGCAACTGGCAGTTTTACAACGTCCATGGCCTGTAACTATCCCTGCCACTGCGAGGGGCCCAAACCTGACAGCTCCTTAAGCAATTTTAAATTCTTTTTTTTCTCCCATGAAATTTTAATGCTGCATCATGCCATGAATTCATAGCGGATGCAAATATTTATCAGATCTGTTGCAGACAGCATCCACTGGATGTTAATTTGTCAGGATGAATCCTGCTGTGTCTGGTTAGCAGGGACTTCTCAGAAGCAAAATAAGTAGGCCTTCATCTTGGGTTTCAGGAAAGCTCCCAGTAAAGGCTTCTCTTGTTTCCTTAAATAAATGTCTTCAGCTCCATCCTCCAGAGTCATCTCGGGGTGCCCCTCTAGGGCTTTCACAAAACAAAAAGGGCACTTGTCTGATAGCACTTCTCAGAGGCAATGATTTTTCTTAGCCCTTGCTTAACTGGCGGGTAATCGCCCATCATCTTGCTCAATACAAGAGTTTAGTTTTATTTGTTTATTTTTTTAATTGAGCTAAATGTCTCTTCTGCTTTCTTGCTGCCTCTGATCTCTGCTGGAGAGAGCAAGTCTTAGCAGCCTGGAACATCACACGTTTCTCTGATGCCTTTCGGCTCCCATATGCTCTGGTTCAGTAACAGTTTTGGCTGATCACTGTGACAGCAAAACACCTTTTTTATTTAAGCTACAGCTTTCTAGAAATATGTCTTTGGGCTTAATCAACATAACCTTCAGCAGTTCTTTGAAACTCGGGATCTAAACGCCATGAATGTCAGAAACACTTTATGGCTTGTGGGAGTCTTTAGCGCTTCTGACAGATAAAAGTGGGGGAGGAAGCCATCAAAAAACCCCACCAAATACAGGCTGGAATGGGATTTTTGCTGGTAGCTGACAGTTGGGCCCCTGCATTGGAAAGGACAGGCTACTAAAAGAAACCAAAGGGTAATGTAGTGCTGAGTGTATCGAGGTGAGCAGCCAGTTGGGTTTCACACAGGATATGCTCCGGAAGCTGTCCGTGTGCGCCGAGCTTAGGCACCCTTTGCTGGCAGAAACAGTCCTCTGCTGAAAGGTCCTTCAGATGTGCGAGCTGTTGGTTTATTATTACAATAGTAGTGGTGGTGTTATTTGTAAGAAGAGGAGAAAATGAGAATAAATTACAGTAAAATGTCAGTAACTGCTGAAAATAGAGGAGTAGCGACAGCGTCTCTTTGGCATTTTTGCAGCCAGGCAAGCATATACAGCAGGAATAGTGCCAGCGTGCAGTTTCCATTCAGCTTCAATTACTATCTTAACCTGTTTTTAAATATTTAAAGTTTAATGTTTAGTTTTGGATGATGCTGAATAACAAGGATCAAACTACGAAAATTCACATTAAAGTATTGGTTGCAGCAAGCACGTATCAATAATGTAAGCAGGATGGGATTGAATGGCCATGGTCTTCCAAGAAATCTTTTCCATTTCTTGTGTGTTCCCTGTCTAGACAAGATTTATTAAACAATCCTCTGAAGGGGTTGTCCTTCTCCGCTACCTTTTATTATTGGTGGGAGCCATTTTGAGGCTTACTCTGTTGTGCGAAGGGCTGGTTCCCTCGAGTGATTGATGAGCCGGATGGGAAGTGATTAGACTTTTACAAGCCCACGCTGCTTGGAACAATACTACCAGAAAAAAAAAAGCGGCCATTCTTCAAATTTCCGATTCATTGCCTATTATTTCCAAGCTTCAGTTTCTCTTTCCTTCTCTTCGACATCTCCTCATTTTTTTGGCTTGCTTTGCAAGATAAGGAAGGAGAGTGGAAGATCTGCATGGTGCAGCAGATAGAGGTAACCGTAGGAGGAAAAGCCAGCAGCTGTTGTGGGCAGTCTTGCTTTTTTGCTTTATTGTTGTTATATTTTATGAAGACTGATTGCGGTTTGCTCTTGATACGCTTCCCCAGAGGTCTGCCTTCTTCAAAGAGAGGCAATAAGCTGGGCAAGCTGTGGAGCAAGGCTGGTAGGAGGAGCAGGACAGGTAGGACATATGTGCTGTTTCCCTAAATAAAAGGGGACAAAACACAATCCCTTATATTGGGGCTGTCAGTGTGAAAACCCTTTGTCCTCTGCCAAAGGGCATTTACCGGATCACTCCATGGTTTGCATGCGATGATGGCGGAGCAGAGTCTTTTCTCCCAGGGGTCCCAGCAAACCTGGTATCTGACTGTGCGCAACAGGCAGTTTTGCTGCTGCCTGTGATTGGGGTCTGGAAAGCCTTTTTAAGAGGCAGAAATCCAGGTCTCCCCATTTTGTTCTAGCTCTCACTCAAGCCACCCATTCCCCTTTAGCACATGGTTGTTTGATCTTATGTTAAGACCTCTGCTCCTTCTCCTCTTCTGGGTGCCTGGCAGAGATTTTAATCCTAGAAATATAAGAAGGCACATAATCGTCCTTGCCTTTAAGATTCCTAACTTAATTCTTATTTTCATTCAGGGGTTTCCACCTTTTTTTTTTTTTTTTAAGTCTTCCTCAGGGGACCTTTAAAACTTCTCCACTGGAGCAATGGCAAATTGAAACCAGGCGGCTGGGGTTTTTTTAGCACCTCTGAGGACCACTGATGCAGGCTGAAATATACGCACTATACAGCAACCAGGTGTTACAGTGAATGGGGGAATCCCATTCCCCTGGTAAAAGTCAAATGAATTATTCCATTTTAGCTTTAAAACTGAGCTCTTTATGCATATGCCAGAGCCTCAGGGGACTGTCCCCTGTTGGGGCTGTTAGCTGGAAGTTGTCATTGAGGCCAAACCGAGGCGATACCCAGCCTAGCACCTTTGGGGAAAAACATGCTGGAGAGACAAGCATGAGCACCTCTGCTCATGGCTTCGTGGCATCTCTGTGATGTGATTTAATCTTGTTAAGCTGAAGCAGAGCCTGGGGTGTGGGTGCTCTTTTGGTGGCATTGAAAGGATGTTTCTTCAGTATTTGTCCTGCTGTAGATGATAAAGCTGTTGCAATAAGGAAGAAAAGGTAATGCATGATGTTTTATAATTGAGAGACCTAATAGTGACAGCAGTCACCTGGGTGAGTGGGGTGGGAAAGGAGGATTTGTGACCAAGAGAAGCAAATTTCTGTAAAAGCCAGAGCTATGCAAATATTTGACACTTCAGCGTGGTGACTGAACTGGGAAAGAATTAGAAAAGTCATTTTGGGGCTGATACAAGTGAGAAATCATTTTTTTTTTCCCCCCCTTCCCTCTTCAAAACAAAAATACTAGAAAATGTTGCTTTGTGACAATTGAATTTTTTTTTTCAGCTCAAAGTTCTTCATTTGTTTTCAATAATACATTCTGGTAAACTACTAAGCAATGAGCACCTCAGTTTTTCGAGTATGTTTTTCCTTACCCTTCCCAGATGGAGCTATTTGCCACGTTCAAGATTAATATTCAATTGACTTTGGTCAACCAAAAATTGATCTTTTTTTCCCCCATGCAGATATGTTTATTCTTTGAAAAGTTTCTCCAACCTAATAAGGATAGATTTTTTTCATGGCATTTTATCAAATCTGCCTTCTCTTTGCTGGGTTAAAATTTGATGGAAACAAGTTATTCATAAACATGCAGGTCAGTTTCTGTTGCACTGAAAAGAGCTCTTGCCTCCATAAGAAACATAATAAATGAAACAAAATGAAGATCACAGATGTTGTAATAAAATTAGTAAATGTGTGTATCGTTGAACTTCATTGAAATTATTGTAAATGGTGCTGTTACATTGTTTAATTATGTACAATTAGCGCAGGACTTGCTAAGTCCCTGCTGGAGCCTTTTCTCTTAGATTTACAATAGGTCATGGTAGAGTATTTTTCTTATTACTGTCATGGAGGCACTAATTGAACTGGATCTGATCTCCCACATTGACTAGTTTTATCCATAAAAGAATAATTTATTTATGTACAAATAGTTCTTCTTTGCCATATTTAACTGGAGCCTGGAGTAGGCATAGAAGAGATGGCAGAATTTACAGTCCATTAAAACATTTTCCATCAACTGTCATCTGTGAAAACTGTTTTGGGCATATAAAGCAGGAACAAGATAAATGTAGTTTTGGTAAGCCTTGAAAATACTTTTCTTCTGGGCCACAGCCAGCCAGCATGGCGAAGCTCTGGGGAGTTGTGCAAAAGAAGTCAGCAATGTTAGGGGGGTTTTGCGTATGTACATATATATACATATATATACACGCATTGAGAATCCTTCCCAGAAAACCTGGGAAATGCAGTAGTTTGGTTTTGCTTCCAGAAGGTTTTATGGACTCTCTCGGAGAGCTGAGAAAGAGAGGAGAGCTGCAAAGCACAGCAGAGAGGTGTTGCTTTGCTAGATGAGCCTGCGGGCAGAAAGACCTACGGTGCGTCTGGCCCTTGTGAGGCTGAACTGACACTGTTAAGTCACCCACGCAGGAAAGGTGGCAGAAAGCAGGGGAGGTGGAAGAGCTCATCATTTATTTCCAACCTGAAGTCCCCCAAATGCCAGAGAAGAAGCCAGCCATTGCAAAGACTGTCGTACTGATCTGGTGGATCCAAGGATTTTGCCTTGTTAAGCATTTCAGAGCATTTGGGGGTTTCTTCATATTGATCATCCAAGCTAAACCCGCTCAATAATATGATAAATAATTTATTTGCTGACACTTTTCCCAGCCTGCTCTATATGCACCTCACGTAGGTACGATGTGAAAGCTCGAAGGTGTGCTTCCCAGAGGTTAGCTTTGCAGACAGGGAGGGCAGCAAGAAACAAACAGAAAGTTCAGCTGAAGCCTTTCCTGCGAGCTCGGCTGCCTCAGGCATGTGCCAAGGAGAAGGAGGATGGGTCTGCTGCAGAGCCTGGAGAAGGCTTTGGGTGTCCAGGAGACCTGTTGGGGTAAGAGGTGCGTGCGTGGCGCTGTGCAGGGGTACCAGCTTGTGCCTGGACACGGCAGCTCTCTGCTGTGTTTGAGCTTGAACCAGATGGGGCTTCAGGTTTTAGAAAAGGCCAAACCGCTTGAACTCTTTGTCTGCCTGTCTGTAAATACAAACTCAGCGGAATTTAACATGTGCATGCTGTACCCGTGGAGGTCGATGGATATAAGGTGCAACTGTCTCACCTCTCTGGCCCAGGAGGTCCCTTTGCCTCTGCTCCTTTATACAACCTCCACCTTGCTCCTAAAACACCAGGCATTGCATCAGCTAGAGTAACAGCACACCAAAACTCACATCGGTGGTTCCTGGCAGGCACAGTACCTGTGGACATACTGGAGATGTCTCAGCAAACACTGCCAGACGCGTGCAAATTTATTCAAAACTGTTTCCATCAGCAGAGGAGTGCATTATTTATGATTCCATTTTCCTCTGTTTGGAGAGCATTTATCAAATCAATCAGAGAATTCATTAGGTAATTATTATTTTTTTCATTATTTGCCTAAGCCTTCATGTATTTACTGCATGCAAATAGAAAAGCCACTAGTAAATGGGATCAGTAGCTTGAAATACCCATTTTCTTTCCCATAGCGCAGAGGAGGAGCCTGGGAGTGGCTCAGTAGTGTGACAGCTAGCAATGAAGTTCTGATATATAAGAAGTGACGGGATGCTGTCGAGTGTCATTTGTTATCTGTGGCCTGAACGAGATTGCCTCTGCTCTGTGCTGGTGGACGGCCAGAGATGATTCGTGCCCCATTTCACATGTGTGCAAGTGAGTCACCAAGAAGTTATAAGTCAACACATATGAAAGGGCCCGAGCAGCTGCGAGCCCCCAGCTTAATCCTGTTTCGCAGCGTCCCTTGCGTCTTTGTTAGCGTCCTGTCCCACGTGGCGTCTGGTGCCACCTCCGCCATCTTCTGCTGGTGGTTGTGGTTAGAACTTCCCAGGGCAATACCAGCCGCCATTCCCCTGCTCTTTCCTCAAAAAGAGGTTGGTTTGTTGGGGTTTTTTGGGGTTGGGGTTTTTTTTTTCCAGACCACCTCATTTGGTGATTTTGCCAAGGACAACCTTGGTGGATGGCCTGGCTGGTTACCGGGCTTGGGGATCAGGAGCAGCGGGGACGGTGCTACTCCTGGGATCACATTTGATATGATGGCTGCGCCTCCATGCTTTCAGACCCCACGTGGTTCCTGCAGTTCGGGATTTGCCTCTCCCTGACCTGCAGTGACAGGGAGAAAACATGTTCCTGCAGGATGAGGTTATCTCAGGTGCACAGAAAGCTCCCCAGTGAATGGGGCCACCAAAACATGGTGCTTCCCATTTCCTGGTGCAGCGGAGCTCCTGGGCCAGACCCTGTGATGGGATGAGAGCAGATGAAGATGAAGGGGATGGGGAAATTATAGTAGCACCAAATCAGGTCAACTTAAACTGCTGTACAAAAAGCAACAGTTCCAGATGTGCTTCAAGAGCATCTCAAGGTTGAGGGGCTGGGGTGGGTTTGGGTTTCAGAGTCTTTTCCAAGACGCTGACCCATGCAGGCTAAGGGGATTGCTGGGAAGATGACTCTGCAGCTGCCTGTGTGACCACTGTACCCCCTCCACCTACTTCATGGGGTTTATTTGCAAGTAAATGTTGAGTTTCGTTCTTACCAGCTGCTTGCAGTGTCCGAGGCATCCCCGTCGCAATGTTAATGAGAAGGCTTTGAGGTGTGGTTTTTCTCCAGGTGACCCAGCTGTTCTGAGAAGCACTAAGGGTCACCGAACAAAAATGTATAATGTATAATTAATGCAATAATTGTATAATTTTATTCCTCTTTTCATCCAAGTTGGTGTACACAGTGCATGTATTAAATATGACTACGGTGCTGTTTCCCAAGACAACTGCTGAAGATGAGTTAGGAAGACCTCAATAAGCTATTCCAGTTAAACATTTTCTCTGCAAAATAAATACAGGCTGTCTTGTGAATAAGAATGAGATTAGCTGAAGTCATTAATTAGTATGACTTTTTAAAAGGAAGCTGTAAACGGAATAATTCACCACATACGGCATCTTAATTTTCTTCACTGTGAAATAGTTCTCACTTTTTATTATTTACTGTCTGTGGCTGTTAAAAGCCTTTCATGCATTCAGAACTTCTTTTTTGGTGGGTCCCCCCTGGTTTTTTAGCTTGTCTGTTTTGCTCCCCTGTCATCCGTCATCCTGCTCCCAGGTTTTGGACAGAGACAATATTATACTTGTGCCCAAACCATCTTTGCCTCCCTCCAGTCTCATCCCTCTCGGACTTTCCCATCGCCATAGGGTTCAGCTTGGTGACCAGAGCTCAGCACCCAAGGCAGCTAGCTTTGACCCAGAGTTATCTAATAAATTAGAAGAGAGTGCAGGGCTGGAGGTCTCTGAAGCAAGGAAAGCTTGGTATTGCCTCTGATTTTCTATTAGCGTGTGAGCATCACCAGTGCGTGCCGTATCATAGCATAGTTGTCCTAAGTCCTGACAGCCATCTGGAGACCTGAAATCCTAAAATGTGGAACAGAAAAGCTCATAGGTCCTTTGCGTTAGCCTGTCGGCCTCATGGTTGGTTGTTTTCCTCATGTAGTTCAGCTTAGAAACTGTTAAAACACATATCGTAGGAAGATTAAAATGATCCTTTATGATGGGTGGAAGGGGTTAAATTGAGGTTAAAAAAGAAAACATTTGAGAGGTTGTTTCAGAAAGAAATTCAGAAACAGTAAACTGTCTCATAGCTTTTCCCTAAAGCTTGGAGCAATTTGTTTAAACATTGATTTTAACATTTATTTTCCTACTGTTGTGGTTTTTTTGTTTTTTTTTCCAGTGGCTTAATTTCCATTCCTTGTCTGGTGTGCCTGTTAATTTTGCACGCTATCACAAGCCTAATTCTTCTCTGTTTCAAATGAATATCATATAAATTAATTGCCATATGATTACCATGTAATTACATTGTGACTCATGACAGTTCAGACAAAGTATCATAGCTACATTTTAAGAAATGATAAATGTTTGACTAATGTGTCAGAAAAATGTAAATATATTGTGATAATTGTGGCACTTTTAAACACGTTAATTCTCTCCCTAGTTTCTGTAAGCTGTCAGTCATGCTGTGGCAAAGAGCAGCCTATCTGAGCACCTAACTTTAGGTGTTTAGGCAGTGTTTAGCATTTGGGAAGGTTTTTGCACCAAGGGCCAGGGAGGAGGTACATGGCATGAGTTGCACTGTGGAGTCATGCGTGACACTCTTGAGAGACCTGTATCTTCCAAGTAAGCTGCTTATAAAATAAGTTTATGCTGTTACACGCTTCTAGCTACCTTTTGCTGTATTTCACAACACACGCACGCTTCTATTCCAGCTCAGCGTTGGGGGCTATCAGTATAGTTTGTACTATGTGGGGGCTCTTTTATCCTGCCTTGTCTGCTTGCAAGGGCATCTCCGCTGCCCAGGACCTCAGCGCTGGCCACGGGACTGAATGTGCCGTCGCTATTAGTGATCTCTGCCATTTTGTCTCTGTGTCTTTCCCTGTCTCTCACTCTCTCCTGCTGGGCAGAAACATACAGTTAAATTAGTGTTTAAGCACGCACCTTGGTCTGTGGCGGGACACTAATTGGAAACTAAGCCCAGCATTTCGCCTGCAGAGCGTCGCCCTGGGGAAGCCCTGTGGGCTGGCAGTGGGAAGGTGCATTGCTGCTGCGTGCTGTTGGGATGGAAAGGGATGCAACAAATCCACAGCTGTGGCTGTTGCGTGGCTGTGGAGCAAAAGTGAATGCTGTGAGCGGTCCCACTGTTGATGCTCACAAAGGCTTGGGTGAAACGAAGCTTTGGCTGTCCAGTGCTGATGGTCCTCTCACACACCGATCAGTGGGAAAGGGACCTGCTCTATTAACAATGCATAAGGGAAGTTCTATCTTCAGTTGGAAATTAGGAGTGGTTTTCGTCATATTAACTAAGTCACTATTCAGTATGTCTCACTGTCAATGTAGACAGGGACAAACCTTTTTAACAGCTGCCATGTGGTGTCAGACAGACTCCTGTTGATGGCAAAAACAAGTTTAGCATCGAATTGCTTAAAATAGCATCCTTAGTTTAAATTGCTGTAAGCTCTGTAAAGGTATTAGGATACATAACAGCCATGTCAAGGAAGTCACTGAAAGCCAGATAATGGATGTTTGGTTTCAGTTATGAATACCTTCACCGCTGATCTTGTCTTATCACTTAGAGTGAAGTGTCCTTAGCAAGACAGAAAGATTACAAAAGAGCACTTTGCTGTTTTTCAGCTTTCTTCCGTGCTTGCATGTCACCACCGTACAATAAAGTCAGGATAAGGTGTAGTTATCTAGACCTACAGCAATGCAGAGAGCTTTTTGTCTGTGCAGGTGCCAGCATACTGTTGCAGGGATTTGGGCTAGGATATCTGAAGGGCTTATCTCGTCCTCTTCTGCATGCTGGTGGCTGCTGTTCCGCACTTGGTCCTGACTTCGCGGCGTGCCCCGATGCTACTTGAGGTGCTTGGCAAGGATTTAGAAGTGCTTCCCAAGAAATTTCAGAGTAGGACAGATCTCTTTATAGGCTCTTCCCTTGATACTTTGCCTAGGGATTTATTTTTGTCTGGATTAGCAGGCCAGTTGCTGCTGCTTTCCCAACCAAATTAAGCAGTCATCAGTTGCAGTGATTCACTGAACTGAGCCAACGGGACAACGTCCTCTGCTCATTGAAGGTCCTGGTGCAAGACTAGTAGCAGTTGACAGCAAATAAACTGGCAAATCTATTAAAAAAAATAAACTGTGGAGTTTGTGGGAAGGGGAAGGGCAAGGGAGGTATTTCTAGTGAATTTACAAGCTGGAAATGATCAGGCCCGTGACTTAAGATCCCCTTCCTTGATGATGAGCGACAGCCGAGTTACTCATCTGCCTCTGATGGGCTTTAAAAGGGAGGGACCACAGCTAGCCAGGCTGCGGGGAGCTACGGAGGCAGCTGGCATTGCCGAGCCACCTGTTTACAGCCATCCAGCTGGAAACCCGTGTCCTGATGCCCTATAAACCCACCTCTAGAGAAATTGTTTCCAGTCTGTAGCCACAGTAAAAAAGAAATCAAGTTGCCCTTCTTCTGGGAGGTGTGAACTTCAAAAGCCTGTGCAGAGCTCATTTAAATATTAACAGTGTTGAACATAGGCAGTCTCCTTCCCCTTCCTCCTTGCTCTCCTTTTATTAGCTGAGAAAAAGTGGGGAAGAAAATAAATTGAAAGACTTGGTTAATGCAATGTGTGACATTAGAAATTACCTTAATAATGAAATGCATGATTGGACCAATTAGAGAGGTAAGATGGAATGCTGTGTGTGTAGGTAGTGCATGCTTAGCATACAGGGCCCTTAGAAAAAGAGCTGATAACCATCAGGGAGTCAAGAAAAGAATCCTGTGTTTCCTTGGCTCCAAAACTCTGGTTTGATGGCCTTTGCTGTGGCCAAAGCCAGGTTACCTTCGTCCTCCTGACTTTAACTTGTGCTAAGGTTGCCAATTCTCTTCTCTCATCGTAAATCTAGCATTTCATCCATTTCTCCCCTGTTGTGTTTCGCCTTGCTGTTTCTCCTTCGCTCCTTTGCCAGAGGTCTGGCAGCGTAGCCCTCAAACACCAGCACAGGTTGGTCTCAAAATTAAAATCCCTTTTCAGCGGTGTGGTAGCTTTGCTCAAACGTAGTCATCGCGAGCAAGCTGCCAAGTGAAGTTGGAGGGGCAGTTCCTCAGCTGGTGTGCGTGAGCACGGCCCCCTGGTTTTCCTCGAAAGCAGGCAGACTTGCTGCCGCTGATTGTCTGCAGGCTTCGCTCCTCACAGGTTCATGAAAGATGATAATTTAGATAATCTCTGCTGCGTGATAGATAATGGGCAAAAGCTCTGCTTGCAATCTGGTGATGCATTACACTTGCTTGGCCACCGTTCCCACGTTGAAATCTTTATACTCACAGATATGTTTAAGACGTATGGTAATGCATGATTTCTGGCATGAGTGCCAAGTGTCTTAAAGAGATTTCATTTAGATAAATTATCAGCCAGATATGAATAAGTAAGAAGCAATAAATTACAGAAAATCAGCTGTTTCAGCCAAATTGGTGTTTTCCTATCTACAATATAGTCCAAAAGGAAAAATCTGTTTTGTTTTGTTTCTTTTTTTTAATTGAATGAGGTGGTGCTAAGGCATAGTAAAAGACGTACCCTGACAGTTTAATTACAGTTGTGTGAGCTCAGTTTTAAATTCTTTTTTTTTATCTATACCTTTGAGAAAAGACATTGCTGTTTCCGTGAGTAGACTGAAAAGGAGCATTTTCTAACAACTGCCAGTCTTTCCTGCTAAATGTGGTGTACAGTTTCTGGAGGTTTGGCCCATATCCTGTGGTTGATGCCACGGATACGTGATCACAGCCGTGTATGTCTGAGGTATGTACAGCAATTGTTTGCATGGAAAAACAATACCAAGAGAATATTTGTGTGCTTGACGTGAATTCTGCTGGAAAGCAGCTTATCTGTCCCATCCCTGTAGGATCACCAATCTCAGCAAATCTCTCCTTCAGTCGTCATGTACCAGAAACTTGAGAACTGCTGATCTGCACCTCGGAGAGTTTTATCCTTCCCATCCTGCTGCACCGAACGCGTTTGATGCTACTGGTCAGTGTGGATACTCCCTCCCTAGGGAGGTGCTCCTCCATTTTTCCTTGAAAGATCTTTCTTTCCCCCATTTTTTCCTAAATCCAGATCACATGCTCAGAGTCCCTTTCCTGGGGTGCCATGCCCACAGCTCTTTCCCCAGGAGGCTTCTGCCTTTCCAGTTAGCTTTTTCTGTTTCCTCCCATGAGGTAGTCAATTAGGGATTTTTTGAAACTTCTGTTGTGGTTGGGAAATGCTGGTTTTGCCCAGTCAGCATCTTTCACAGAAACCTATCGATATGGGCTGGGGATTTTGTGCCAGTGCAAACGGAAAACTGATTTTTTTGATCTCCAAGTGGCTGAAAAATAGAAACACTGTTTTCCAGCCAGATCTATTCACATAACCTTATGTGAACACAGTAGCACTAAAATCATGGTAAATTATGTTAAAATGCAAGAAAAGGTTATAAAAGTTAATTCAGTGAGGCATGCTAGGAAGCTTTTTTTAACGTTGCTGTTAGCGTGCATGATGTGAAATACACCTATTTCTCACTGTAGGCAAAATGCAAAAGTGGATGGCTAAGTAGGAGGGAAAAGTTAAAATCTAGGGCTGTTTTTAACTTATCCCTTTGCATTAAATTTGAGTGTTCAGAATGTACAGCTATACATTTTTTACATTGTTCCTTAAGACAACATGTTTTCTGGACTGCCATTTCTCAATGTCATGCATTTCTTATTGGTTAGTCCCTGCTTCTGTGCAAATTTTGTTATTCACGGTATGGGTGAGCTGACGGTCATAGCAAAGTTCTACTTGTAGAGTTCTTCTTTGTCCCCAGGAAGGCATGAGCATCGTCTTTGTTACAAGTCCAGCGCTGATGGCAAAGGCAACATTTCTGCTATGCTTCTCAGGGAAATAGTTTAGCATTTTGGATATTTCCTATTGCTTTGTGATACTGGGTGCCGTCAGTTCTCTCTTTGTTTTCTACTATTGCGTTTTCAATTACATGTGCGTGTTGGTATATTCTACTTGAGGGCTGTTCTTTAGGTTGCTGAGGGTTATGCATAAGCAGGCGTAAACGAAAGTACTGTATTGAGTAATATGATATTCAGGGGCCTCATTTCAGATGTATGGTGGTGAATGAAAGAAGGGTTGCAGAACAGAATAGACCTGGGAGGCAGCTTAGCCACAAGAAAATACTTGACACAGTAGGAAAGTAGGGAATTAAAAGTCACATGCTTACCTCAAGTACAGTACTTTCTGTGCAAGAGCTAGCAGTTGTTTAAATGGAGGGAATTTAAATTATACTGCCATTTGGCACAATAGTACTTAGTCTAATTTTATCAATTACAGTATAAGCCTGTCAGGAAGAATGCTGATTAGGGGCACGGTGTTTGGCTAGGGAGTCACGTGGCAGGTTCAAATAGGTGCTAAGCGCCTGGTTATTAGCTTTATTAAGTGGAATGTTTTGCTTATAACGTTGCCCAAATGCTTCCAGGCTTAAAGTGAGAGGCACCTCTGTGCATCCATGCACACGCAACTTGCTCCAGGAGACCTGGGTAAAGGTAAGAATTCAAGTCTGGAGGTGCCAGAGAAAAGGTGGCTCCCACTGCTTGAGGTTGACGTTCGTGTCTGCAGTATGATGCAATCCCTGCTGTGCTGCCATGCAGTCCTTGCAGTACAGTTATTCATCCTCTCTGAACTTCTGTTTTCCTCTGCGCCTGGGCAGTGTCAATGCACACTAGAGTGAATCCTTGGTATTGCTGCCCCTCCTAATCTAAGCCATTGCCCCAACTTCTGTCTAGCAATATTTTTGTCCAAGAAGAGAGATGGATTTTGAAGACAGGCATTTCTAACGCTTATTTCCCAGCTACCCTTATTTGTAGGGAAATTGCTGAGGATTTAGGCAGCCCTGTTATGGTGCACTTTGCTGGGTGCTGGTTTAAAACATGTCCACCTCCAGCTGCCTGTCCCACCAGCAGAGTCCCCTCAGGCTCTGGCTGTAGCTACTCTGCTTTGTTGGCCAACATTTTAGTGAAAGCCCACCTCCATTGGCAGCTTAAGTCAAGACCCTGCATTCTCCACCCGGGATGTGTCTGGGTTATGAGCGCTGGCCCCTGGTCACCTTCTGCTGACACCACTGCTGCAGGGCTGTAGCACAGACAGGCTGGCTGGACACGTCAAAGCCTCAAACCGACGCAGTGAGACTCACGAGGGACCATCTGTCACTGCCCAGAGCCTTTTTCTCTGAACGCAGAAGGAATTTCAAAAATAAGAGGAGGTAAT
Organism: Sagittarius serpentarius; assembly: GCA_034782735.1. Taxonomy (NCBI): domain Eukaryota; kingdom Metazoa; phylum Chordata; class Aves; order Accipitriformes; family Sagittariidae; genus Sagittarius; species Sagittarius serpentarius. Next base: position 14,798,942 of record JAVKLA010000001.1, read on the forward strand.
TGCTTTAGTTACTCTTCCAAGCTTCACCCAGCAGTCACTGCTCAGCCCAGCGTATGCTGTCCTTGCATGGGGCCGGGCTTTCTCCAATTACAGCGGCTCTTGCCTTGTGTTTCTCCTTCTTCCTTGGTTTCTCTGGGGTCTTCGGTTTCCCACGCACACGCTGTCCCTTGCCACGCCGGCAGACCTTCCCCCCACGCAGCCGAGACATGGACATGCCTTTTGTTTTGGTGACATCTGCTGTGCTCCAGTTACCAGCCCCAGTTGCTTTTCCCATTTATCCCAAAGGAGGAGCAGCGTCTGTCCCCACTGTTTTCAGCGTTTATTGTCTCCAGGCCTCCTGCCTCCCCCGCGGCGGGAGCTGGAAGGTACAGCGTTGGCCAAGGCACGTTGCCATACATTAAATGGTGGAGATGGAAAGAAATGCCCGACAGCGACAGCTGCCTCTTTCTCCAGCTCTCTGTACAACCTTGTAGACCTGAATGGGCATTGAATGCCTCTGCCTTGGAAAATAATAATGTCTGGCACACTGATGAGGCCTTGATCTTCTAATGGAAACCATGCTAAATGCTCAGCATAGGTGTCTGTATCAAGAAGGCTGAGGTTTTGCCTGGTTTTTTTTCATGTGCTTTGTAAACGATGAGATTTCTGCTTAAAATTAATACTACTGTGGGAAGTGTTGGTGAAAAAAAATTCCCTTTGCGTGGCAGATATGAGGAATCCCCCTTCTCCCATGTTGGTTATTGGAAGGAGTTACGCATAAAGAAGTAAACAGGGTCCCTGTCGACAATTTTGCTTACTTCTCCTACTCCTCAGTTACAGCTTTACAATAGAAGGTTAGAAGCCATTTCAACATTGCTTTTGTTTTTTCAGGACAGAGCATGTGAATACGTACGTGGCATCTTTGACAACTATATTCACTTACTTAATCTTGGAATGAGTCTGGCATGGCATTCTCTTGCTTGTCCACAGCCCTTGTCAAAGAAATGGTGCCATGACCAAGAAACCCAGTAAGCAGTTTACGCTCTTTCCAGATAAAGGAAGGAGTGGTAGCTGGGATGTAAAAGGAGGAAGGACTGGTGCAAGAATGCATTTCGTTTTGTCACTTGTCACACCTGTGTAATTGCCAGCTACCCTGCTGTTCACTGAACGTCTCTGTGTGGAATGCTTCCTCCTGCCTTACTGACCTGAAATGGAGTCACAAAATTCTAGTGGTGATTAAACTCAGCGTTATTAGCCTGTTCGTGTCCTTGCTTCAGCTTGTGCATGCCCTTTGAGACCTTCATTACAGGTAGCGGAGCTGCTGGAGTGTGATTCTCTTGCCATTGGTGCTGCAGGAAACCCCCGGAGAGCAGGAGAGGTGTGTGGTTTGGGAATGTGCCGGGCTGCCTGTGCTGCTCCTTGGCGGGCAGATGGCCCGGGCAGCGCTCCAGGCTACGCCTGTCTTCTGGACTTAGTGGTTTTCTGGAGCTATAAGGGAAGAGAGGGCCCCACTGAGACCTGCACAAAACCCTGGAAACCCTTCAGTCCCATGCCCCAGCTCTAGTATTGTATCCGTACGTGCCTGAATTAGTCAGTAGTGCCTTGCTGGCTATGGAGGCCCTGGCCAGGTCTGATGCAGTCTGGGATGACATGCACAAAAAGCAAAAAATCTATCGTTTTATCAAGATCTTTTTGGGATGAGTTACAAGGATTGTTTCCTAATTTTATTTGGGTGTCTAATAAGCCCAATCCCAATACTAGGCATATTAACTCTGTCCAATCTAAATAAATTCTGGAACCACAAAAATGCATATCCTGATTTTACGTGGATGTATGACAACCCCTGTCCTAATATCAATACTGGGCATACAAGCTCTGTCCAAACTAAATGTTTTCCAGAATTTCAGTAAATACCTTTAGGTGCTAAAGGCCAGATATTCTGCCAGTATAAATTAGCTGAGCTCGACTGATGCCAGTGGTGCTCTGCAAGGTTTTATCTGCTCAGCAGCTGGTTTCTTGGAGCTGGGACCTTGCAAACCTAACGTTCAGTATCATTTCAGAGGGAACACGGTCCCTGTGCATCTGTGAATACTGACAGTCTGCACCCAAGTTTTTCCGAAGTGTTGTGTCAAAGGGTTAAGTAAATACGGAGGCATGTTTAAGCTTGCAGCCTGTGTATTTAAAGAGGCTGTTCTTGAAACTACCACCAGGTTCACCAGGAGCAAAATCCACAGCTTTGTGAAATTCGGTGGAAAATTGGCTTCAAGGAGCATTAACTTAGTTTCTCAGGGAATGTCGGTCTTCTTTATTAAGGGGGGGGGGGGGGGAAGAAAAAAGAGCGCCTTTAGATATTAAAGTCACTTTTTTATTTTCCCTACAAGTTTGAATTTGTCCACTACCTGGAGCATTTTACTATTTTATTTATTGCTACTGAGGCAGAACTAGATTTAGGCTTAATACTAGGCTCCAGGTGGTTTTTAGAAGGTGATCACATTTACAGTCCTGAGATTTGTGCATGGCTGTTTCCCCCTCCGTGCCTTACAGCTAACCCCTGTGCTCTCAGATGCGTGCTGCTGGAAATGCTTTATGGCATTTCACAGTTCCTATAAAGGAAAAGATCTTTTTCTGTAAAGCCTTTGGCACGATTTTTGTCTCCGCCGGGTTTCCCCCTGCCAGTGTGAGATGGCAGCGTTATTTTTCCTAGCGCCCAGGCATGTTTGTGTGCCTCAGTGGCACGGAGGGGTGACAGCCTGGTCTGACTTTGCCGTGGGGGTCTTTGGAGAGATGGATATTTTCATCCTGTCCTCCAAGATGCAGTGGGGCCACAGTTCTCCCAAGCTGCCAACGGGGGCTGAGACACCCTGAATATCAGGCATGATGTGGCATACCTAAATGGCACCTCAGCTGGGGATTTGAAATGCGGAGTGATACTTTCAAATCATTTGGTTTGTGTTTTATCAAATTATTCTGAATTAGGTGATCTTAAGATGAGATTTTTTGCTGCTCCAGGTCAGTTCAGTGGCGGAGGATCATGTAAAAATGCAAAAGACGCTCTGGTTCCCCTCTTTGGACCCTGGAGCCCCTGCGTGGGTGCCTGCTGCTTCTCCCACCCGCCGCGGTGTGGGAAAGCCAGGGTCTTTAGCTTCCTTCCTGCTCTGAATTGTATTTAGCTTGATACCGCGTGTGATAATTTTATTTTAAATGCCATAGTACAGCAGTGTGTTATTTTGTAAGAGGAGCAGCATGTTATCCAGCCCATGACTTTCTCTTCCCCTTTTGCTTTTTCTTTGCAAAGACAAGCTAGAAACCCAGCTTTTTACAGTAAACGTAATGCAGGAGAGTCAGTGACGAGCACTAAGACAGGATCTGCCCTTCCCATGCCGTCTCTCTCTTCCTGTAACCCATGCTATAAAGGTGTGCATATCCTATTTTTCATTAGCAACTAGAAAAATCTATCTTGTTTTAGCAAAAAAGTATGCAGAAGCTGTTCACTTGGAGAGGTTTAGGCTACCAAAAACTTACTGAATGTGGCTACCGACGATGGAGAATAGCATGAGGAAGCACGTTTCATTGTTTCTTTGTACATTTGGCTTTCAGCTCACTTGTGTTAAGCTTTTCAGTTTTCGCATCTGCTGTATTATTTTGCTTTCATTTTTAAAGTGTTCTGTGTACAACTAAACCCACATGAGGATGATGTGTTTTCTCCTTCTTCCTTCTTTCTAAGGCAATAAGACATCTGGCTGCTACTAGTGTGAATTATCAAGTCGCATCCTTTTAACCCTCCTCATCATTTTATTTGTAAAGTGCTCACCCGCTGAGATACCAGGGGCCATGTGCAAACAGTTTAAAACAACACTGGGAAATAAATGGCATGGGCAAAAATGATGAGATGTTTTGTAAAGATGGAAAGCTGCGAGTGCTGACAAAAAGCATGTTGTTGGGGAGGGGGGGAAAGAGAGGTCAGATCAGTCCAGCGTAGCTGCAGAGACTGAAGCTGACCCGTCTTCTGAAAATTAAGCATAAAGTTCAGCTCTTCAGCCGCAGGTGGTGACCCCAGCAGGCACCGGGACGTGTCCGTAAATCTTTTTCTGAATTTAGCCAATGCTGTAAGAAAAGCCATATCCCTAACTGTTTGGGAGAGCGGGACCCCAGCGCTGCCGGAGTGATGTCCACTGCGGGGAGAGACTAGAAAACTTTTAAAAGGCGAGCTTTTCTTCTGGAGGCAGCTAGTAGGGAGACCTTTGCATGAAAACACTGGGTCCATTGGTGTTCAGGATGTACCCGCACCAGCTCCATATGCTGGGGCAGTCTCCAGAAGCTCTGTTACAAATGAAATTGCAGTCCAAGGTGTGTATGTTGCTGTCCTGGTTTTGGCTGGGATAGAGTTAATGGTCTTCCTAGTAGCTGGTACAGCGCTGTGATTTGGGTTTTAGTATGAGAAGAATGTTGGTAACACCCTGATGTTTTCAGGTGTTGCTAAGTCGTGTTTAGACTAAGTCAAGGACTTTTCAGCTGTTCATGCCCAGCCAGCGAGAAGGCTGGAGGGGCCCAGGAAAGTTGGGAGGGGAGACAGCCAGGACAGCTGACCCAGACTGGCCAAAGGCATATTCCATAGCGTGGGACGTCATGCCCAGTATATAATCTGGGGGAGATGGCCTGGGGGAGGAGCGCGGTTCGGGCATCAGTTGGTGAGTGGTGAGCAATTGCATTGTGCATCCCTTGTTTTCTGTATTCTAATCCTTTTATTATTATTGTCACTTTCTTGTTGTTATTAGTGTCATTGTTAGTTTCTTCCTTTCTGTTCTATTAAACTGTTCTTATCTCAACCCACGAGTTTTACCTTTTTTTCCCCCAGTTCTCTCCCCCATCCCACTGGGTGGGGGGGAAGTGAGTGAGTGGCTGCATGGTGCTTAGTTGCTGGCTGGCGTTAAACCACGACAGTTGTTCATGCAGAGTCTTCGGAGGATGAGTGAGGAATGAGGCTAAACGAATGAGCTGGCTGGCTATATTTGTGTGCCACAAATGCCAAATGACTTTTTTTGGAAAGAGTGCTGCCAAAAAAAGCCCGAAACAACAATATTTTGCCAAGATATTGAACTTTGTATCCCCTCTCCAGCAGACAGAGATATCAAGAACGAAAAAGCGCTGCGCTGATCGCTGCCTGTTCATGATGCTCCTGTTCTCCTTTATTCATGTGCGAGGCAGCTTGCAGGCGCCTAGCTGGCAACAGCAGCCTGTAGCTCCTTCGGGGCCAGCGAGGAGCTCGCCGGGGTCATGGTGTGAGAGATGCAGCCACGCGCGAGGGATGCTGTGACCTGTGCCTGCAGAGATGGGGCCACGGGGCAGATCAGAGGACGGGAAGGCATCAGCCCCTGTGTGCTTCTTTTCAACTCTGTTTACTGTCGTGCGCTTTCACAGTATCTCTGCAAAGAATATAAATAGGAGTTTTCATAGAAAATAAGAGGGTGATAAAACAAATAACACATCTTTGATCTGTGTGATTTAAAAATAACTTAAATGCAGGAGAGTTGCCAGTAGATGAAAAGAAATTTCCAAAACTGATCACAGGTTTGAATGGCTGCAAGAGCTGAGCTGTCATTCCCCCTGTCCGGGATTAATGCAGTCTATCCTGAGCACTGTGGGAAGCAGCAGTAGCATCAGAGAGGATAAAGACCCGTTTTCCCGGTGCTTTCCCATCTGACAAAGCCTTCAAAGTCTCACACCTCACCCAGAAGCGTTCGGACTAACAGAGGGAGGAGGCGAACAAACTCCAACCCTTCAGGCAAGCAGAGCGCTCGTGTGGAAACCTGGCCCTGCATTGGAGGGTGAAGAGCTGGGGTGGCAGGGATGGGGCTCGAGCAGGACCAAGGCAGGTTTTAGGGGATGCATGCTGAACACCGTTGCGTGCATTATTAGTAATGAGATGGATGCAGGTGTTGCAGAGACAGGGAACCTTCAGGGAAGAGTCAAAAAAAATTCCTTCGTGCCAACCTTCCATCCTCTGGATGTTTATTCAGATGCCATACATTTTTAGTAATCCTCACTGGGACAAATTTAGTTAGGTCCTTCAGGGCTTTCTTGGGTAGAGATGAAGGCAAGCACAGGCTTGAGCACTTCAAGGGCTGGTGCCTACGGCAAATGAGGAATTTTGCCCAGTAACAGCTTGAGCATGAAGATGAGAAATTTGGCTTTGTTATGGTAGGTGGCAGAAGACTCAGTGGGTAGGTCTGAAACTGAGGAATTTAATCAACATAGCAAATGACGGGCATGATTTTAAGCAGTTGTCATTCTCTTCAAATGGAAATGGAGGGTTTCTGTTACTAACAAAGATGGAGACACCTCCCCTGTGGAAAGCTTGGTAGGTGGATGGGGAAAGTCAGTGCTGTTTGGTGACAGACTTCTCCCTAAGCATCTGGGGTCGGACTGCATCACCAGGATCTGCTCGGTCATCGTACCAAGGCGCTTTGCTCATATTTCTGTGTTACTACATCGAAAGAACTGTTTGATTACAAAGTGCTGATTGAAGAGCAACAGCCATGACAGCGAGGCGTGGCTGAAAAGAAGAAAGAATTAATCCCAGAATGGAAGCTAGGCAGCCCAGTGCCACCTAAAACTGATACATCCAGTATTTTCACCAGTGCAGTGCTGTAGACGTTTTACAAGCATATTAAAACGATTTTAGCCAGGAGAGTGGGAGGGAAAAGGCTGTACAATAACATACGAATCGCTTGCATTGATTGAAAACCAAATGAGCAATTTTCAGCCACAAAAATCAAGTGAGAGGACAAAGCAAATGAGACCTACAAGGCAGGCTAATAATCATGATAAGTGCAAGAGATAAAAAAAGTCTATGCAGCATTATTGTGCACCGTGCAGTGTTCGTTAGGAGATTTCCTATATGCCATGAGAATTTGCTGATGCTGCTGTCTAGATTGAGTCAGGCTTCTTGAATAGTTATGCTGAGTTTATTACCAACGTTTTTCTTTAGGGTGTTAAAAAAAAAGCAAAAAAATACTTCTGATTTTTTTCCTTGAGGTATAAAGTAACATAAATATGAGGATAAAAACAAAACCAGGTTTTTGTTTTGTTTTGTTTTTCCATTTCCTCCCTATTAGCATAATCCCATGATGTGGCTCGAAGTGTTTTAAAGGAGCAGTTAATGATTCATTTACTTTTTACGCAAATATTTCTCTGACACTTTCCTACTCTAGGCAGCTTTGGGAAAACAAAACCAGTTTGAACTCAAGAGGAAAGAAGTTTAAAATATTTTAAACAAATTAGCTTCTCCTAGGACCTTAACTACTGTACTCTCTCAGAATTTTAAATGAAATTGTTTGAATAAAGTATATGAGGTCCTTTTTTAAAATGGAGGGAAAAAAACAACCTCTGAAGCAAACCAGAGAAAAAGAAGATAATAGCACTTGGAAAGCAACCTCTTGGCAAAGAGGAACAAGAGCAGTGGAATAATTTAATTGCTCGTCAGCTAATTATACGGTATTATAATGTTAATGTGTCTTCATCATGACAATGTAATAGGTATAGATTGAAGCATATGAAAAAGAAAGTGTTGATGCAGTAATTATAACTAAGAGCAGAGCTGTTAGAGTAATTATAACGCTTCATCAGGTAATTAACGTATTGTTCAACTTGAGACGGAGAACAAAGAGTGAAGAAGTTAAATATTGAAGGACATGCCTTCCCCGCTGGGCTGTCTTCCTGCATTTGCTGCAGAAGGTGATACTCTGTATTGATACTGTTATTTTCTTATTTCCTTGTACATATTTTATTGAGTGGGGGAAAGTTGTCGGGGTGCATGCAGCAAAATAGACTGGCAGCGTGGTAATTGTTATTTTAAACCGTTTTTCCTGAAGACCCTCCCCGATCCTCCTTGCTGCAGAGGCAATCAGTTTGCGGACATGTATCTGGGACTAAAGGGCAGTGGGTGGCTGCTGCAGATTAACCTCTGATCAAAGACACCTATTCATCATGGACAGAGCTGATTTACAGAAAAAGTGCTGGAGCGAAACCGCTGCCCAAAGTGCATTTGAGTTTCTCCTGTCCGCCCATGCGACTGCTTTTGGGGTGCTGGGGGATGCTGAGGCACAAATGGAGATGCAGAGTTGGTGCCCTGCGCTTCTGCTGCTCCTGTGCCCGCATCTCGCTCCTGCTGCCCCCAGAGCCCTGGGGAAAAGCAGCACTAGCCTGGCTTTCGCTACAAAGCTCCCGGGCTGGGAGTTTTGCTTGATCTGATCGAATTCACCCCGTGCCCAGCAGTCTGGTCTCCAGCGGGGTAGGCGTTGAGCGGCCGCCTGGCACACCCCCATCCGCGGCCGACGGCGTAACTCAGGGTGATCTGCAAGGCTGCGGTCGCAGTCGGGGGGAACTGCTGCCGTACAGCTTAAGGACTAATCGGTGGTTTCATACTGATGTGCCCCAAAGAGGGATGTGAGATCTATCTCGCCTGTGCAATTTGATTTACGCTGTAGTAAAAAGCTGCTAGGGATTAAGGAACAGTGCTTGAGGGGGGTTGATGTATCTGGGTTTGATTTTTCATTTGCTGGTGAAATGGACTGAGTGTTGGTTTCAGCTTTGTACAAAACCAGTAATGAAGCCCTTGTCTCTTGGGTAGCAAGTTATGGCAACATAAACATTACCTTTAAATATCCAGCTTTGTGTCTGTTCCTCCCCCAAAATAACAGAGTAGGAGTTTCTCCCTGTCTCCCGCATCCCAAAGGAGTGCTTTAAGTTACTAGACGAGTGCTGTAAATGTGTGGATGCATTTAACCACGAACGTATACTTACACATGTGTGTACACTAACCTTATTCCCATCTCGATGCGCAAATTTTGACACATCTGTAATTTTTCTGAAGGTGTCTCCCAGTCAAGTCTACACCTAAACATGGCACACGCTAATAGCACGGGGCGGGTTTGTCCCCGGTCCTTGGTCCATGAGGACACCCTCAGCACCAACACCTTCTGCAAGACTGCAATCTGCACGCCTCCCTGGAGAGCTAATGATATTGTTGACAGCATTTTTTTTTTTTTTTTTTTTTGGCTTCACTTCCCTCCTTCACCTCAGGATAGTTTTCTGTTGAAAATCAAATCACCTCACACTGATTGTCATCATCAACAGCATAATTTCTGATGAAATTAGGGCAACAGTAGGCCCGGTTTGGTCAGTTTGTTTAGTGGTGTGCTGATTTGTGGTTCAGTTTTATGCCTTACCACATTTTACTTAAGTGGCGTATCCTTTTGCAGGCTTTACAGGCATAATGCTGTAGTAGTATACGCAGCTGAAGTACTGAGTGTTTGGTGGGTAAGAAACCAATGAAAGGTTAAAATGTTATTTTAAGATAAATAACGTCATGCAGCAGAAAGAAGGATGCAGTGCTTCTGGTGGAAGATGTGGAAATAGATACCGTATGGTCACAGAAAGGTGGGATCAGTGTAAGCAAGTGAGATTTGCATGAGCGGAGGTGCTAGGAGCTTGGCTGCAAAGATGGCCAGTGCAATGCACTTACTAGCTGCAAGCTGGGAACCTATTTAGGTGAGTTGAAGTCACTTAAGTGCAGTAAAGAGAGGGTTGAAAGGAAATAAGATTGCTGGTGGGGAAGGAAGAAACACAAAAGAATAAAAAGAAGTACGATGGCTAAAGGGACAGAGATAAGGGTGAACAGACTGAGTTTAAGTTAAAAAACAGTGTCTGAGTATCAGAGAGCAGGGGCTTTGGAGCAACCTTCTGGTCATGATGGTGAGTGGAGTTTCAGGATGGAAGTTGTTAAATTTGTAAGGGGAATTACATGCTATAATGCCAGCAAGAGGAGGCCACTTCAGGTCCTGCATTCAAGGGACCTTGTTCCACCTTGACCCAGAACAACCTAAATGCATCCTGCAGACAATGTTTGGTTTGTGGGGTTTTTTTTTTTTGATGGGGCAAGAGAGGGGAGCTGGAGCTCCTGCAGCTTGTAGTGGCTGAGCACTGGGATGTGCGGGTGTGTTAAGCTGATGCTGCCTTGGGAACAAAGTAAATAAATGTGATTAAAGTCTCTTACATCTTAATCTGAAATGCTATCGTTTAGGACCTCGATTCATTAATGTTTAATAACATAGTGTATACTAAGTTCACGTATTAGCAGCATGCTGTGTCTCAGTGAATAGATACTAACCCAGCGCAGCGTGCTTTCTGACTGAGTGTTTCAGCACGGCTGAGTAGAGTTTCAGTTACTCTTGAAAATGAATGAAAATCAGACACCTACGTCCCTTGAATATCTGTGAAAAAATTAGCCTTAGAATACAGTTAAAGTGACGCATCTAATATGCAACAAATTACAGGCAAAATGGAATAAAGCTATTGCATCAAAAAAAAAGGATTTTAATACACTTTCCTATTTTTCTAGAATGTATTTGCCTCAGTCTGCAGAAAAAATGTTTTATTGAGCGGAATGATGTATTCTTTTGGTTGACCCTTTCCTGTGACAAGTTAGAAGTTTTGGAACTTTATTCCCTAATAAAAAGCGCATTTCTCTGTTTTGTAAGGATTTCATTGTATTTCGTGAGTGCCTCCGTTGCAGGCATAGAAGATGTGTTATTTTAACAAGTCTGTTTAGGCTTCAATGTCTAATATCAATAGCACTCTTAGGAAAGTTCCTTTAAGCGAAACAGGAAAGCTGAGCTGTGAGCGTGCAGTAGTGACGGATGGCCGTAGACTATATTCTGCTGGACTGCAGCTGACGCTGTGCAAATAGCTCAGGACTAACCCAGTACAGTGTTTCCAAGCAGGGGAATCCAGTTCTCTGATCAGGATGGGGCCTCTCGAGAACTGCCACGGCTCATCTCTACTTGAGGATCTGCTCTTAGTCTTCCGGGGGTCCCAAAATCCTAGTGGGGTGAAGCTGGCTGCTGTGTTGCCTGTTAAATCTACCTGGAGTCGTTTCTCGAAACTCGAGTGGATTCTTTCTGGAGGGTTCAACTTGTTTCTTTTTAAAATACTCATCATTCATTTCTTTACCTCTGCATCTCTGGTTTGGGGCCAAACCTAGCAACTGAAATGTGGAAATGATAATAGGAGAGGTTGTTGTTAGGCTGTTTCTTGCAGGAAACAGCAGGAGCAGCAGAGGAAAGGTGGTTCTCCGGAGGCTACCAGCCCAGTGGAGCAGAGCCAGTGGGGTTGGACAGCTCTGGGCCCCAGGCCTGGAGGGACTGTATTTACACCTTTAAAAGATTTGCTGTTATACCTGAGAGTATTCTGGTCATCTTTTCAGCTGTGGGATCCTTCCTGAAATCCTTTTCTAAATGCATTAATTTAATGGTACCTTAGAGTGGCAAGAGCCACAGCTAACTGGGCATTGGAATTAATTTTTTATGTCCATTTATCAGGTTTAAATTAGGTGGCCTTCGCATCTTTTCAGTGATGGTTATATGTTTGGAAGGAGGCTGAACAGAATTTTGCAATCTATTTCCTCCCCACCACTTAGTCATGGGAATATTTTATCATTTCTGCTCTTCCTTTCAATGGTCACACTTTTATTGTGGCTTTCCTTATTTCGGCTTTGTCCTTTTTAGTCATGAACGATGTCCCACATGGACCGGGACTGCCTATATATGTGTATCACAGCATCTCTCTGGTATTCTCTCTCCCTTTAATCCTCCTAATATTTTACATTCTTTTCTGATTGCTAGTGCATTTAAATCTGGGGTTTTATCTTTCATAATAGCCAGGACAGACCTGTTCAGAAGTACTTGATTGCCATTTGCAAAAGGGAATTAAAACCCCAGGTCAGATATTGAGGCAGATGGGAAGTCGTGCCCGTCTCTTCTGTTGGTAACCTCGCTGCTCGCGCTGTGTGTGCACTTGCCTGCTGTACCGTCTTCACAGCTCCAGCCCGGGTGCCTTGCAAGGCAGCCTGGGCTGCAGAGTCTTACAGGTACTGCAAGCTTCTAGGACTTCACCCAGAGTCGTACTAAAAATCTTTGGGGGTTTTGCCTGTCATGACTGCATTTACAGAGATTTTCTTTGTGGGTAACAGCGATCAAAATGTTTTCTTTTTCCCAGTACTGCCGCGTTCCAGCCATTTTTCTTCTCCGTTGATCCATACACGGGAGTTTAAAAGCTCAGCCAGGGCGTTTTTGTGTTGAGGCAGAAATGCAAACACATCGGTGGGCCTTATTTCCCTCTCTAAAAGAGCATTCATTCTGCTATTGACACCAAAGTCAGGCTGAGACTATGCCTTGCTGAATTAAAAACTGAAATGCAATTAGAGGAGCCCCTTTGGAAAATGTCATTCAACACAACCGTGGCCTGATATTCGTGTCCTCCTCCCCAGCACCGAACACCTTTTTAATTTCTTTTCTTTTCTTGCAAGTCATCCATTCAAATTGCCTGGGAGTGGAAAACAGAGTTATTGACTGTCTTTTCATGAGCTGTCATGAAGCAGTAAATAGAAGCAAAAGACAAATGTAGGCACATCCAGGGAAAGAAAAATCATAATTAATATTTCAGTAGAATAAAGTATCTCTATGAGGACCAGAGTGGAAATAAAAGGAGAAAGAGATATTAGCTTGACATATATCAATGTTTTAGCTATATTATATATATATATTCTCATAAATCTATACTGTGGTTGAGCCTAGAATGCATGTTCGGCTAATAGGGAGCATAAAGGCAGTATAGAAATTAAGCCTTTGAATGAATTCTTAAAGAGTTTCCATCAGTTGTCAGAGATGAGGATAAGTCTTGGATGTCAAAGTTGCAGGAGTCATGGAGTTGCATTGCCTTATGGTGGGGACACTGTAAACACTTGCAAACTGAGTATTTAATGCAATGCTATGAAAAATGTTATAAATGCAGTGTATTAAACATATGTATATGTGTGTATCACAATGCAGTAGGTAGCTCTGGTTGTTCTTTGCAAAAAAGGATTGGGCATTTATATCAATAACAAAAGTATCCGCAGTTACCGTAGGCTAAGCTGAAGAAGAGACGTCAGCCTTGGGCACGCAGGTTAAAGTAAGTATTTCCCTCGGAGACACCAGGATAGCTGAGCCCGTTTCAGACAGGGCTCAGTCAACATGACATCCCTCACCCCTTCCTCCTGCTGCAACATTGCGCTGCGTGGTTGCCCATCTGGATTTTGGAGGTGAACACCGTGTTGCAGCTGCTGGCAGCTGTTGTTCAGTAGAGGACATGCAGTGCCAGTCCTCTGTGTGGGGCAGCCCTTGCCCAGGAAGGTGTCTCTGTAGAAGGGCAGATCATCCTGTCCTGTACACCTCAGCGTACAGACTTGCAGCTTGATCCCACTGACCAACGTGGAGCGTTTCAGAGACCCTTACTGTAGAAGTGACTGTGGTAGCCCACAGTCGGTCCTCCCCATGTTTCTCACGGTATTTCTGGAAAGTAGTATCCTGGAAACCACAGGTTCCTGTGCACCGCCTGAGGTCTGCAAGGTGAGGGGACACAGGATAAACTCAAAAGCTCTGAAGCATCTGCTCTCTGATTTACGTAGATCATTTGAAAGTGTAGGCCTGAGGCCAAGAGCAGGTAAATTGCTCAGGCAGTATTCCAATAAGTTACAGCTATTGTGTGACCACTAATAATTGCGGGTTTTTTTTACAAGATACGTGTCTTGCACAAATACAATTACTGTATTTTACAGCAGTCAGTGCAAATCACTCGTTTCCATATTGCATACCAACTTGGTATCTGATTAGTGCCAAATTCAATTTGTGTTAGTAAGGCGAAGACAAAATTAGCTTGATACAGTATCATTTAGCAGTATTTAGACATGAAAAACAAGTTGTTTGATTTTGCTTTACTTAGGTTTACCGTTGTACAATAGACAAGTTGATCTAGGGCGTTAACCTGAAAGATTTTTCTGTCTGGGAAAGATGATCTGTGTTGTCAGGGAGGCTGGAGGTTTGGATGTTGACATTACGGAAGGTGTGATGGTCACAAACAGACCTCTGGGCTTACAAGAAAGAGTTCAGATGGGAATAATATGAGAATATCAATAGAATATTTCTGTGGAGTCCAAGGAGCATCTCAAGCCCATGTTACAACTCAATAATACCTTTCTAAATGCCAATTGTAGTTGCTTTTGGTGGTGTGTGGGTGTAGGGGCTTAAAGTTTAATGTGATTTAGAAAATATTGTCAAAGTGTAGCCCACAACACAAAGACGCTATGAGGAGCACTTTCCTGCTTCTGAGACCAGCCAAATACTGCCTTTAATTATACCTGAGAAATCCCATTGATGTTGGATATCATCGTTTTGTTTTGCAAAGTCAACTGTTCTCAGCAGGACTAGCTATAGCTGGACTTCTGTATCCACTAATACTGTGTGAAATGGTTTTAAAAAGGGTAGTATTAATCCCTTTAGTGGCAATTTTCATATGCAAATCAGTTAGGAGCATACATATCCCTTGGCTGTGTGTGAAACCTCAAGGCACTGAAGCGCTCCCACAAGGTTATTTTTCGTTTTCCCTTTGAGCTGCCCCTCCTGTCATTTCCCGGTTGACTGCTGCACCAAGACTGTTATTTTCGCTAAATCCAGTGGAAGGTAAGTGCATTTTACTTGAGCTGAGTCTTTGCTTGGCTTTCAGGAGCTTGAAGAACAAACTTTTATTGTGCCCTCTATTTACGTACGCACTTAATTGAAGATAACACAGTGTTGCCCCCATATAAACTAAGTGGCCCGAACTATTTTTTTCCAGAGTAAACGAGCACACTGCTCCATCTGTTTTAGTCCGTATGTGCTGATTTACACTAGCTGAGGATCCAGCCTGGACCTCCTTCCAGTCAGATGGGTGTGAGACTGCCTGCAGGACCTCAATTGTCAGTAAAAAGACGATGTTAGCAATTTTCATCAGGCAGCATGGAAATTAATTAGCCCAATTTTATGGAAATTAGCTCATTATAAATAATTTTAGCTGGCCCATTCACAAAGCACTTTTCACATTGGGGGAAAAAAAAAAGAGAAAAAGCAAAGCTCTGTGAATTGGATGCGGAAAAAACTCTTTTTCCCCTCTTTCTAAAAACAAATGCATTTCAGCAGCTGTGCCATTTGCAGGGGAGGGGCGGCACCCACAGATTAAGCCTCTAGGCTTCGCTTTCCCACTCAGCGCCTAAAAGAGCAACAGTGAGTGATTTGTTCGGCTGGGTATTGTTCGGGACTGCAGATGTCCTTGCACAGCCTGAGTTTGCACATTCTGCTCTTGGTACCTTTGGGCATAGCTGAGAGAGAAGGTGGTGGAGAGAGTAGAGATGAGCATCTCCGGAGTCATCTCCCTGAGGATAGTGGTCCTGGGGCTAACAAGAAATAAAATAGTTCAGATACAAATATGTAATTACAGGGCTGAGAGCAGGTCCAGGTTCTGGAGGACCTCTGCCATGTCCTTCCCCTTAGACTTTTTAGGCTGTAAGATCTTGCATAGCAGAGCGGGAAGGGTACGTAAGAGCTGAGGGGTCTCAAGCGTTTCGGTATCTATCACAGCCCCAGAAGGTCCCAGTGTATCAGCTGGGCCCTGTGAAATCTCCAGACAGTCCAGGGCAGATGACCCTGAGGCTGCTGTGTTTTGATCCCCACCTTTTCTAAGAATTTCTTGGTTCTGAAGAGGATCTAGCACAACCTTTATCTCCCATTTCAGTTTTTGCTTCCTTCAGTGCTTTTGCCAAAGGAGGTTTTAACAGAATCTGTCTTCATACTAGTCATGAAGAACACAGGTCATGCAGGGGAAGAAACACTTTCACCCCGTGCTCGATCTCACTTCTCACGATTGTCACTTCTTTTGGGAGTTTTCAGAATTTACTGATCTTCAAGGTGTCTAGAAATTTGCCTGGGGCTCATCATTTTCCTCTTGACTTACAGAGCATCTCTGTCGAGCAACCATTTTTTTTCCCAGCCTGGACTAAGTGTCCAGTTGAAAAATGGTTTTTCCTTTGGAAAGTGTCATCTCTCGGCCCCAGTCTGATTCTTTTCTTAAATCTCTATGGGGTTTGGGTTTTTCTCTTCCCTCCCTTTGGTAAATGCCATTCTTGAAACCACTGGAAAGAACCTGGGGAAAAACCCCTTGATTTCTTGAGGGTGTGATGTGTCCTGTGTTCCCAGTGAGCCAAATGTGCTCAGGTGCTGCAGTTCTTCAGCCACCAACACCGCCGTTCATGTACATAGCCAAGTCTACAGGAATGGATCAGAGCATCATGTCTTAGGAGATTTATTCCCTTTCACTTTTTGTGTATCTCTTTGTCCGGGTCTCTCCCCGGCAATAATTAGTGCCAACTGGAGCACCTACAGTATTTTCTTTCCCTATATATAGCCCCTTATTAGGTGTCTGGCATTGCTCGTTTCACAGATGGGCAACTAACACTGAAGACAGATGAAAGAGCAGAGCACCCCAAAAGGTACTTGGGCTGGTGCAGTTTGGGGTGCAGGAGCGGGACCACCTGCCTGAATGAGGAATGTGGGCAGTTTGGAGGGGGGACCCACAGATATCAGGAAGGGATGGAACATTTTCTTGTATTTTAAAGTCTCTCCCACATCCCCCACTCCTGCCCCAAGTATCTGCAAAAGTCTTTCAAAAAATTGCCGCCTGTTTTGCAAAAGTGATTTATTAACATGCCGCTCAAGCTGATGGGAGAAAGGAAAAGGTGTGGAAGTTCTGGATAAGTACGCGGCATGAAAATTTTACAGAGCGGCCTATTTGTAATCAGTTCCACTGTGAAGAGGCAGCGTGTTTGAGACAACGAATGCCAGAGTCCGGGGCAGTTCCTGGCTGGGAAGCTTTGAACACTGCTGTCTCCTTTCTCTACCAAGAGAAACCGTTGTTGGTGCACGCTCACGAGTGGGTGATGATCCTCATGAGCAGCTGACAACACACAAAAAGCAGTCACTGCTATAATACGCATTTTCTAAAAACCACTATTTAGAAGGAATTATGCCACAGAAGATGCCAGTTTGTTTTAAAACATGAACTTTAAACAAATTGAAGCCAAAGAAATGTTTTGGAGGTGAGGAAAATCTTTCTGGCATGTGACAAGATCAGAATTATTACTCCTGCACAATTTGCTTAAGCAGCTACTATAAACAGCTACTAATCAGGCTCCCTTGGTGTTTAGAGATATCTGTGGATTGATTTTAATTAGATTGGCATCTCTTTGTTAATTCTATAATGTTTGTTTGCTTATAAGTATTTGGGTGCTGTGATGCTGTTTGTTTAACGTCTTTAGTTAAATTCGAATTACTAGGCTCTTAGGCTTGTTCTCTCTGCTGGTGGGGCTTTGCAAGAAATAGAATGTGGGATGATCTTTTTGACGCGCCAACTGCAATTTTTTGTGAAGTACCTTAGGCGCCTCCACTGAGTTTACCAACGTTACCAAATGAAGTGCAGGAAAAGGCACAGACAGATAAAAAATGTCAATGTTTGGGTGTCTCGCAAGGTAATTTTTTTGCTGGTTATTCCAGAGCAACAGGTTTATGTTCTAATAAAAAAAGCAAAGGATGAAAAAAACCCACTTGCAAGGTGTTTCAGACCCAGTAATCCCCGGCACTGAGTTTTATCTGGAGGGCCGCAGATCAGCTTTCTGTGAGCACCTGTCTGCTGTGGGAGCTGCCTCGGATGGGCTGTAGACCTTAGCAAGCAATTCCGGTGTTTTATCCCACACTGAGGAAAGGTTTAGATCTGTGTCAGCAGTGAAGGTGCTGAACCCACACAAACGCACTTGAATCTTTTAAGGTTGGAAGTCAGTTTCTGCTTCCCCTTCTTTCTTTCTTTCTTTGGCATGAAATTGTTTCTCTGCAATAATAGCTGGTTATCTCTAATCTGCACCTTTTCTATTATGATTTTTGTTGATTTACCTTGATTTGAGTTTGTTTTTCGTGGTGGCTATGGATTTTAGCCTACTTCCCACAGGTTGTCAGAGCTCTTTCTATGCTGAACCCATTTCTGTCTGATTATCTGAGGGTGCCCCTGATGAGATCCTGATGAAAAGTAGGTAGGGGGCTTGTAAATTGAAAAATGAACTTTAAAACAAACCCCCCAAAATGAGGAGTGTTCTCCATGAGAAGATTATTTGGTGATTAAAAGACATTTGTGCTGTACTCCCTTTATAAATTTGGGCTTAGGAAATGAGACGAGGCGTGTTTTATCACTGATGTAATCAGGCTCTGCGTAATTGCCTCTGCAGCATCCTGTGTGCAACCAGGGTGGATTTGTCTAAGCCATCCCCAAAAATAACTTGGGCGTAAAGGCTGGACCAGAGAGAAAGTGGTTACCATTGCAGTGGATGTGGTAACGCAGCCGTATCTGTAAAGCAGCCCTTATTCCCTTAGGCCCGGAGCAGAGGCCACCCAAGGTGCAGCACAGGAGAGGGGCGAGAAGGGGCTGCCAGAGTGAAGTGGGGCCGTCTGCCGGCACACCCAAGGGTCTAAGTCTCGCCTCAGGGCTGACGCGTGGTTAGGGTTAAGTTTCCAAAAAGGAGAAAGCGGAGCCCTGCAATGAAAGTGTTGCTCAGGATGAGCTGCCAAAGGGCAGGGGAGGGCTGTGGCTAGAAATCCCCCACAAGCACCGTAAGTTTTGGATTAGAGTTAGGCAGGGGCGACGCGGACACTGGGGGTGGTGGGATCCATCCCAACCAACACTGCGTAACCAACCCTCTGGCTCTTTCTAGTGTGTATTTGCCTCCAGCTCAAGGCACCGAGAGAGCACATACTCTGGAACCAAGCCCAGCACTGTGGAGTTATCCATGTTTTTCTCCCAGCACCTTTGTGCAGTTATTTTAAATCTTCTTTGGGTTTCAGTCTTTCATCTGGCATTTCCGCCTTTCATC
The DNA here is from genome assembly GCA_034782735.1 of Sagittarius serpentarius. Taxonomy (NCBI): domain Eukaryota; kingdom Metazoa; phylum Chordata; class Aves; order Accipitriformes; family Sagittariidae; genus Sagittarius; species Sagittarius serpentarius. Next base: position 14,817,741 of record JAVKLA010000001.1, read on the forward strand.
CTAGAGCATCTGATCTCTTCTTGATCTCAAATCTGATGACAAAAACAAACCAAACTTTCTCTTGCTGCAACAAGTATTTAATTCAAAGGCTATTTGAAGATTGAGAGAAGAAATTTCACTTTTTGCTGAACTAGTTGGTCCAAACAGCCAAAGAAACCTCAGTGTTTTCTTTTTAAAAATTTTATTATAGCAAGCGAGATAATGCTCTTTGGGTGGGAGAATTTGGATTCTTAATTTTGGGGGGAAAAAAAAAAGGCACAAAATAATACCTTGGGTCTATAAGTACTTGTACAGTATTTGTATGATGATACAGTCCAAAGAGCCTCCCCTGAGTATCATTACAGGAGACTTTATTTTGGAAGAGGGAGTTCTGCTCTGCAGTGTTTCAGTCCAAACAGTCCAGGGAGTTGGAGAGGTTGGGGAATAGTGAGAGAAAAGCCCGAGATGTGGAGAAGCCCTGGGAAGGGATGTCTAAATTTCCAGGCTGGTGCTCTGTTGGCCACACCAAATGGTCCTTGGTCTAGGAGTCATTGAACTTGCAGTATTGGGGGGGGGGGGGGGGGAGCCCCTTATTTATTGATTCTTCTATTTTATTCTTTTTTTTTGTTATATGTGAGCACGTGTATGTGAGTGGTAGCAGGGAAAGTCAACAAACACTGGGAGAGGACTAACTGCATGGGTAGGGTCAGTGTGAGGATGGCAGCACTGTGGTTGCAAATGGACAGTGCGACAGACAGCCGTTGTTAGGGTTAGGATGGACAGGTACATCTCCACCGAGGTACGTTGGTGGATACCTGGCTTAAAATGTTGACATTTTAGCCAATAGAAGTGGTGTTGCTTATGTTTTCTGTATTACGCTTGAAGCAGCAGCTAAGCCCCCTGTCATGGGGGTGCTGCTTTTCCAGGTGCCTTTGCCTCCACTTTCTTCCTTCCAGTGGTGGATTTGGTTGCACATCCATCTGCAACCTTTGCGCTGAGCGACCGACATGGCATTAGCATGAAAATCCAGTGCACTATTCTCCCTTGGAAGCATTTGCATATGATGCCCACCAGCTTTAATACTAACAGTACATACCTCTCCAGCGAAGGCAAGCCCGCAGCCGGAATCTGAGCCATGTACTTCATGTTTCATGTGGGCTTAGCTCTCAAACATGTCCATGTTAGCCGTCAGCTCCTAATTAGACAGACAAAATCCTGCAGGGACTCACGGTACCTTGGTCCCATAAGCTTTATCTCCCAACTTTAGTGATTTCTGAGCCTCTGTCTTTGTGAGATCCCCTCAGCAGTTTTTCCGTGTATTTCTACAGCTGAGTTGGAGGTGAGTCCCTTGCCTTGACATGAGCAATGCTTGTGGTTCCTTACTTACAGGCTAAACTGATTATTCAGCAGCAGTCAGTAAAAAAGGAGGAAGAGGGGTCTCACAGCAGCTGTATTGAGTGACAGTTAACAGCAGAGAGTGTTAGCAGGTGTACCTGGGTGTGGGACATATACAGTCCCTTCTGCATGAGGAGATTACCTTAAAGGCGGTTGTAATAGTCTGACTTAAACCTCTAAATGCAATTAAATCCTGAGTTAAGCCTGAAAAATTTGACCTGACATTCTGCATTTGACTCATCCGTTTTTGTGTTTCGCTATTACGGCGAATACACTGTAACGGATCACACACTCGGAAGAGTCTGCTGAAATAGCCGGGGTGAATTAGGGACAGCACGTTGGGCTGGATTTTCAGTCTCAACCATCAATTTCATTTCTGTAATGTGCGCTAATGTCTGACAGCTGAATACGTATTTAATGAGATTGTAAAAACAACAGAGTTTTGATCTGTTGGAACAACATGCCATGTGAGAAGGTGCCTGTGCTGCTGCATAGCTGAATGCTTTAGGAAAATTAACTCAGTTGAACACTAAATAAGGCTGAAAACCAGCTTGTTAGCGGGAGAAATGCCGTCTGCTCTGTCCCAAAGCATTGCCTCTGCTGAACGGGGGACCCCAGCCTTTTGTAAAGGCTCGGAAATGTTTAATTAAGGTCACTCTTCCCATTATTTTTCACTTTATTATGCTAAGTAACCTGCTAGCCCTTCCATCCAGATGTCCTTCAGGTGCTGCCTCCCACCCATTTGGTGGGAGAGGGGCTCTTGATGAAAACCCAGAAACCTGCAATCTGGCCTTAATTCCGATCTCCCTTGAAGACTTGCCACAGGCAGAGCAATTCCCTCGGCATGGGAAGCGTGAGCACGTTCTCCCCAGCTGATGGTGCTTTTCAGGTTCATCCCTGAGCTTTCCTTCTGCTTCTCACAAGACATTGCTGCATCTCGTGGTTTTCTCATGTCTTTGAGTTCGGCTATCGGTTGTTTAAGGGAAGGACTTTCTCTCTGGGTCGATGTTGCTCCCAGCCGCTACTGCAGTGCAGGTAATAAATAGCATCCAGGAGAAATACAGCATACAGCAATAGACTGAAGTGGAGGGTTGTTTCTTTTCATCTGCACCTGTCAAAAATACCAGGTATAGTAAAAAGTATCAGGAGTACCAGGAATATATCAAAGATTGCTTGTGAAGCACTTCTGCGGCGGCCCATCAGACACAAGAGACCAGCGTAATTCCGGTAAGCATCTAAACCACAGGGATTTCTCTGAACTTTGAACCTCTCTGCAGCTTACCTGTTATTCATGTGAATCAGCCAACATCAGGTTTCAGTAGAGTAAACTAATCCCTGGTATAAGAGCAGTAGCTTATAGCTGTTTCTTTAAAGCTATCGGTAGCCCTGTATGCTGGAGATTTGCAATTATTTTCAAAATCTGGAAGGATCCTAATTATTAGCATCCTCCTGTGTGGAAAAGCGTGATAAAGTTGGCCATACAGCAGCTGAAGCGCAGTGCTTGGTCTATCAGTTTCAATAAATATTTAGAGGTGCTGGAATAAAGGAGAGCACAGAGCGAGGTGATGTGCTGTTACTCCATCCCATTTCATGGTTATGATAAGGGCTGGTGTGGCACGTGGCCGTAGTCCGGGCTGCTTTCACCAGGGAAAATATGGTAGCATTGGAGCCATCCGGGGGAATTTCTCTATTAATTTCCATTGTGCCTGTAGATATCTTTTCTGTGCTTCTGCCTGTGACCGAGCCAGTTTAAATCCATTTAGCTTCAGTGACAGGCTGGTACCTAAACAGATGCCTGCATCCTGGCTGTTGCAATTTTTTTTAATCCCCACCAGCAAATGTTTTTTGTGAAAATGGTCGATAGAAGCAATGCCGAGCTTCGAGCTACCTGAATTGTGCAGCAGTAATTGTAAGCAAATGGTAAATCATATTGCCCTTCACCTGAAACACTGCCATCTTGTATTTCTCCTTTCTGAGTGTGTATCTTTATTCATTCTGCGAAGGCTGGGAGGGAGATCTTGAGCTATTCCGCTTGCGGGTCGAGGAGGGCTGTGAGCAGCCACCTGCCAAATGGCCACCCCGGCACCTACAGAGAAATGTGGCAAGTGGGATTTCTCTTGCTTTATAAAATGTTCCTTTGTCAGGGTTGTGTCTTGCTAAACAGCGTAAAACAAGAACCTAGCGATTGCAGAGAAGGTGTAATTTAAAAGCTCGTGTTTTCCAAAGGCAGAGAGTAGGGCTGTGTAGAAAGATAAACAGTGAGAAAACATTGCAGCAGTGTCATGTAATGAGATGATTGTCTTTTTCTTTCAAGCACTTTTGTTTTTGCCTGAGTGGGTAAGAAGTATTTACCAAAGGCAATAAATTTGATTCTTTTCTTAGATCCTGTGAGAGGACAGCAAGTAATCACAAAAAAGGGTCAATTAAAGGTTCAGGGTGTCAAATTAAGCAAGTGCAAGGTCTCTGTTTATAGAGGATGCACTTTGCTGCTGGACAGTTGGGAAAAAATATTCCAGGGTTTCATAATACAGGCAGCACTTTCCAATCCTGATTTTTTTGATTTGGTACAAAATGTTTTCCATGGTCCTCAACTAAAGAGTAGGGAAAAGCTTTCAAACTTTTCCCAGCTTACACGTCTGTCAGAGGCAGCCAGTGAGGTAGAAGGTGGCACTGTCAACAGGCGGCATGGCTTAGCACTTCTGATACAGCTCAGCTGACCTGCTTCAAAGCTGATCAAGTGCTCTTGATTTTAATGACTGAGATAAAAATAAGGACTATCTACCTGGTTGGGTTCTGTCCTGCAGATGTTTTCAAGGAAACTTTTTTTTAAACAAAACAAACGTTCTTATAAAAACCCCTTTTGGTTCCGTTTTTGATTTTGTTAAGAAAGTATTTAATTTCACTTTTCCTTGAGGGTCTTTGCGATTTATAGTTTTGTATGTTGTTTCTAAAAACTGGCATTTCTTGGCCAGATGTGTTTCTGACAGCGGGTCTGCTTTTCTCTGGTTGAATATTGCTCTTGCCCTTTTTAAACCTCATCCTGTCAATCACCAACATTTGCCAGGGTATGTTGCATTTTGGAAGTAGAATAAATGACTGTTTGGGTTTTGTTGCTTTTTCAGGAAATAACTCCGAACAAAGTGTATTTCTGTTAGGTTCTCCAGTTGCACTTTTTCCAGAGAGCATCCTGTGAACAGGCAGCATGTAGGTGAGAAGAATTAGTGAGTCAGGTTTTGTTAGACAGAACCTCAAATCAGACTTCAGAAATGAAACTTTCTGCGGATGCTGAGATTTTTTATCTCCTCCTTCTTGCTATTTTCTTGTCAAAAGTGGAGCCGAGGCATGGGGAGGGAAAACAGCCTTCATTTGAAAAAACTAGTTGTCTGTTATTTTTAGCATGCACATCCTCCCTATTTCCTGATTAACTGTAGGAGCTGGAAGCCATGCAGGTGATCGGATAACCTGCCCCAAGCAGCACCTGCGCTGTGGGAGGGCAACAAGGTTTTAGCTCCTGGCACAGCCGCTCTAAAAGCACCGTGCAGAGGGACACGAGGTGATATTTTTCACGCAGCGGGGTGTGGGACATTGCACAATCCTTCTGAAATTGCAATGTTAGAAGTTGTAATTCCCTGAAAGACGGAAGACTAGCAAGAGGCAGGGATCCCAGCCGTTGCCTTGGCACAAAGTCACATCACCTGAACTCAAGCCTGCCTTCCTACATAGAAAAAAGCATCTGTGTGAGGATTTAGTATGCTTTAACTTAATTTTATAGACTGACTTTATTTTCACTTTCTTTGCTGTGTTTTCATATGCAAGCCTTTGTGGTACAAAAACATTTCTTTATAGATGCTGACAGTATACCTCTGTATCAGATCCATAGAAAACTCTCTGTTACCGGGTTTAGGAGTAGCTTAGAAATGTGTCTGCTGAAGATAGGGGCACCGAAGAAGTCTCCAAAGAGTCTTTCTTTGAAGTCTTTGTCCCTGTAGGTGTGACAAGATCACTGAAGTATAAAACAGTAGGACAGATTAGAATTTGTGTCAATTGTAGTGATCAGAGTAGGGATTGCATGGAAATCAGTTTATTTCTGCACAGTCTAAGTCCACCCCTCCCCCCCCCAAAAAATCCCAACCAAACCCTGAAAAAATGTGAAAAGCAAAAAAACTCACTGCTCAAATCTCCACAGATTTTTAAAGCCAAGAAAATAAAAAGCAAAAAAAAACCTTCATCCAGTGATTTTTATTTTTGTTTTTAAGGTGTCCTAGCCCAAAGTCCATGATTTCCAAGGCAGGCAGAATTCTCCTGGAGAGTAATACAAAAGTTTATTCAAAACCCCTGTTTAGCTATGGAAAAAAATCTTTAATTGATGGGGTTTTTTTGAACTATTTCAGAGTTCTCTAATCCTTGCATCAATATTTGTATCAAATCTGTTGATCGCTTTGTTGAAGAGGGTCCTGTGACATCTGCTTTTGCCATATACCACAACAGAGAGGGTAAAAAGGTACCAGCAGTAGCAAATTCAGATGCCTCCGTGATGTTCCTGCGTTAGGAGGTTGCATTCCTTCAGGGAAAGATTCAGACCAGCTATTTTAGATTATGTTAGGCAGTTTGCATATCCTTCAAAATACCCCATTTCTGGGGGGCTTTTCTAATTTATTTTAATTTTTGTGATGTTTTTGTGCCCACTGCTACTTTAATTCACTCTCTAATTTGCAACCTTACAATTCATGGGCTTCCTCGGAAATCTTATTCCAATGGACACTAACAGTGCAAAAACTGCATTCCACTATGGGGGATAAATCAGCTTATGAAAAAGTGAGCTATAGATTAAATCTCTTTGTAGTCTTCTTTTATACACACCTTCTTTGTGCATTAGATCTCTTGCATCCCTGTGAAAAAATAAAGTAAAAAATAAGAGGTAGCTTACCAAGCCACCAGCAAATAGTTGCACAATGTGCTTTACAGCACAAGATGTTATTTCTTGCCCGGTCTCAGAAGACTGCTCTGGTCAATGCAAACCTAATCAAGGCGGCCCTGTTTCACGAGGGCCAAGCCAAATGTCAGCTCAGATGCAGATCTTGCCCATGGGGTCTGTGGTAGCAGCTGGTCTTTTATGGGCTTGGGTTGTCAGAGCCACCAGCCGTGCCTCAGAGACCGGAGCAGTCAACTTTGCTTCTTCTAGTTTTCCGCAAATTTGGCAAAACGAGTCCTCAGACGGCTGCAGGGACTTGCCCTCAGCTTAAAACCACGGGACTGCTGGAGAGGGCAAAGGCTGCATTAGCCTGTGCGCTCCCGTGGGGTCAAACCCTACTGACCGGTGGGCTTGGTCAGGCATTTTGGGGCAGCCGGCTCCGTAAAGAGAGAGTGGTGCCACTGGTTGTTAGGGGGTAGCAAACACTGGCTGAAGCTGTTGGGGTTTTTCTTCTTGTTTCTCAGGTTCTGCGTGAAGGTATGTGACTGTATGGTCTGCACAGGCATTGTACGTTTTGAAAAGCTGCCTTATTTTCTGTTTACCATGCCTGCTGCTTCTGCTGGCTTTTGCAGTGCAAAAATAAGACTATCTGTTTCTAGGCAGAGGAAGTTCCTGTAGCACTTACACAGGTACATCTTGTGCCTGTCCTGTGCCATGTCCCAGTTTCACTGGCCTCTGCCTGGTATGCTTTAGTGATGACTTAGAGCTCAGCACAAGCAGCAGCCATCAGCTTTTCAGTACCCTTGGCTGACCATACAGTATTTTATGAAAGATTTCTGTGTCACTGACTTCATTTCCCTTTGCCTGGGCAGGTAGTTGTCCTGGTTTCGGCTGGGATAGAGTTACTTGTCTTCCTAGTAGCTGCTACAGTGCTGGGTTTTGGTTTAGTGCAAGAAGAATGTTGGTAACACCCTGATGTTTTCAGGTGTTGCCAAGTCGTGTTTAGACTAAGTCAAGGACTTTTCAGCTTCTCATGCCCAGCCAGCGAGAAGGCTGGAGGGGCACAGGAAAGTTGGGAGGGGAGACAGCCGGAACAGCAGACCCAGACTGGCCAAAGGGGTATTCCATAGCATGGGACGTCATGCCCAGTATATAAACTGGGGGGAGCTGGCCGAG
>JAVKLA010000001.1:14825238-14856916 GCA_034782735.1 Sagittarius serpentarius
GAGTGGTGAGCAATTGCATTGTCCATCACTTGTTTTGTGTATTTATTCCAATCCTATTATTATTATTATTATTATTACTACTACTACTACTACTGTCACTTTCTTGTTGTTATGAGTGTCATTGTTAGTTTCTTCCATTCTGTTCTGTTAAAACTGTTCTTATCACAACCCACGAGCTTTACCTTTTCTTCTGATTCTCTCCCCCATCCCACTGGGTAGGGGGGAAGTGAGAGAGCAGCTGCGTGGTGCTTAGTTGCTGGCTGGGGTTAAACCACGACAGTAGTTCAAGTGGCTTTGTGTTGGGGCTAAAGCTCCCCAAATTGTGTTGCATTTTCATCTACTCTGTAGGACTCGGTTGAACCTGTTTGCCTGTGGAAGTATGAGAGCTGCATTTTATATTTGTGCTCTAAGCAGAGCAAATGGTGAGGAAGTCTCTGACAGGCCCAAGGGAGATATTTTAGCCACGCCAGAACCATGCCGAAGTTGGACAAATGGCAGGCAAGGGAAGGCCAGGCCTTCCTTATTTGAGCTTAAGCCAAACTTCTCAGGGGGATCCTGAAAAGTGAGATTATTTACCCTTACCTCTGTATTCTGGCAGCTGGAAGTGATACACCAAGGTAAAAAGAAAATGTCTGGTCATTATGGTATTTCAGTCAGGGTCTGAATGTGGGCACAACTACAGGCTTTCAGGTCAGTCCCTTCAGAGGTAAATGGGAAATGAGACTTTTTGCCCTTGTTTCACTTGTGTGAAAAAAACTTGAGACCTAGAGAAAGTGTATGACTTTGAATGATCTCAGGATATAGCTCTGACTGCCAATGTTCATTTTTATACTCTTGTAATAAGTTAACAAGGCTATGAACAAAATAAAATGCAATTACCCATGTTCGTTTTGCAAACTAATGAAGAATTCAGGAGGCTGTGAGAAGTGGCAGTGAATCATGCGAAGACATTTGTGAGCAAAATCAAATCTGCTCTGTTCCAAAGAAAAGTGCCTCTAGATTTTAAGGCAAGACCCAGGGAAAAGATATATGGTGTGGTGTCAGCAACGGTTAGACTGATTGCAGTGGGTCTAGGTCAGGACTCATTATATGTGATGATAAATCAATACAAATGAACCCAGCTCTTGCTCTTGGGTTATTCGTTGGCTGGAGCTAGTTCTTGGCACTTGGAGAGAATTTAGCGCTGAAGTGACTCCCATGGATTAGGAAAGCACTCTCTGTCCCTAAAACTGTAACAGGGGAGTTGGCTTCTCCTGACGTGACCTGCTGCAAAGTTTCATAAGGTATGTCCTGGGGAAGTCGTTTGCCTTCCTGTTCTATATTCACATCTGAGTGCCTCTCTTGCTGCACTGAGATAACCTTCAAGTAGCTCAAGTCTGAGGCATGGAGAAGATGATAATGCTTAGCATGGATGATGCTCTCTAATCACTCCAAAGAGGTTTGGGCTTGGGAAGCCTTTGGATATTTTTTAAAAGGGTATGACAACCTGAAATTTCTCCAGTAGGATTTCATGGGTTGAGGGAAGACCACATCTATCAAAAGCTTCACAGGACTGGCTTAGTTATTGTGTGTTAGATTCAAAGCTTTTTTCTGATCAGCTTTGGGTTTGAATCCATGCCAGCCTCATAAATCTGGTTGGTGGTGGTTCTTCCCCCACCCTCCCCCCATAGTTAAAGAAAAAATGCAAGGATTTTAAAGCTATGCTCTAATGACACGAATAAACAGTCTTTGTATACTTAATATCAAAATATTTAAGACAGCTTTCTTTTCCCATAGATCAAAAAAATAGCCAGAAAGGAAATTCATTGAGTAAATGTAGTGCCTTGAAATATTTCAAAGAACCTGCAGGCAGCGAGCATTTCCCTAGTCTGTGCTGGTGACCCTTACAGTGCCTGAAGGAAATGATAGTGTTGAGAGAGAGTCTGAAGCATTTATGAATTGCTGTGGACTTAAATGCTAGTCTCTACTGGTTTAAATTGGTAGGATTGCAGTCTTACTTGGAGATGGTCCCCGTCCCTAAGATTTTGGGAATGTAGAGTGTGGAGCTGTAACAGACGTTTTTAATACTATTCAAAATGAACATTTTACTTCTGACAAAATATAGTACTTCTACTCACATGCTTATTTTTCTAGAGAACACGTTCCCTAGAGCAAGAAACCTTGATGCTTTAACCTTCCTGCCGAAAATTACTGACCTTTGTGAGGCTTCTTGAAATGCTGCATGAAATCCCTGCTCTGGACCAGGAGCCCGCAGGAAGTCACACTTTGTAAGGCTCCACACTTTGTAGGCTTAAGCATACATGTCTAGAAATTGAAAAAGTAGAATTGAGGACAAATTTCCCTGGGCCGCAGTTGTTCTGGAGGTGGGAAGAGCTTTTCTGTTGCAGCATGTCAGCTGGCCTGCGCAGCCATCAGCTTCCACATGTTACTGGGACAAACTCCGGAGGTAAAGCACAGGACTTGCAGAGTTCTCGGATTTTAGGCTTCTGTACTCCTGCAAGCATTCATTAATTTGATCCCAAATGCTTTCTGTCCACGTAGGAGTTATAGTGCATGGAGGTAAGGCTTCTGCACGAATTAGATGATGTTTAGAATGGAGAGATGCAGAAGATCATCATGTAGTTTGCCAGGAACTTTCCAACACATTTGGCTCTTGAACACCATTTTTGCATGTTGTTACCTTTTCTGCATGTATTTGTCGCTGTGTTACTACTTCGCATCACCAGTCATACCTGGAGTCCATGTCATAGATGCATCAACCATTCATTCCAGCCTGGACTCTGTGGCAGACCGTCCAGCAAAGCTTTTTGACATCTGTTTAACTCAGAGCATGCGAGTAAATGTCTTTGGCTCGTTGACTTGAGTACATACTTCACTATGCTAAATAAAGATGAACTTAAGCACTTGCTTATTTAAAATGATCGTTTTCTAGTGGTCTAAGGTTTCTCTGCTCCTGATGTCGTTAGGAAATTGCTGATGGCCAATTTCATATTCTTCACACACTTCTGGTATTTACAAGAATTTTCCATCTACTATACCTTGGAGAAATATTTCCTGTACCGTGAGCTGGCAGTGAACTACTCTGAGGGATATTTCACTGTTTTTTGCTGGTAAGGTGTGTTCAGTCACACCAATCTTTGCTACCATCTACATACACCGTCCTTAATAACTTCTGTCCTCTCACTGGGTGACTGGAACTAGTTTTTAAAATGGTTTTCATGAATTGCTAAAGACAAATAATGTTTATTGTATGAATCATCAAACGGAGGTTCGTGTGTGCTAAACCTCATGTAACTGTTAAGTATGCAAATAATTTTTTTGAATTATTCAAATACAGTAAAACTTGACTTAATAAATGAAGGTGAATCAAACTCACGGTTATGATTCACAAAATTACATGCAAACCTCTCATTATGTGTTTAAACTGTGTGCACTGTTAGGAATAGAAATCGCAAAGCTGAGTTGCAAATTGATTTCCAGTGAGCTGTGATACAGAGTGATGAACTTCTCTTGTGCTTTGCCATTTCTGCAGCTCCTCTTCATGTCCCATGAATCTGACGTTGCTCATCAGTTTGTCAGAATTACTGACCATACCTTGAATGTGACCTCTATAGGCATGTGATTTTTATGTAGCTATGCTATGCAAAAGGTTTGTGGCTCTGCATGTTTACTGCCACATAAACGTGCTGATTTATTGACGCGGGCTGTGAAAAGGCTGTTTCTTTGAGGAATCCGGTATGGATTTGAGAGAGATTTTGCAAAACAACGAAGAGATCTGGGTGCAAAGTTCAGTGATCAACCTCCAGACTTCGGCTGGAAAACCAGGAGGTCGCCGTGTGCTAAGGGTGAAAGCCTCAGGGTGTTTTTCTGAGACCAGCCCACCCAGGAGCACAGTAAGGCTGACCCAGGCACTTGCGAAGGATTTGGCGGGAAAAGGGGATGGCTGGGGTGGCTGCAGTGTGGTGGGAGCAGGGCTTGGCGCAGCCTTGGAGCCGGGCTCGGCAGAGCTGGAGAAGCTCCTGCAGGGGAGGTGCTGTGGGGCTTTGAGGGCTGAGCTGGATTTGTGTGGGGCTGCTGGTTTGGGAAGGGTTTTGGGGTGTCCCGTGTAGGAGAAAAGGGCCAGGGCTGTGCCAAGGCCACGCACATATAAATATACTGAAATTACCTAATTTCAGTCTATATTTCAGTATATGTATTTTCAGTAGAGTATATATAAAGACACTGAAATATTCTTGCAGGACACTTTTGAAGCACAAGTGTGGCTAGCCTGGCATGGGTGTGGTCACTGCTAGCAATGCTCGCATGAGTTGTTTAATCTTGAGCTTCGAATGTGAAATTCAGCAGGTTTTCAAATTGCTTCAGTCCTTAAAATTTCAGTGAGTTTCTAGAGCCTGTAAATGTATATTTAAATACCTCGCATCATCTGCTGCATTACAAACTCTGTCTTTTAAATGATCCCGTTAGAGATAGGGAAAAGGAGCCCAAGAGGGGTTGGCTACAAACTTGTTATTTTTGCCCTGAAAGAACTAATTCTGCCAAACTTTCTCTGTAAATCAGTCTATTAAGCTCCATATTGAAGGGTGACATAAGTAAATGACGGGCATTCACTTGTTGCTGCCTGCTAATATTGAACCTAAATCTTAACATTCAAAGGGTGAATAAATTATGGATCTGTTAATTTTATCTTGTTTCCAGCTTGCTGGTAGCGATCCCCTCGTCTTGCACAGCTGTTCTGCCTTTGTCTTGTTCCACCAACAGTGACATCCAGTGCCTTGGCTCATTATATTCCTTTCAATCTCTTTCTCCCTGCAGCCCTTTTTGATTATTTCAATCTATTTTGACTAGCCTTGTGCAAAATTCCGTCTTCCTCATGTACTCGCTTCCTTCAAGATGTGCTATTCCTCTGCCAGCATGTGGTATGGGTTTAAGAATATCTACATGGCCCTTGTCTGGGGCTCCCTGGTGACTTCGCAGAGAGCCTTCTTGAAGAAGGATGGTGGAGTAAGGCCCAGTAACGGTAATTATGTCTGTATTGGGTATTTATACATTTTTGGTGAGGAATCTGTTGGTCGAGGAGCTGTGCAAAGGGAGGAGGACACATCATCTGGGTAATTGCCATGGTTCCGTTTTTAATGCCATTTCTGCATGATGGAAGGAGTCTAAAATCCGTTCATTTCCCATAACCTCATTGAAGACTAATTTGGAAAGCTGAAAAAGGAAAGATTTATTTTGGGTCAGTCTAAGTACAGTTAAAATACTTCTGGTTGTTGAACTGGCCAGAAGCTCTCCATTCAGGTCAGTTCATCAGTAGTTTGTGTGTGTTCAGCAGTCGGGGTGGAGAAAGGGAGGTAAGGAGAAGAGAATTATTCTTTCCCCTGACATAATAAGGCCTTGATAATTCTTGCGTGAAGCAGATTTTATTTCTCTTCCTGAGCATTTCATAGATTTTCTTTTATAACTAAGGTAGCGGTACTTTCTCATCTTGTCACAACTCATTCCTCCTGCTATCACCTTGGTGTTGATTTTCACTAGCTAGAGGGTCAGTGAGACCAAATGGCTTTTTTCTTTCAATTCTTTGGTCATTCAATCTTGGCAGGGTTATTTTGGGTTTTTCATTTTAAGTATGCATTGCCAAGTGATTTTGGATAATGAGCTATTGAAGAGCAGCAGAAGACTTCTCCGCTAACAGCAGCAATGTAAACTGAGAGGTTAAATGCAGCACTGATACTCCTGCCTTATGCGAAAATTCTGCCCTTTCCACATTTATGGTAATCCTGATCTGGGATGACAAGTTAAAATATCCAGAAATTCGGCGGAATAAAATGCCCACGCAGAAACGTATTGGCAGTGACAAAGCAAATTGTGAGGTGTGATGGTACCAGCTGCACCATGGTGTTGTCTGAGTTGCAAGTTCAGCTTAAAAATCAGCAAAGCTATAAATCATAAGTGCCATGAAGCAATACGTTGGCAAGGTAAGGATGAACTGAACTGAACCAGGGTATTCCAGTCAGCTCATCAGAAATAATTCAGTCTAAGGTCAACCAAAGCGGGTTTTTTTTTCCTTCAGTATTTCCAAAATTACTGCAGAAGAAAAAAATGTAGAAAATAAATATTGTCAGTTAAATAAAAAGCTAAAAGGAAGAGAAAGAGGCACTGCTGGGAAGCTAGCCTTGCGTCAGTGGAGCATTTTTGGCTCAAAGCTTGATATCCATCTCCCTTGCCTTTCCCTCCTTAAGAAAAGCTGTGACTGTCATTTCTGGGCTAAACAGCCGTGACATGGTTGCTGCAATTTCAGGGTATGAGGTTTCTATCACTCTTGTCCTATTTTACATAATCTGTAACAAAGCAGGAATAGGTTTTACTCATCCTTATTATTCAGAGGAATATTTAGGAGGGAGTCAAAACTGAGCAGAAACAAGTAAGAAATGGAAGGTGAAATCATGGTTCGTTCCCCCATCAGAACGACAAGAGACCGCGCAGTGCCGGGCTCTAGGGCTTTTGTACGCCCTCCAGAGAGAGTCGATGGAAGTAATGAAAAAATATGAAACTTGTGCAACCAAAGGCAATGGATTTTCTATGAAACTGCCTGCTTTCTTGTGGTGTCTTAATTCAAACATGCGCAAAATTCTGGGTTGTGCCTATCTAAAACAGCAAGCAAATCCTTTGGGCTGTGAATTCTCGTGTAATAAATCAGGGATCACTGACAAAGTCCTCCAAGGCAGCTATTCTGAAGATAGCAAGTGGTTTTCTGGACCAGACAACCTTTTAAAAACATCTGTATGTCCAGGCGAGCTGGTAGCAGCTGCTGAACACTGGACACAAACATAAGGAGGTTTTGAGAAAAGCGGTCAAAAAGGGAATTTACAAGTTCTGCGGAAAGAACTGAGCTGGTATGAAAAGCAATTCCCAGAGCAATTATAATTCACCTTTGGGGTGTCAAAAGTTCACAATATTAGGCAAAGACAGCTCTAGATCTAGGTGACAGATACAGATATGTCTGCACTGAAAGTGAAACAGTAGCCGCTTGAAAATAAATTTTTAGGTTATACGAAAATGTGTAATAAAAAATGGTTAGTAAGGCAGAAGAACAGTTAAAAGGAAAATGTTTGTACATAAAGCTTTCTGATGTCCTGACCACAGGAACTAAATCCGGCATTTAATTTGCTTTGCTTTTAGATACCTTGCTTCATCATACACTGCCAGGTCGATCATGTGTCTGGGGGTCAGATTTGGATGCTGTCGGTAAGGGGATCACAGCCTTGCCACCGGTTTCTCTAAATAAGTGGCTGCTGCTGGAGGACCAGATGTTATTTATTCTCCACCTTTCACATTCGCAGCCCGATGCAGCCTCTGTGGCAGCGTCTCCTCTTGCAGTGTGTTAGGACAATTCCTACCAACCTGGTGAAGGATTTAATTCCTTCCACTGGCAGCTGCAGATGTCAAGGACTGTTTTGTACCTTCAGGTCACCTTCTTCAGTGTGTTACTACTTTTAGAAGTTTTGATGATGTGATGCATAGGGGTTCCTAGGTGGTAGTTCCTTTGTGTTTTTCAGTAGTCTAGATGATTACTTAGGATGCATGGTTTTAGGTAGCAAAGACTATAAAATCTATTCTGCTCCACTTCACACCTACCAGCAGCAAAATCTCTCTTGGCTGCTGCCTCAGAAAAAGATTTGCAAATGGAAAATTCACAAAGCTCAAGCGCCTGCTGCACCGGGGTCTGGTCCCTGTATTTGACACTGTATTAAGAAGTGCTGTGTGCTCCTAAAGCAATTTTCTTACCCAGCGTTTGTAGGCTATCTTTTCACCGGGGTCAATGCTTCACAGCCTGCAGGACTGCAAGCGCCGACAGAACGGCTTTTTGAGTGTTATTTGCGTTGGGCAGCGCGCAGCGTGCAGGCACGCCTCCTCCTGCCTGGCTCGCTTGCCTTTGCAGATCCACGGGGTGTGCAGCTCCTGTTTTCAAAAGGAGTTAGGCTCTTGAGTTCAACTGGAAGCCAAAGGTTATATGAGTTGTAATTAGGGAGCTAGCTCCGAAAACAAGACATAAGGCCCCAGGTAATTTTAGGCCCATAGGAAAAAGTGAGCATTTGATGTGAGTTTGCACTGTATGAGCTCTCTTTGGAAAAACCCTTACGTGCTTCACAGGGATGTGTGCTTGATCTGAGGCTTCCACTGTGTATGCCAAAGTGAAGGGCTGGGAGAGAGAAAGGTGCTGGGAATGGGGAAAAAATGCCTTTGTTTTATAGTCTGCGTACGATGTTCTCAGTAGGCAAACGATTATAGTTTGAGAGAGGTTAATTAAAATGCAGTGTCTTCGCATTTCCTGGGCAACGCCTCCATGAAACACCTCGCCCTTTCTTTTAGAGAGAGGTTGGGTAACTTGCCTGGTGATCACTGGGTAGTGATACAGATGTTATTTAGGGCTGGTGAAGGAGTGCTCAGAATACCAAAGAGTGTTTGCAGAGGCGCTGGGATGAGGGGAAGGGATGAGTATCCTCTGTGGACATCTGGATAAAGAAACATTGCTGTTTTACCTCTTCTGCCCTAAGGCCATGGCTTCTGAGAGGCAGAGAATGACAGCTGGGGGAAAAATTATATATGCTAATTACTCCAAAAATGAATTAATTGCTATTAATTATTTTATCACAAAATCAATTAGTATTGTACTGCAAGTCATTTTAATTAAAGTAGTCGATAAAAATCAGATAAACTGTAGACACAGCAAAATTATGGCAAAACTCCAAAGTTAGTCTCTAAAAAGAAATGAAGCCCCAAACAGTTCAGCGCCGAGATTGAATTAGCTGTTATTTTTATTAAAAATAAGAGCCCATGGCAAAACATGAAAGCAGAAGCTTCTTTGCAAAGGAGAAGAAAGCTTTTGGTGTTCATGAGTGAAGTTGAAAAGGGCAGTAGCAGTTACGGGTTTTTTCTATCTGTCTACATATTTCTGAGATGATTTTCGCCTTAGTTTAAAAAAAAGAAAGAAAAAGACCTGTTTTCCAGTGTTTAGGATATTGTACTTAAAGGGATGCTTTAAAGGGACTTGATCTTGAATATTTCATCATCCCCTTAAATGAAAACATGCTGTCTTTATATTCTGCACTGCTAGTTAAACAGAGTAGTTTTGGTCCTAATCTTGGAGCAATCAGGTTTCTAAGGAGAAGGAAGAAAATCAAGAAAATTCAGTTTTCTTGAACCTTTTAAGTAGGAATGTGGTGAAGAGATGGTATGCAAAAATTCAGGGCCAGATCTCATGGTGGCAGAACTCAGCACTGCTCTGTTGGCATTTGTGGTGTTTCTGCCTGTGTTTCTGCCTTGCCCGCCATCTGACAGACGCAGCCATCCGCTGAAAAAGGCTTCTGTGAATTTAGGGATGCCAATCTTTCAGAATTGGATAATGGTGAGAACAAAACCTGGAGAACATCAGAGGCATAATTAATCCACTGCCTTTGCTTTTGAGTCATTATGTGTGGTATGTGGGTGGGTGGGTGGAAGTTTGCATTAGAAAGGAAGATGTTGTACTGCTGTCTAGAAAAGGATGCGGATAACTGATGTGTGGCAGAAACATGCAGGTGTTTTGGATGCTGGTATTTTATTATCAAATGATTTGCTTGCTGGTTAATGACGGCAGCCGGGAGAAATGGATATGGGCCTTCCAGAGCGCGGGTGGTTTTTGCAGGGATATGCAAGAGTGCTGTAATGTGTGTGCGCCTCGTAGAGCCACATGAAAGAACATTTCTGTTCTGACAAAAAAAAAAAGGCTGCAAAAGAGAAGTTATCTGGACTGAATTTTTCAAATTCATGAGGAGAATTTAATGATTGGGACTTCATTGACGAATGCACAAAGCAATTTGAGTAATGAAAAACTACTCTTTGTCAAGCAAGAAAACAAGAGGCATTGATGGAAAAGCTCATTTATTTACTCTTCTGTGGAGAGAACATGCTTTGCCCAAGTTCAAAACTGACTGTGCAGCTATTGATGAGTATTCCTGCGGGTAAAATGGCTGATGAAAACACTGACGCTCTCCCCATGCCTCTCTCTTGAGTCTTTAAAGTGCAACTTCACTGCATGGCTGTAAAGGAAGGGCTCACAAGTGTTCAGTGAGCACTTGGAAGTGTTGCCGTATGGTAAAAACTTGTGTTTTTGCAA
The DNA here is from genome assembly GCA_034782735.1 of Sagittarius serpentarius. NCBI lineage: Eukaryota > Metazoa > Chordata > Aves > Accipitriformes > Sagittariidae > Sagittarius > Sagittarius serpentarius. The sequence continues at coordinate 14,835,392 of JAVKLA010000001.1, forward strand.
GTCTTTAGTGCTAGAAAAAGCTTGTTTCAAAGCACTGAATGATGAAATGTCTGGGAGGCATTTGGTGATTACTGACCCCGTCCTGGCTGTCCCCATCCTTCCCTTGCCCTGCCCTCTGCAGTCTGCCCTCTCCTAAAGCCCTCCGCTCGCCTGCTACAGCTGCAGCTCTCTCCAGCAGGATCTGTGATCCACTACTTCGGGGCAAAAGAAAATTTGCTCATTTTTCATCTAGTTGACAGAATAGAGTAATTGCTATAATTTACCGTGCCCTGTGTCTCACAAGCAGTTCTGATGCCGTTACATATTTATGGGTCCCCATCTGAAATCTCAGTCCTGATGTACAATTTAGGAGCACTTTGATTCATAATTCCTGATTCTAGGTCCTTGTAAAATGTAGTTATGAGCAGTTTAACGTCCACTTGTGGTATTACCAGGTGAGTTGTGTACGCCACCTGACTAAACTCAAGTCCATCTTCCTCTCTAAAAGCTGTGCCCATAACCTGGTTACAACAGGCTGCTTGCCTGAGCACAGTAATGCTTTGTGTAACTAGCAGTGTAAAATCAGAGTATGAATCATGAATTTTGCTGAAGCTTGACTGAGTATCTGTCGTTTCACTCTTCTCTGTGCCACAAGTCTGCACGGAGGTCTTAAGATGCAGCTTTTGTGCAAAGCCATTAAATGGAAGATATTGGGGGTCCTTTTGCTTAAGAGAAGGAAAATGCTGTTTGGAAGATGGAAGGAGAGGAGGGAAGAAGCTGAGACTGGGGCAATTTAGGATCTGTACTCTCCCTCCTTGCCCTAATGAATGAGGATTTGAATCCTCACCTGATCCCCTGATCCCCTCCATCCACCTTCTCTTAGACTTGCTGTATCACATCCATGAGCTCTTGTTGCTTATAAAGCTTAAGAAGTCTTATACGTGACAAGAAGGATATCGCAGTCTATCTTAAAAGGTATCAGCTTCATATAAAGACAGAGAGGTCTTTGAGTAAAAATCTTACAATGCTGGCGATCCTCTCTCTGAAATCAGTGGGCGATTTGCCTGGAAAGACTTTAGGCTGTGGTCCTGTAAAATTAATCTCCCCCTGTATAGACTCCTACGACCACATACAGAAAATGAATGCCAGCTAAACAGTATTCACATACACATACAAGTATGCTGAAATGACACTAGTGCCTACAGTCTAAACTATGTTAATCCCACAGACATTTTTGGTGGAACTGTATCACGCTAACCCTTGATGAATTTGTGCAGACCTCTGCAGTAGGCTGCCCACACTGGAAAGCCACACTCATGTTCACTGTGGGGAAAGTCTGTCCGGACTCCTACACACCGTGCAGCACCAGGCAGCTGACTGCAGTGAAGGGATCGAAGAAAAAAGTACGTGAACCTACCAATGTAAAACATACTGATATAATTTTAATAACACAGTATTTCTGTTGACCTCTTAAAAATAGATTTGCAACATGAGCTAACGGGCATGAATTTTGGTGATGGGCCTTGAAACCAATAGCAAAGCTATGTAATCTTCAGTGCCTTTCTAATTCCACAGCTGTTATAAAAAGACCAAAGCAAGTCTCACCCACTCATGTCCCTGTCCCTTTTCGACTGCCAGGTGGAAAAGCCTGTACCACCAGTGGCCGCTGTACCGCATTCTTCCTTGCGTTTCAGCACGGACGTTGCGCGTAGATACCAGCAGTAATCATACGATGATGATATGTGCCTTCTTTCTTTGCCATTCTCCTGAGCCCAGCTGCAAGGCTGTTAATAAGCAGATTAGTTTGGACTCATCCTTGGGTATCACCACAGTCTGTCACTTCATTTACACCCCTGAGCTGAGATCGGAGAGCACCACATTTTACTCGGTTGCTTACCCGGGTTGTTTTCATGCCACCTACCCAGAAGTGAGAAACCCCTCTGTGACTTGGTACCCCAAGATCTGCACTTTCTGCAAAAAAAAAAGTTTTTTTCAAAGAAAGATATGTCTAGGGCTTTCTCGGTTTGTTTTACACTTCACATCATGTTGTTATTGATGTCTTGTTGCATCATGTCGTGTAGCATAATGTAAGAGGACAAGTGCAGTAAGGTGCTCACTGTGTAGGTGGAAAATCTGAAGAGATGGAGTTCTCCAACATATGGCTGGGCTTTAACCATAGATTTTTTTTTTTAAATGCTTCACTTTTTCAGAGGTCAATCTTTCTGCAGGAAAGTGACATTTCTGTGAGAGAAGCAATCCAGTAGGCATGTACAGGAAAAATAGAATGCAGAGCAAATAACATCAGCGTAGTTTGGGCTCTTGAGCAAACATACTCAGCCTTGAAAACCTCCAAGTGAGATCCCTGGTATGGGTGACAGCAGGCTGCTGCAGAAGAGTCAGGATCCTGCTTGGCATGTACTGAAGCATCCCTTATCCAAGGGTCTTGGGTGTTATGCAAAATCCTTACGTCACAGAGAGGAAACAGGCAGAGATGAAATGTTTTGACTAACAATTTGGTGAAGGTGGGGCTATAAACTACCACTTCAGCTTCCTGACTTTCAGACATTTGCTCGCTAGACTGTCTCCAAAACACATGTCTTGAACTGGTCTCTTCCGAAAGGAAGACTGTCCTTGTCTTTGATCGATTTTTCATGAGCTTTGTCTAGAGGGTGACTCATGTCCAAAACATGAGCTCATCTGTTTACTTACTGAGGCCTGTACTTCCCAGAAGGATGCTTTCTTGATCTCTTTCCACAAACCTGGCAGAACTTGCTTTTATCCATGGAAATGTTTGTACGAAAGATGGAAGGTTCTTGGGAGAAAGCAGTTGGGGTACATAACATTTTTTTCCTTTTTATCAGAGCTTTACATACCGTGACTTTGAGAGCCCTTACAGTTTTCTGCATTAAATCAAATTAGGATGGAGAGAAGCAACCTAGGAGAGCTACAGATGCTGCACATCATCGCAGGGGTACTAGTGAAATGGCGGCCAGAGATTGTCCCCAGAGCAGGATGTCTCCCATTGCTTTATCTCCCTTGAAAATAATGCTGGGTTTAAGCATGGGGCCACAGGCAATGCTGCAAGGAGTTGAGGTGACGTGCTGGCTATTCCTTGGTTTGGGGAGAGAGAGTGTGACAGTGTTTTGTGCCGAAGGTAGGTACTCTTTGGACCTGCTTATTCCTCTAGGGTTTAGCCACTGGTCTTGGCGGGGCAGTGGATGGGGTGAGTCAAATGGTGGCTCTGAGAAAAAACAGCACATTTGCTGTAATTCTCCAGATCCTAGGGTTTGCATATGTATTGCTGTGACTTACTGAAATGCTGTGAGTATTAATGCCAAAGCAGCTAGCACAAGATCACAGTGACCCCCACGCACCAGCGTTCACTAGTGTTTCTGTAATATCTTGATGTACGGTCGTTGGCTCTTAGTGGTAACTGGCTGGAGGACGTGTCTGTTGAGCATGTTCTGTTTTTGAAAATAAAGCATATATTCCCCTGTGTTCTGACTTCTCGTGTGGCTTTCAGCGTGGTGGTTGAGCAGGCTGCCTGGTAGGGCTTGCTAACCATTTAATGGGGGCTTCTGATTAGAGCTACCCAGCAAAATTGTCCCGTATCGCCTGTTGTTGCCGATGAAGGTATATTCTTATGGAAGCCTTCTGGTGGGTCTGTTAGTCCACGGGCTGAATGCTGTCCCCTGCCACATGCTTGAAAACAGTCCTAAGAGCAGCAATAGGAGCTGAAAGCCCCTGCTTTGCGGTGGCCCAGCCAGCCAGCCGCAGGAGCCGTGTTTATAAAGCACTTCCTAATGAAGGGAAAAGAAGCTGGAGAGTTATTTTCTAAGAATAAAAATTCCTTTATGGTTTTTTGAAAACGACTTTATGCTTTGTACAAACGATCGCTTAGCATCTGGCAGGCTGGGTTTTTGCCATGTGTGGCAGAGGATACAGTTTGTGTAGTTGCAAGCAATCTACTCAAAAAGCTTTTGTGTAGTCCTGGAGCCCAGGAACTTGTTAATTTTGAGCAGTCATTTTCCACATTTAGCCCATTAGAGGCTCTATTTTTGGTGACCTAGTTTAAGCTCTTTAAAAAATAATCAAGCAGCATTTTTCAGATCTGATTTGTAATGGGACTGTGGATTGGTTTTGCAACTTGAAATGAAAGTTAGTGGGAGGGGGTAGAAACAGCTTTTTATCTGCCTGGTCCTTCAGAGCTAACATTTGCAATTGATTTTAGAAGGCCTCTAGGAAGGTTAATCTGACAAAGACTGTGGCTTGGCTTCATCACTTCAAGGGTTATTGTTTGACATGCCACTGGGAAAATAATAAAGTAGTTAGGTTTAAATAATATTTTCTGTGCAATAACCTCCAGGAGTGCTACCAAGTATTACTGGGCATGATCCAAATGTCGTTAAAGCCTGTGGATTCGCTTGCTCCCCAGTGCGTATGATGGGGTTTGGATTAGAGAGCGAGCAATTGGGGCACACGCCAAAATGGCTTGCCTTGGGTTACGCACTGACTCTGCTGCAGCAGAGCTGGGGTTGGGGCTTGCACCCAAAGATCCTATTTCCGTGCTCTAGCTCGGCTGTAGGAGTTAGTACCACACAGGAGAATTACCAGCCTCTGGCTACTTGTGACTGCAGGAGCGGCCTGGGAAGTGATAGACCTAGAATCATGGAATGGCTTGGGTTGGAAGGGACCATCAAAGGTCATCTAGTCCAGCCCCCCTTTAGTTTTTCTAAGAGAGGAAGGATGCTTAAGGCCGAGAGCTGCCCAGGCCTGAGCACCAGCTCGTTCAGATGGGCAGTTGTGAGCAATTCCAGCAAAATAAAAGCAAAGAAAAATACCTGAAAAAATAATCTCTGTTTCTAACTTCATATATATGAATTGTTTTTGTATTCTGTGGCAATACAAAATTACATTCCTAAATATCAGGTGGCCTGGAGCGGCGTTGCAGTGGAAACATAGTATTTTCACTTACTCGTCCTTCATTTTCTCTTGATAACCCCTTCCCATGCTGTGGCCAGGAAGCCGCTTTGCTTGGGAAGCACACCCTGACTTCAGGCTCCCTCCTGAGACCAGGGAGAGCAGCCTAGCAAAGCTGACATTGCAAGGAGAAGCACAGAAGGATCCTCTGGATCCCCAAGAAGAATCTCTTGGGATATTTTTCAGGATCTGCCAATTCAGTAGGAAGGGAGAAGACAGCTCCCTCTCTAGGAGACACAGCGGTGGGGAGTGTCCCTGGCATGGAAAGGCTCGGTGGTTTTTGAGGTAACTATAGGAAAAATGTGCAACCATCATGTGTCATGGATGTGCACACCTCCTGGCCATTGTGCTTGGAAGCTCCTTCAACAGGGCACATAGAGAGGGAGAAATGGAGCTGAAACATGCAGAATTACAGCAAAGATTTGGAGCAGCTGTAAGACTCCTGCTAGGGCCAGCCGAACCCTCCTATTAGGGAGGTCAAAACTGGTCCTTCATCCCTCTTGATCCCTGCTCAAGGGCCAGCTTGTGTGGGGCTGACCCACAGAGCACAACGCTGCTTCAAATCGGAATTTCTTCCTGTCGGATGCTCTGTGCCTCTGTTTTCTCAGCGTAAATACTCTTCCAGGGGCCGGGAGTTGGCAAAGATGATCATATAATTCGATTGAGATCAGATTGTTTGTAATTGAAAATGTTTGGCCTATTAGAAATATGAGACTCCTATATTTAATTAATATTTGATTTAAAAAAAAGAAGGAAATTAGTAATTTACCAGTTTCTATTGCCATTTATGTGTTTCTATAGCTCAAAAGTATCTTGAACCAATAAATAAGAGATGGCAAATGTTCTAAATACTGTTTAATTTTTTTTTTTACTGAAAAAATATGTAAATGCCTGAGAAATTATACTTTGAAAAGTGGCTACTGCAAATTAACAGCATTTCACGTGGATCTTACTTTGCATTTTTAATACACATAATGTGTGTCCCAAATTACATGATTTGCATTATAAACTAGAACAGCTCCTGTGTCGCTGCTGCTGTCCAACAGTTGAATAACAAGGCTTTTCTCTCCAAACTGTATAAATACATATTTACTCAAATGATGCAATTTAGGGCTCTTTTATTTACATTTTCCTGGTCAGTCAATCACGCTGACGTCTTTTATAGTCAACGCTTTTTAAACATATCTGAGTAAATCTAGCATTTGAGGAATGGAAGTGCCAGACGTACGCTGGGAGTAATCATTTTGTTATTGCGCTGACATTTTGGCACCAGAGCTGGTGCCTTCTCTGTCTCTGCCCTTGACTTACGTAAAATGTTGCGTTATGGTGTTGTGCCATCTTCAGCTGCAGCGGTTTTACCTTTCCCCACCGGGCCCGCAGGGTTAAGCATAGGGCTGGGGACACCCTGGTTTCTTGTGCCAGTCCTGCCCCAGGTTTTATTCTGCGGGACGGCTGGCACAGGTTTCGTCAGGACCCAGGATACTGAAAGTGTGTCCGGCCACTGTCTGTTCACCACTCCAGGGCATGCTTAAGGCAGGGGCCTGTTGTCTTCACAGTCTTCCTCCTCCTGGTCCTGCCTTGTTTTTCCAGCCTTCTGCTGTGTGAAGCTTCTGGAGAAAGAGTTGGATGACCCTCCATCAAGTAATCTCGTCATTGTCAACATTGTCAGTCGTTCAAAGCCCTGACTTGGGTCATCCACACCTGGTTTTGGTAGTTTTCTGGGATTGCTGATCCTCGTTGTCCAAGGAGATGCAGTTTACAGGTTTAATATTCATGCATCATTAACGTGGTGTACCCACTGCTTGAATTTCATTCCAAGCTGGAGGTCAAAATCATTTATGATCTTGAGTCAGTTCACTGCACTGTGTGTTGGCTTCTGGCTTGAATACGAGGAGGGAGAAGGTAAACGGGTGGATAAACTTGCTATTTCTTTAGTTCTGTCTCCCTTACCCAGTCCCTTTTTGGACAGGTTTCTTAAGCATTCAGGGGTTGTGTGTACCTGTTGCTCAGTCGCCTTCCCTTTTAACTTTCATTGTCTGGTTTCAACCAAATTTGTCAGTCAGGCAGAGTTTCTGATGACAGTGTGTTCCAGCAAGGATTGGGAAAATGATCACAGGGTAGATGTCAGGGACCCAAGCCAGTGCTTCCCTATAGGGATTCGCTGCAGCTTGAGCTTCACCCCACCATTAGTCTTGAGAAAATTCCCCCTAGGAAGCACTAGGGAAAACCAGCAGCCGTGCTTTCTGCTTCTCATGAACCTGCTTCTCTCCCTCTCCTCTGACTCTTGAGCGGAGTCCTGCAGCCTCCCGAGCTCTCATTATCTGTCCTTGTGCTGCTCATGGAAGAGGTTAGTTGTGGTAGGCGGGGTGAGTTAAGTGAGCAGGAGAGTTTAAATATCTCTCGTTTAAATGAAACAAACCCCAGGGAAGGGTAGGAGTTGTATGATGTGTCATAGTACCTAATAAACAGGCATAGTATCTGCTGAAATTGGGAACCCGCAAGTTTAAATAAGAGTTGTCAGAATCTAAGAGCACTTAGGAGTTGAACGTAGCCATGTCTGTGGCGACAGCATCACTGACAACATTTGCTTTGGTGTTGCTTTCTGCTTTGCTCTGTGTACAGAGTCCGTGTGAGTTTGTACCTGTCTAGCAAGTAAATGGTAAGTACTGTTAGTAAGTTCCTGGTTCTGGCTCCTAAGACAGCCTGTCCTCGTGGTTATAGCTGCGTACTACCAGACTGTCGGGGTGTTAGGTGTGACTTGCAAACCCAGCCATGGGCAGCCCTGATCCTAATTTTCAAGCTCGTAGCGCTATATTAGAGCCAACGTTGTAGCTCTGCCTGCAGGTTGTGAACTAATGTTCGCTTACAAACAGGCTTCAGGAGGAGGGGAAAAGGCCAATGCCACAAAACTAGCCATAGCTGAAATGCCTAGTACCTGAGGCTTTTCAGATGAAAAAAATACGATTAGGATAAATGATCAAAGCAACAGCACTTTATGCTGTTCTAATAATATCTAGCCAAGTGAAAGAATCTGATAAATGCCTGTGGTTACCCATGCTGGTGCCAGTCAGTGTCAAACACAGCCCCTTCAGCTGAGGAAGGACCGGGGATGAGAGCTGGTCGACGTGTTGGCTGCTCAGGGAATTATTTCCTGTGCAGGAGCCACGGATGGCAGGAGCTCTGGCGCAGCACCCAGTTAGTGCCGGTGCCTTGGGAGGGCTGGTGGAAAACAGCTGGTTTGTGTCGGCGAGCAGCAGCCTTTCTCCTCCATTGAGAAGGTTGAGTGCTCCCTGAAAGGAAGCCAATGCAATCCTTTGTTGGGTTTGCCGGGAGCTGCCACGCTGAGACACGGGAGGGTTAAAAGTGATAGCAAGGGAGTCTTTGCGGCTGTGGCGGTCGGAAGTGAGAAGCGTGCTGGGCAGTCTCTCGCCTGGGGACTGCCAGGGTAGCTGCCAACTTCAAGGGACGTTCACCGTTGACACAGCAGAGGATCGAAGCGGGTTTTCATCACTTTTCCCCTGCTGATTGCCTGCATTATGCAAAACAAGCAGATTCTCAGCTCACTCTCAGTAAGCACCAGGGTTTTTTTGAGAAACAGAAGCCATGCACTGCTTCTAATCAACATTTTCACAGCATCCTATTTATTGTGCTGATCTCAGTGCAGCATTGTAGACTGGAGGGATCTCGCTCCCTGGCTCTGTCTCCATTTGCCACTTTGATATTACACTGGCATGACCTCCTCCTTCCCTTGTGCTCCACTCCCTGAACCACGTTTCGCACCTTGCAGTAGTTAGACTTCTAGTAAAAGGCTGTGTACTGCATTTCGTGCATATGCTAATGGCTGTGTCCTTCTGGAGTGTGTAATTAAATCCATAGCTACCAACGTGGAACCACACCGTGGAGTTACCACTAGTTTTATCACTATTTTCAGGACAGTAGGAACTGTTCACGGTCTCCCATACTTTCTCCCCAGACTGCGTCTGTGACGTGGTGAGCAGAAGCTTATCTGCTGAGCAATACACAGGAACAGCACAACGGAGCAGAGCTGTCTCAGTAGCAACGCCTGTGCACCTCAGAAGTCATCTCTGAGATGAGGAGAGGGCGGGAATAGCAGCAGGGGGATACTGAGAAATTGGGAATTGAAGACACATAACGTAAACAGATCTTTTGCCAGCTGAAAACGCAGCAGGGTGATGATAAAGTGCACAATGTTTATTGATATCTGAATGACTATTTGTTGCCAAAAAATGCATTTTAGAACTTGGCATAAACTCAGTTATCTGATTCTAGCACGGCTTAGTATTTATTAGGAAATATATGGCTTATTTATAGCCATTGTTCACTTTAGGGAGAAAATAAAAAAAGGGAGAAAACCATTTTATTTTAATAGCATTGACTTCCTAATCTAAGCACTTTGTACTAGCAGCTTGCTTGCAGAGTGGAAAAAGATGGTGGATATTACCATTTATCCTTTGTTATGGAACACTATCACCTCTCTCTATCTCCATCAGCAGAGTCAGGCAATAATTTACTGCAGCGCATGCTGAGGGATATCAGCTCCCAAGCCGCTCCAGTTCAGGTAGTTTGTCATCATGAGCTTTCAAGAAGGTAAATAAGTTGATTAAGGGGGAATATTTGTCATGTCAGCATTTTTGCCCACCTAGGAGGCAGCACTCTTTCTCCCCCTCCTTATCCTACCCCTGTCTTTCTTGCACTGAGTTTTCTTGTGTACATAAGTAGCTTTGATAAAGAGTTACTTTTTTAGCTGTGCCTCAGAAATAGTAAGTGTTATATATATGGAAATGTAAATGATGCTGGTTGGCCAAGTGTTGTGGTTTGAGGAGAAAAGTTCAACCAGAACATGAAGAGCAGGAAGAATATTTGGCCGCCCCATGCACAGTCATCCCTTCAGCAGCTGCCAGAGAGATTCCTACTAATGCGCAGAAAAGCAGGACCTAGGAAAGGCAGTCAGTAACTGTAAAAGATGAAGACACATGCCTGGTGTAACACCATCTTTCTAGAGTGTGCATTCACACTTGCTAAACCTCCTTTGACAAGTTTCCACATTCTGTGGTTCGTCTCAAAAAATGCATAAACACGCTGAATAAGGTAAGCGTAGGGAGCCAAGGAGCAGAGAGCAATTCATCACCACAATCATCTACTACTGTCACCAGATTCTTGATGATGAGGATGTTTAGAGAGCTGAATGCTGTGCAGTGATTTCTAGACCTGGTCATACTGTAGTTAGGCTCAGAACAAGCCTTCAAGGCAGAGCTTGTGGCTCTGATAATTTATGAACACTTTGACCGATAGAAAACTTCATCATCCATCCTGATCTGCTTCAGGTAGAGCCTGTGTGGTTATGACCCACCACAATGCACTGTGCTATGCCATGATTAATTTTTAGTTTTCAGAGAGCAAGATAATAGTTCTTCTCCAGCACTAAGTAAGTCAGATTCTGGAGGTGGGAGACTTGGGATGCTCCATGCCTTAAGCCAGGGCTGCCATCTAAACTCATTCAAGGGTTACACCAAGAATTTCTTCCTAACAGAGCAGGAAACATGACAAGACAAGAAAGGACTAAACCCAAATGTCTGCACCATGACAGTCTTCTGAGACATTGGCCTCCAAAATATGAGCCAGCCAGAGTTTTGCATGAAGCGTAGCTTTAGGGAAAGGTATCGGAAACTTTTTATGCAAAGATGCTCTTCTGACTAAATCATTTTCCCTTCAAAATGCTCTTAGCTTGGAAAGGATGATGGAGTTTGACCTGTTGACATCACCCAGGGAGGACATCCTGAGGGAGAAAAGAAGATGCTTCCATCTGCGTTACAACAGTAGCAGCTGCGTGCAGTTATGTACTTTGCAGAGCAGGGAGAGGCCTACAACTTGAATGGTTTGGAGGACATTCTTAAAGGCAGAATTCAGAAAGCATTTAAGCACATGCTTTAGCTTGCAGAGTGAATCTAAGTTTTTCTAGTCCATGCCCATGCATACGTGCCTTCATCCGAAAGTGCTGGAGTTTCAGTTGCAGTCTTTTCTCAGAGAAAACCTCAGCTGAAGTCCCCTGGCTGTAGCTGCCTTTATCATGGTTCTTTGTCCTCCTGCCCGAACCGAGACCGAGCTTCTGCTGAGGAAGACAGATGTCATCGTGATAAGCACAGCAAAGCCTCTGAGGGACATGAAAGGGAGTTCCTGGTCTTACGCTGCAGTTCAGGAGCTCTCTGGAACAGCCCTGAGCCTGTTTACTTCTCTAAAAGGGAAATATTTCCTTCCACTTGGTGTGTCACATAATTGCTAATATTGAAATACACTTTGTATTTATTGTCAGTACAGTTGAATTTAATCCCAGCGCAACTTTCCTAGAAGGAAAATAACGGCTGTGAGGAGCTGTGGAAGCAGGCAGATCTCTTTGCCTGGCCACCCATTCTGTAGCCCTCCCCTTTGTGGGCACATGTATGCACACGTGCAATCCCATGGTTGGCTCTAACCAGTCCCATTCCTCCGGTGTCCTGCAGTGCTGAAAGTGGTGGCTTGCTGGCGAAGATAAGAGTGGGGGAATATTTTCAGTTCCATGGAGGGACATAGCATGAAGATGATTAATTAAAACTATTGGGAGTTCCTTTGAAGCAGCCTGTGATTAAATGTAAGGATTTCTTGTGGAACAATTAAGTAAATTTGGCCTCAGGTATCTCCCTTCACTTCTTGGCCCCTAGGGGGGGCAATGATTAAATTCTGGTTTAGAGCGATGCTTTGTTAGTGTTTTGTCTGGTTTAATTGATTCAGCTTTAGTTATAAATCTCATCAAGAACAGCCAAAGCAAAGGACACATGTTAGTTTGTAAATGTCCCGTGAGTTAACTTTGACTGTGGTAGAAAAGGAAAATGCAATTTGCCTTGTTGTGGAAAGCACCAGAATGTGAAGTGGCATGAGAAGGAGCCTCCAGTGCCTTCCAGACCCTCGTCTCGCATCTGTAGCTTCAGTCTAATATTTGCAGTGAGGGTGGCAAAGGCTGTGACAGTGAAGTTTCTCCAGCGGACGTTATCCCTTAGACCACGATGCTATGTTGAGAGCTGGGGGGGTCAGTTCTTTATTCCCTGAAGTTTGCTGTGAATCTGGTCATTTGGGTTATTGGAGTCCCATGTAGCCATTTGTACCACTCTGGTAAATATTCTGGCAAGGCAAAGCCATTGGAGTGCCAGAGCTGTAATTATCTCTTTAGACAGGGAGTGCCTGCTGATTTTTAGGTGCTGCTGAGACAGATTAACGTTAGTCTTAGGGCTCCATGTGAGCCCAGTGTGAATTGTTGGAAAGACAAGATGGAAAAGCCAATGAACCTTTACTGGAAATGGCAGGATTCCTGGGATTTATAGTACAGGGTGTGCAGACATTATCATCGGCTCTGTTTTAATGAGTAGTTTGAAAGAAATGCTTGTATAGAACAGCCACTTTCCAGCTCTCTTCGCTAAACTCTAAGCATTGACTTGCAAAGATCATGGCCTTTTTTCTGTGACTACTGATAATTTGTGTTTTACTCTTGACTTTGCAACTTCATTTCAGTGAAGAGTTCCGTTACACAGCGTTAAGGACATCGTATGACAGAGACCTTTCCCTTTTCTGGAAAGCTTACAGCCTAAAAGGACAAGAGAGGGGAAAAAAGCTGGCAGTTTTATGAAGGCAAAGGAAAAATTACTAAATCCTTTCTTGGGGAATGGAGGAGCAGAGAGATGAACTACTGGGCTGATGGAAGGGAATAGAGAACCTCTAAAAGAAGAGGAGACTAGAAGAGCTGAGCTTGGCTTGTTTGGTGTACCAAAACAAAACCTCAGATGATATATTAATGGCTATCAATACCTGCGAGTAGTTTGAACTAAAGGACAGCACCAGCACACAAGCAGACGTCAGGTAAAACAAAAACCCTTTGCTTTTAAGAAGGCGTGGGCAAGTGACGGTTCCCTTCTTTCTCAGGCTCTGGTTCAACAGAAGCCAAAACCCAAATCTCTTGCAATGACAGGCCTTTAACATTCACACCAGCAAATGTATAAGGTCTGTGAGGGTTGTATCCTGGATAGAATTTATCCCTTGGTTTGTAATGCTTTAATTTAGTATCAAATATTCACGGACTGGCAGGGTCAAACAGGGATAGGAAGGTGTTGTAACAGACGCTGGCAAAGTAGGATGCAGAAGTATTCAGCCGAAAGGTTAACCATCCATGGAAACCCATTAGGAAAAATACTGTAAATATCTTACTGCATCTGTGAGTCACGGAGCTAAACATGAGCCACTTCTGCCCCCGGCATGTAGGACTTCCAGAGTATGAAGTGCAACATCTGCAGGCGCATGTGCACCCCCTGCCCCCCTCCAAAAGTAGGGGTGTTTGGCTGGTTATATAGTTATATATAAACTTTTCCATATGTTGAAGCATGTGAGGTGTGCTCTGCACATAACAAGTCCGTTGTACCTCCTGCGTTTATGGGACAGAAAAGGCTGGTTTTGAGACATCTCGGAAATATCTGTGCAAGGTTGTTGTATGACCAAATGATGTTTTGGGGCATGCCCTGGCCAATTAAGGACATGATTCAAAGCCTGTAAAATGCTGTTTATTGGCTTCAAAGGATCAGGACTTACACTGTCCAACTTAATGCTCAAAAAACAAATTTATTCAATAAATGAAATTATTGAATTAATGCAATAAAACTGAATGGATTTATTCATTCACTAAGATGCTTTTGAGGCCTGAGAGGTGTGTTTGGTGCATCTGGTAGGGGGTTCTCAGGTTGGGAAGAGTGAGTCAGGAAGCAAGGGCAAACACAGCCCTCAACCAGCGGGACCATGCAGGAAAGTAACTGAAATTCAGAGCAGCTGGGACTAGTGAGCTGTTAGAAGTCGAAGCGTCTCTTCTGTCTAGGGCCATGTGAGAAAAGAGGGAGGGTAAAAATAATTGAGTATACAGGCTGTGGAGCAATAGGGAGAGAGTAGTTGTCTGGCTGCAACGTCTGGAAACGTGGTACTTTAGGAAATAGCGTGTATGGATACAAGGGGGCTGGTGCTGAGTACGCTGACTATATGCTCCATCTCCAGGGATAAAATACCCCTGACCTGCCGCCTTCTTTTTTCCCAACTGGCTGTCAAAAGCAGTGGTTGCTACAGGTAGAAGAGAATTGGGTAAAAAGAAAAAACAAAAGTCTTTTGGAGCCAGAAATGCCTGCAAGTTTAACCTGATGTTATACTTGCTGATTGAGCCCGAAAGTCAGGCTAGGTGCTGTGAGAATGTGAGACAGAAAAACTGTCATTTTAGCCAAGATTTTTCTCCTTTCACAACAGCATGCAATTCAGTGAGGAAACTACCTAAGGATTGAATTTTAAGGCACCCCAAATATCTGAACACAAGAAATTCTGCAGGAGTCCAAGCACATGCACTTTTTTGTTGTTTTGCATATATGTATATTTGTAAAGACATATAAAACCTATATTTATAGACGTACGTATGCACACATATGCTGTGCAGAAGATCTGAAAATTCTGAAAACTGCAGAGTGGCTAAACTTAATTCTGCAAAATCCTCAGGCACTTTTTAGAGTTAAATTAATACTGGTATAATTAAAATGGTAATACTATTTGTTAAAAAAAGTGTTTAAATAATTAATTCTCCTGTTGGTTGTATGGAGTGTGCTTAGGTTCAGAAATATTATGCTAAGTAAAAGCAGCGTCTCCTGTAACGATTTCATGATAATCTGACCTTTGATGGTCCTAGCTCACAGCAGCTGGCACTTTCTGTATAGTGTACAGGCTGTGTAAAGTAATTAATATCTATGAAATACCACTGCTGGCCTTCTGATGTAGTTGGGTCCTTGAGCGCTCCCTTTTCTCTCTCTCTCTTGAGCTGTCTTTTCTTTTCCTGTGTCCCTGAATATTGAATGACGGTCACATTTTCAAGGCTACTGCCATGTCAACAGCTGGCTGCCAACTTTGGACAGAGAAGGCCCTTGTTGGAAGAGAAATCTCTGCTGGGTATGCTAAAGCCTGGTCTTGGGTCTTGGATGACCACTCAACCCCCTGTGTCCTCTTTCCGAGGGAGGATACGTCCCCAGTGCGGTCAGTGGGGTTAAGGAGGCAGCAGCGGATAAGTTCAGTCCACTCAGCCCAGACTTTTCTGTTTCTGTGGTTTTCGGACACAGCCTGGCTCACTGGGTGCGGCACTTAGCGTCTCGGGATCACAAGTGGACTGTAAGTTTTTGGGGGTCTGGCCGCTGGACTGCTCCTGCTGAAGGGCATATCCCAGTTGAGGGATGCACTGGTGAGCACCCTTTCTTTAGCCATTCAGAAGACATAATTCATAATCTGCTATGCTTAATTTTATTTAATATTAAGTACAATAATAGCTCTTGAAGAGCTGTCTTTCAGGGAAGGGTAATAAGGGTATTAATAAAAACAGGTGAGGAGAGAGGCCCTTTTTTAGCTTGCTGCGTTATTTTATCATTGTCAATCAGCTGGGAACTCCTTTGAGATTATTCCGGTATAGTTAATAACATTGTTTCTGTGATGACTTTAATGACTGAACCTTTCTTCCATCCGTAGCTATGACAATAACCACTCTGCTTTTTCTCCTTCAACAAGCTATTGTGTGTGGTTCAGTACCTTAAGGAACATTATTAAATATAGAGGTTTCCTCTAATTAAGCCTTTGGCAAAAGATTGCTTGTCCAATCATTTGCTGGTGATAAGTATTGAAGGAAATTATATCTTGTACAATGTATTACACTTTTCCTGCCGCACTTCCCCTAAAAAAAGAACAAAATTGTATAAAAATAAAGCAGTAAGATTGCAAACTCAAGCACTCAGAAATTAGGTAATTCCAGAGTGACAGCTGCCTGAATGTGCCTTGCATTAGGGAAGAAGCATTCTGTCCTTCTCCCCTTTCCTCTCTGATCTCTTGCCCTGTGCCCCATCTTTTCCTTTCATAAAATTACCATTTCTTCTGGACTCTTAATTCTTAAGCTTTTTAGATTTTTTGTATCAAGAGCAAACCACTTTTTCTAGTCTTGTTCCTGGAAAAGAGAGAATTAATTCTATGCAGAACTTTTCCAACAGCCCCCTCTATAAACTCACTTTTAATTCAAACAAAAAAAGGTGATGTTTTTGCACCTTGAGGGAACCACCATTTGTTCATTGTTTCAATAATTGCCTGTAGGAACAATGGTATGTTTAAGGTGTCTGGTTATTCTGGACGTGATTAAAAAAAAAGCTTCTATCTCCTGTAAGACTGTGCATCTTGCTCGGTTCAGGAACCACTCAGAAAATGTAATGAGTGGGAGAAGTTTTTAATGTGCCCCCTTGAAGAAAAATAGTGGAGTTAAAGCAGAGAAAAAATCTTATCTTATGGTTAGTTCAGTCACTGCAGATTAGAGGTTGTTTTCCTGGTTGGTGGCACCGTGCCTAATCTCAAAATCTGGAGTTTACGTGTCTTTCCTAAAGAATACCTCTAAATTTGAAAATCAGATGCATTTACTAATTGCTCACATCTTATAAATTATGGATCTATCCTTGAAGGAGACTTTAACAATCTATTAAAGCCTGAATAACAGAGCTATTCTCCAGCTTCTAGATAAACAAAACAAAAACACAGCTTTAAAAACAACAAGAAGCCTCTTCACTTTTTATCTTAATGGAAACAAACCTAATCAAAAGCCAGCGATTAATGAATCTCTCCAGGGTTTCTCTTCTTGAAGAGATTACAAGAAGAATTATAAAGGCTGAAATAGTTTCCATAGGTAGGTGTGATGTTGAGCTCAGATCATGTATTTGTACATGCTCAGCTAGAAATGAGAGTTGCTAAAATCCAATATTTGGATGAAGATTCTCCTCTTCAATGAAACCAGACAAACAGACCAACAACTCCTCCAATATTCGCTAATTTATGTGTGCAGAAATGTCCTAGAGTGCCAATAAAGTCACGTCCTCCCAGGAAATGCATTTAAAATAGTCATTAGAGAGTGACTGTTGCACATGTGAAACAAATTGGAAATATGTTTTTAAGAAAGTATTTTCTTGGGAAAGGAAAGCAAAGCTCTCCAAAAATAAGCTAACTGCTTTTCCAGGACAGGACAGCCAGCTGTTTGCTTCTTGCAAAAAACCAAAAGCCTAGACTGAGAATGTTGAGCTGAAATTTGGCACGGTTAACACATCTTCACTATGTGTAGTCAGTTCCTGCATCCAGAAATAGAAACGACCTTTTGCTGTCAGGAGTGGCCTGACACCTTCACCTGCAGTTTGAATAGAAAAATAGAAAAGTCCTGTTGTTCAGCTCCACCTCTGTACCTGATCTCTGGGATATTTAATTCATTCTGCATTGCTCCAAGGAGTGGGAATCATGCCAACTGAAGGCTCCCATTGCTTCCACAGTAGATGGTGGAGAAATTTTAATAAATGCATTTAATTTACCTGGCTAACTACAGACTTTCCCGTAACTCATACCAACTAACCTGGCTGTGTACTAGGAAAAAAGAAATCACAGCGTCTGATGTACAAAGCCTGTCACTTACCATATATGAAATAAACAATTAAATTCTCCTTCTACTGTTAAAGGCCCACAAAACAGTCCTAGGATCTTCGCAGGCAGCTTGCTTACAGTGGTGTGTAATTCTGGACACCCTGTTATGGCCTACACTGCATTTGTCATGTGTATTCTTCCATTTGACTTCTGATCAGACACTTGACCTTTCATAACCATCGTGGTAAAGACATCCTTTTTCACCTCTCCTTTTCATTCCCTTTATAAAACTTAATCCACTTGCTGTCTGAGGCTGCATGTAAGGTGGAGAAGCTGGGAGTGCTTCTGAGCTGTGAGAGACTGTAAGCACCAGTCCTGTTCCTCGTCCTCCTCCTCTTCCATTTTCTTTCCGTGGGAAGGAGACTTGGGCACGGATGGGCTCCCTAGTGTGCTCCAACCAGTTTCGTGATTCGGAGGACCAAGTAGGTAGCCTCCCAAGATTTAGTTCAGCACAGACACAAACAAAAGTGTCACGGGGATTGAGAGTATCACAAATAGGAACAACAAGGAAGTGAATACTTTTTTCTTCTTTTGTAGATAATATCTCTTTTTGCCAAAATAAAGACACCAACTTGGTTCAGTCCACTGACATCTTAGGATGCCTGTGGCAGTGTGGTCGGCACTTTGTGTAAATATGACTGTGAAGCATTATGCAGTGATGGTAACAGCTGGGGTCAGGGCTCCTTGCGTTGTTAGGAAAGCACCTCTGCTCTAAGGACTATACCGTCTAACTACAAAAAAGAAATGTGAAAGCTGATAGCAGACACAGACATCCCGATGCAGTGCTCATGCTGCTGGCCCGCACTGCCTCTCTAAAGCAGTTCCAGGCATCAGTTTGATAAGACGGCCCTCACTTCGTCTTTCCTGGTGAAAGCGTCCCAAGATCCTTGAATGTGCTCGCAGCTTCTCGTGGGCTATGGGTGTCTGAGGGGAATTGATAAAAAAGGATGTGTTTTGCCATGGTTATTACTTTCCTAAAATCCTTCCAGAGTGTTGATATTATTTGGTTTATGAAGTAGCAGTTTGTGCAATTTTATGCTGCCTGGAAAGAAATCATGATTTACTTGATTGAAACTCCCAAAAGCAGAGAAAGCAAAAGGCATCAATCTCTCCAGGTGGAAATTCTGTAACTGGACAGCTATAAGCTGATGTGCTTTGAGTTTCTGCAAAATGTAGCTACTAGTAAGCAGCCCAAACGGTAAAGCATTTTGTAACAGCCTAATACTCTCATTTTAGTCTTTCCAATCTAATTTATGACTAAGTTTTACCTTGGGAGATGATACAATAAACTCTCTGGAAACTGTTCTGCAAATATGTTGAAGGCCAATCAGGTATTACAAATATAATGTCAAAATTCTTATTGACTTGCTAAATATGTAGTCATCCATAGTTTTCCTCGGGACACAAAGGTGTTAGCTGTGAAGATTGGGTTGTTAACAGAGTGGAGACTTTGTCTAGGTCATAACATTGCTCAACATAAACAGCTTAGGATTTATTGCGTGCACTCAGGCAGCCTGTGTACCTGAAAGATAGACACTGCCTAAGCAGATACAGAAACAGAGGAATTATGTTTTACACAGAAGACACTGGGAAGAGTCTCAGATAGTGATGTAAGCCTGATCGGTTTCTCTGTTCAGGTGGTATTTTTAACTGGAAAGGAGGCATAGACACATGGTGCAAGCTGACACCCGAGCTTAAGTCTACCTCAGTCAACAGGAAGAGGACTTGGATACATCTTTAGAAACTGTATTTCAAAATTTGAAAGCAAAAGGGGTTTGTTTTTTTTTTTTTGTCCTGTTATTTACGTTATTTCTGTTTAATGTTCCCATTCCCATGTTATTTTATTATTTTATTTTTCACATCCCGCATTGTTTTCCCAGCAGTACTTTGCAAAATGAGTCAAGATACACATTTCAAAGGCTCCCCGTGTTTTTGTCCATCGCCATCATTTATGCGTTATTTATGGGGTTTCCTTTGCAAATGCCAGATTTGGGCATCGATCTGCAGTTTAATGGATCTAGACTGGCATTTGTTTTGCCTCCAAGCCCTCCCTAGATCTTTCTGTAATGTATATTAGCTCAGACTCAGCCTAACTTGCCTCGTATACGCAACAGTGTGAGTCGTACTTCAAACTCAGTAAATAAATAACTATACAGCTAATTCTCCTATTTTAATGTATGAAAAATCCCACTCTTGCAATAACGAAGTGTAAAGACCAACCATTCAGAAAACAAAGCTTTAGTTCAACAACTCCCAAGGTGGCTTCTGTAAATTATGTGGCAAAATCTTCACTTGCAAATTTCCAATGGCTTTAACAAAAGATGCATCTAAGTGACTGCTGCTTCAGATTTGAGGAAGTAGGATGCTATGTTCAATCCATTGATCTGCTGGTCAGGATGTTATTAACATTTTGTAAGCATATTACCAAAAATGACTAGATGTCTGCAAGGACAAGAGTATGACTTAAAGTTTCTACCACCTGTCTTAAATAGCTGAATCACAGTTCGATTCTGCAGCCATGCAGCAGCGCAAGGCTCCTCAGGTACAGCTCTTAACAAAATTACATCTAAGCCCTTCCTTTGCCTTTAATACATCTTAAAGCAAACTGAAAGACTACCAGAAGTTACTCATTTTTTGGTAACAAATGTGAATCTAAATTGCAACGTTAGTGGTTTGGACAATAAATTCTCTGCAGCTGCCAAGGCAACTCTAGTTACAATACACCTCTTGCTTCCGGATCAAGCACCAGAAAAATATTTTTCACAATCTGTGTTCTGATATTGATCAGTGTGCTCAAACTTGAGGGACTTTTATTGAAGCTTGTACAGCGTATCTGAAAAACTGCTGGTGCTCAGAAGGGCTTAACATCACACTTTCACAAGTGTTGACGTAATTGAAGGATGCATGGCGTGGAAGGAAACAAGACATGAGCTTGTTGTGGAACAAGGTTCCTTACGTGCGTGCTCTGTGTTAGGTTTGACATTGTCTCTAAATGGAGTGTCCTCTTAGACATGAGAAAGGTCAGTATGTACTACATATTTCTCACGGTTGTGGATGGGGCTTTAAGGGAACCTGGCAACAGCCATGTGTCTGAATCCTGTAAATACGTCTCCTGAACTTCTTTGAAAATCTCAGTTTATCCTGTCATTAAAAATTCATAACCATCAATGAGCAATGCATGGAACAGCTAATTGAGCTCCATAAATTGCAATAGGCTAGTTATTTCCACATTTTGGATATTAATGTTTCCCTTAGAGTTAGCATTGCAAGTGCTGTAGCTGCTTAGAGGCCAGGTTGTTCAGTAAACACTGATTTTTTAATTATGGCAATGTAAGATGTATGAAGAAATAATAAAAACTAATTGATGGTGTTTTAGATTACCAGCGTGCTCACAAACATGCCCGACTGAATTTTGTGAAGGGGATATTATGATTGCCCTGAGAACTTGTTTAAAGTTAATCAAGTGTTGTCTTTGCCATATTGTGGTTTTTCCTCATTATAAAAACAGGAAACAAATCTGGCCAGTTGGATGTTGCACAGTTCTAACCAGAAATAAATGCATACCTTTTATTTGATCAAAAAGCAAAATGTGAAATACTCTTCACATCTCAAGTTGACTTGAAGAAAGCTTCTGAAGGAGATGACGTGGTGAAGACCCTTCACATCTTAATCATGACTTTGCTGTGGCACATTAACCTTTCTTAAGGTGGAAAAAAGGACGATGCACTTAGGAAATATTTTCCCCTTTGTATCACTTGGAAATCTGGCTTTCTTAGGCTTTAATATAATGCAACAAAGTGCACTGTTCACGTTGGAGGGTCAGCCTAGCTCCTTGGATCAGAGTCAGGAGATGTCTGTTATCTGCTGGCAGCTGAGCTGCGCGAGGAGCCTTGCTGCTGCCTCGTGAAATGGATATCCCCTGAAAAGAGAAATTGCTGTATCGTGGTTTAACCCCAGCCAGCAACTCAGCACCACGCAGCCGCTCACTCACTTCCCCCCCACCCAGTGGGATGGGGG
>JAVKLA010000001.1:14857016-14881822 GCA_034782735.1 Sagittarius serpentarius
TGCCCCTCCAGCGTTCTCGCTGGCTGGGCCCGAGAAGCTGAAAAGTCCTTGACTGAGTCTAAACACAACTTAGTAACACCTGAAAACATCAGGGTGTTATCAACATTCTTCTCATACTAAACCCAAAACACAGCACTGTATCAGCCACTAGGAAGAAAATTGCCTCTATCTCAGCCAAAACCAAGACAACTGTATTTGCAACAGATGGGATGAAAAGTGTCTGCTTGGCTCATTCCCTGTGTATATCTACTTTAAAGTTCTTTACCCTTTCTGTTTCCCTCCCTGTGGTGGAAGAAGAAGAACCCCTTCCCTCTGGAAACCCCTGTGCCTCCTGAGACTTTTCCCGGTAGCTGACTTTCTTTATACCCCCAGGGGTGGCACCCTGGCTTTCCCTGGGGACCAAAGCACCTCTGTTTCACTGCAAATGAGTGCTGGAAAAGCAAAGGCTTTTGTCTTTGTCTCTTGAGTGAATATGATGAATATATATTCTTTATGTCTTTTTTTTCTTTTTTTTTAAAAGTTTGTGAATTAAACACACCCATTCTTAAGGTGATCCTTATCTCCTTTATTGTCACTTTCAAAATGAGATCAAAGCAGACTCGAAATGTGTTTAGGTTTTATGGAAAAAGGGGAAAATTAACCTAAAAGATTGTTAATTGTCTGTGGTCCCACAAGTGCGAGCTGACCCCTGCAGCAGGTTGCTGTTGCTCCGACTCCCGTGCCAGGGACGTGTGTCCGGTCAGATGAGGCAGCAAGGGCTTTACTGGATCAGGTTGAGCGACTGGATAAATAATGTGTCTGCAGCTGAAATAAAACCCCATAATATAGCTCTCTTCGGTGCCTTAGCCGCAGCCTAACCTTCCCCGACAGATGTTAAGATGACTTGGTACTGTTTATGAGAAACATCAGATTCCCTAATCGTTCATTGATCTGTTGTTCTGGGCAGAATGATGAAGTTTTCGCTGTTATTTTGCTCCGTTTCACTCAGATTCATTTGACTTGAGCCAGAGGACAATTTAAGATGGCAAGTAACAATCTTGCCTTTTACTCTCAGCTGACAGGATAATTCTGGCTTTGCTGTTGGGAGCTTAAGATGCTTTACCTGTGCTGAGCTAATATTAGTTGTAATTAAGGGAACAGGTTGCCTAGAGCTCGTTTTTACAGTTCATCACCTGAAAAAGAGCATCTGAAAATAGCCCTTTTGGTTTTGGTGTCATTTTGGGACACCGTTTCTCTGTTTGCCCTGTGCATGCCCGACTGCACCCTTTGAAGCGGCCGCCCTGGCACAGCTGAGGGGAGCAGTGGCTGCCATGTTGTGGCAGCACCCTGAGGTGCAGCAGTCACCTGGGGCGGGGCGGGGCCTGGAGGCATAAGGAGTTTCGGGACAGACGGCCTTGACTGGGTCCATTGTCATCGAAGGGTAACGTGTTTTTTGGTTTAAAAACAAAAAATTGGCGATGTTGGGGATAGTAGAGGCTGTTAGGAGGCTGGGTTATAGGCTACTGTGCCTGTTTTGGGGCTGCAGGGCAGCGCTGGGCCTTAGGGACAGCACGCTGTGGAGCACAAGTACTCATCTGCTGTCCGAAACGTACATGAAGAGCTTTTCTCTGGTAAATATATCAGACTTGAATCCTGTGTCTTGGTGTGGTTTTAAAGCAGCTCGTGAGGCTTTAGATTGTCGAGGATTAATACTTCTCCCCCCACGCCTCCCTTTTGTTTCCTGCTGGAAGCAAGTCCTTTCTTATTTCAAGATCTGAGACCTAACAGGCCCAGTCAGAGGAGCAGACACCGGTGGCTCTTGAATCCTCAGAGGTGTCGCCTCATCTGCTTTTGAGCGGCCAGGTGTCTGCTCGGGGGGCTTGATGAACAAATTCCCTTGTCCCTTTGCCACAGGGAGCTTGTGAATTTCAGGCTTTTCCTCATTCAAATCTATACACTTATTCCTGCTGCTGTACCCAAACAACTTTGGGGAGCCAAAATGCGTTTACCAAAGCAGCAGGAGTGCTATGGGAGCCTGAGCCTGTCACTGGCTCGCTCGATGGCTTCTTCACATAACAGGTCATGTCTCAGGAGCTGGAAAGGTGACAAGGAAAGGCAGGATCACGCTGACCAGGAATTCCCAGTCAAAATAATGCTGTAATGGGGTTGGGGGGAGTCCCGCAAAATCACGGTGGTCATCAATCAAGATTGGAGGTTGCCAGAGTTAATTTGGTTTTCCCCATTGGAAACTTTTAGCTTTAAGTCTGTTGGCGTTTAATCTGCCTCGTTCTAGACTCAGGAGAAATGTATTTTTGCAAGGACCTCTAGTGCTAGCAGGAGAATCAAACCAGGAGGTGACACTCAAACTACCACTGCTGTGAGTCAAGCTACCTTCTTGGTGGAACACAGACTAATGCTGACGCAAAAGCAGCTCAAATAGAGCGTTAGGATACCTGAGCTTACACCTGAGTTCAAGATACCTGAACAGGAAAGCGTTCATCCTTGTATACAAAGGATGAGAGGTTCAAATCATGCCTAACCTTGGCATTAGTGGTAGGAGATCAAGCTGGCTGATCTCATCTGGTTGTAAGGATTTGTGAGTCTGCATGGAAGCCGACAGGCATCTTTGCAGTGACTCCAACAAGGCTTGGAGTGAGCTCCAAGTGGGCAGGTGTCCATTTGCAGTAAGAATCATGTCAAAACTTGCAGTGACTGGCAAAGCAACAGCATTGGCCAGGAGTGGCCAAAACATGAGCTGCCTGCTGCCCTCCCAGTACGTTTTTTCAAGCTGGACCAGTCAGAAAACACACCATCCTGCAAAACATGTTATTGCTCTGCCTTTTTCCTTCAAATTTGAATTAAAGAATAAAACCCCAAATTAATATAACAGACCACTAGATTCGGTCAGTCAGGTTGCTATGTTCTAGTAAATTAGAAAGCCTTTGGTTTATTTTTATAATTTTGCAAGGATTAACATGGCAGATTCTCCAGCAAATAAATAGGTGTTGCAGTGTGATGGAAGTCATGGGATTGGGGGGGGGTGGAGGTGTGAGGGAGAGTGAGAGTGAGTGAGTGAGTAAAATGGGCAGGAAAGACTTGGCCAGGTACAGTTTTGGAAATGCTTTTAATTTCAGTTCCAAGTTAAACATCCCTTTAAATTAATTACAGCAATCACAGTAACCCTAGAATATCTATCAGTGGAGAAATTGAAGTCATTAGTATAATCTTAATATTTCCTAAATTCTGAAGAGAGGCTAAAAAAGGCAGTTTAAGGAAATTTTTACGTACGATGAAAACCAAATTCCTGACCAAACTGGCTAAGCTGAAACGTCTGAAAGCAAAGAGCTATCATGAAAGTGCTGGAAAGCTTCTGATTATAATGGAATCGGTGTCCCAGGGTATAATGCAGCACTACATTTAATCTTGAGCTACTGAACCGTACTTCTCAACCCAGCTCAACTCACTGGGTTCTCATCAAAGTCCTGTAATGACACTGTGCTCTGTTTAGATGCCAAGCAAGTCTTGAAATAGCTCCAGAGCTTTTTCAGCAGCTTCAGCTGAGTACAGACATCAGACTTTAGAAGGGCAGCTAGTGCGTAGAGTTTGTGGCATATAAATCCTTCCTTATGTGTATACTGCCACACTTGTTAATAATCTTACGAACTTTTATAAACCTAATTAAAAGGCTCTTGCATACTTATGTGTGAAATCATGTCAACAGCGCTGAACCAACAAAGCAAAAGCCTATCCTTTGTGCTGCAAATCCCTGTTGCCTTTCTTTATTAATGATCCATACGCAACACATTTAATTTGATGCTTGCTGTTGTTTGCCTGCTTGTTTTTATTACGATATTGACTGGAGTCCCCATCATGTTAGTTATAGTCTGTACACGTCACTTCAAGCAGATTTTTTCTTTCTGTGTATTGTTTAAGGTATTGACTTTGCCAAAGGGAAGAAAAAAGTGCATGCATCCACTTAAGCACACAAGTAGTTATATCAGTTTCTGTCCATTAAATATACATACACGCATAAATATACATGTATACAGTGGTTGCAGGCTGTTGCAGGCATGGAATTAGATGAGATTTGAAAACCGTATTTGAGAGATTCTTTCCAACATTGAGGTCTTGTTTCTGGGAGCAGCTTTGAGCCACAGCATCCCTCAGCCTGTGTGAAGTCCTGCTGAGGATGGTGGGGCTCTATGTGAGTGTTGAAACAACACTTTTCAAAGGTATTTGCAGATTTCTAGGCCATTTATTTAAATTCCTTAGAAGGAACTTTACTTTCTAAAAGAGCATACTTTAAAATATTTTTTTTTTCCTTTCTAAAAACATCTTAGTTCTGTTAATCTTTTGGACTTTGAAAAAGTGTTTCTAATTGCTGGGGTTTGGGTTGGTTTTTTTTCCCTTTACAACCCAGGCAATCAATTCCTGAGTATGAGTAGGAGGGTTATTGAGTAGTTCATCTAAAGCAAACAAAGATTTCAGCCAGCCCAAAGAGGCAGCACTGATTTTGCTAAAGGTTTTGATACCAGTTTTGATCAAGTTCTGGGATATATAGCATGTATGGGTCCAGAATTTCCAAATGAAATTTGGAAGTTGAATCTTTACAAATGTTCAGTGCTTGATTTCATTTAGAAGTACACAAGTAGGTGTTAATATATATATGTGCTTTGTCTTCATTTACTCTTCCAAACCTGCCCCTCATTTCTACCATCCGTTCCTTTTTCTATGGTGGGCTTTTCCAGGGATGTCTCTCTTAGCCCATGTTGTGTTCCTTCAGTCTCACCTTGAAATATCCTGTATAACAGAGGGTTCCTTGCAGACAGACAATCTTCTCTGAACTCTGGCATTGCCCCAGTGGATTCTGCTCATGTTGTGCAGAGGCCTTTGACCCGCTCTCTGCTTTGAGTTGTGCAAAGTCATCCTTTTGTGCATCTTTAATACTTTACTGTGAATTTCTGCTCAAGTTTAATAAAAGGCAGAAGAATGGCTACCTCTTTATTTTCTAATTTTCGAGAAAGTATCTCTAATAAACTCAGTTAAATTGAAACGGAAATGTGCTTAAAATCAGTAAGCTGAAACAGAATTTGCTTTCCAAAGGTTTTTTTTTCCCTTGGGTACCAGCATCTCATACTAAAGCATCCACTGTATGAGAAATCCAGAACAATTAAAAATGGACTGTTGCTAATGTGTTTGTTTCATTTTTGCTTTTCAGTCTATCCGAGAAGTCACAGGCTATGTTTTGGTGGCTTTGAATCAGTTTGAATACCTGCCACTGGAGAACCTACGCATCGTTCGCGGGACTAAACTCTATGAAGAGCGATACGCTTTGGCAATATTTCTTAACTACAGAAAGGATGGTAACTTTGGACTCAGGGAACTTGGCTTGAAGAACTTGACAGGTAAGTGAAACTTGCAAATGTGATGGATTACAAAAAATGAGCTTGTTGAATATTTGCCCCAATCCCCTCAGTCACTTGTATTCTGCAAATAACGGAGGTAACATGAGAGGCTGGCACTTGTACGTTGTACTTTTTTGGTTCACAACTGTACTTTTCTCAATACTGATCAAAGGTTGTGTATGGAAGCCACGCCAAGAGTGTACCTGAAACAAAAATAGTTGTTGAAAGAGTAGAACTTTTTTCTTATTTTTGATATTGTGAACATGTTGGTTTCCTTGTGATCCTTGGTTATTGCACATGTGTTGCTTCAGGTATTACATATTTTCTGCCAAGTTAGCTTAGCTTTAGCATCCCCTCTGCTCTTGCTGCTGTCTTCTGTCACCATTGCGGCTCCACTGGGGCAGGGTGGGGGGAGAAGAAGCGGGTGGGGGAGAGAGACTGTATCTTTGGTGTATTTAATTTTGGAGCTCCCTTTTCAAAGCAAAAATAGTCCATTATATATAGTGAGAAAAGTGCTTATTTTCTTGACGAAAATGTAAGCCAAGTCCATGGTTTTATGTTCATCTGTAAATTCAGGGCTGGATCATGATGTGGGGTAGATCAACGTTTCATTTCTCCCAGCTGAGGATTTACAGTCAGTGGTTTGGGAGACGAAAAATTGGCTAAATATCACTGGACTATAACTTAATAAAGTGCAGGCAGCGACTCTTTTTAGGGAGTGCAAACTCTTTTTAGGGAGTTCACTGGAAGTATTTTATTTATACCTACCTAGTTCCTCATCAGCTATGATAATTTCTACCCTAAGCTTTGGTGTTTATGAAATGGGCTTATTTCTGCTAGTGGCTAAATGCTGACTAATAATCACTGACCTGAGCTGGATGTGGAGTTTGAACCTGACTACAGAGAGGTGGGAGCCTTCTGAACTGTATTTAGGCACCCTTCACTCTCTGCTGGTTTTGTGTTGCGTTATTCAGAGCAGCACACAAGTGCTTACTGTTCCCTGTTGTTCAAGCCTCACCGGGCTGTACAGCTAAGCTTTCAAAAACAGGAGGGAAAAGGAGGCTTGAAGTATTTTACAAAATAAAACAGTTTTGGCTGACTCTTTCTAATCAGGCTTTTTCTTCTGGTCATATTTTTAGCAATTTTCTTTACTGAGACCATCATGCTGATATCAGAGTGCTTCCCAAGGTCTCTAAATCCTTGCCATCTACCACTCTTCTCTCTGTCACTGTCATAATCCAATTTCCTCCTCTTCTGTTCCCATATTTCTTTCCATCTTTACGCTTTAGGGTGTTCATTGTTACTGTCTATGCGTCCACATAATACAGAGCCATAGCACCGGGTAATAATAGTATTACCTGTTACTTTTTCTTGTCTGTGGGTCTCGGAATGCTTTGTAAAAGACACTAGGCTGGGTGAAACTGAGGCAGAGAGGTGATGTGAGGCCAAGGCCAGAGAAAGACTGGAACCCTTTCCTCTTGGGTCTGAGGCTGTTGTTCTGCCAGGAGACGAACGTTGTACTTTAATTTCTTGTTTAGCCATGGCTTTGCTGCTCAGTAAGGTAAAAAAACTTATTTTGTAGGCTCTGGCTCAAGATTTTCTTCTTGAACCAGCTGCCCTGTGCCAATAGGCAGTTCCTCAGACTCTAGGGATTCTCTCTGGAAATCACTTTCACGTGATAGGCACAGCACCAAAACTGCCCAGCGAATAGCTTGACTTTCTTTTCAAGCGTCGTATGGAAACCTGCCTTAGCTCAGCCTCTGAATCTTTCCTACCATGAGATCATCACAGACACTTCATCTGATTTAGGTGTTTACAAAGGCCTCTGATGGGATTATTTGGCTTCAAAATGTGTTGCTGTCTCTTGGAAGAAAAGTGCCCTAATAACACTAGCTTGTCTCCACTGAGCACTTAAAATAGCTTCTGGGTGCTGAATATGAGCCAGTGTGTGCTTCAAAATACTCTCTATATTTTCTAGATAGCATGTGCCAGGGCTTCATGAGCCTTTTCAGCAGCTGTTCTTTGACCATTTTGTGTGCTGGTTAAGATGCACCTGGCTATTTTAACTCTTGCTGGAGCATATTAATACTTAATTTATTTTCCTAACACATCCTTAGCATTAGTAACTGCATAAAAATAACTTGTGGATGTGGGAGTCGGTGTAGTTGCAAGGCTGCGATAGATCAGCTGTGTCTGAACCTATCCTCTGTCTACTAAGTGCTCCATATTTACATCAGAAACAACCAGTGATGTGTTAATAAATTTCAGATGAAGCAGCCCCTGTGAGCTTGCATCCTTCAAGTCCACTGCAGATTTAAAGAGACTGGCTTTGAATGGTGCATCTCTTCCAGCTGAGTAAAATATAAACATAACTCCTGCCTTGCATGTGAAGAACTGTCTTTCCAGGGCTTATGCCTTGTTCACACAAGTTAGGGAAGTTCTATTCTTATTTGTGCAGTGTCTGGATGATGGGATCCTGAGGGTATTTCTGCCCAGTACTGCACAATATATGAATATAAACACTACTCCCTGTGTTAAATAAATGAGGAAGCTGCTCTCACCTGCAAATTATCCTCAGACTTAACCAGAGGAAGGGTTTCAGCCTCCTGTGCAGTACCATTGCGTTATTTTCAGTATGTTGTCAACAGCTGTGTTTTTATTGCCAGATATGTCTATCAGGTTTTCATATTTAAATATAACTTTAAATGCTTGAATTTCCTCCGTTATGCTATAAAAAAAATGACAGCTATGAAGGCAGAAAGTTTTATCTCACACAGAAAACATGATACAGTTCTCACTTATGGTGTCTGTCAACCCGAGAGGGAGTTTTGTTTGTGTAGCACAGGCCAGGACCACGTCCTAAAATTCATGTGACACTTTCGAAAACTCTCACCTATAAAAATCCTTTTCTCACTTGTTATAAAAACTTAGTCAATGGTTCCACAGAAGTGTCAAAACCAGACATTGGACTAATGAAGTGGCTGCTGCCATCTCAGCTGCATTCATCTCAGTTTGCAGATTCAGCTGCCAAGTAGTGTTTAAGTAAAAAGGAAGGTTTGACATACTGAACGTATTATTCAGCCTGAGATTAGCAGAATAACTGATGCTGAGGGAGAAGGTATGCCACCTTCTTCCATTCATTGCCTGTGAGCTAGTGCAAATCATTCCTGTCTTCCCCAGGTGGCTAGGCAGTCAACCTTAACTTATCCAATGAAAGGGCATAATCATTGTTCACACTTTGAGTACTCCAAATATAGAGAATACCTGATGGCTGTGTTTCATTACAGCATTTATCTTCATGAGTGGGGAAAGAGGGATAACTCACAAGTGCCAAAACCACTTATGAAGTATCCCATATTTTCCTCTGAGTGAAGATGAGTAAGAGATATCTACAGCAAATGATGTATCTTTGACTGAGCAGTGATAACCTCATCTCCCCTGTTGGCCTTGGGGACAGAGGCTCCCCTGTGCGTGCCTGTGCAACCGTTGAATTCCTTCAGTATATTAGAATAAAATGGACTTAGCAGTGATTAGTTCAATAACACAAAAAAGCAGCAAAATATGTAGCTTCTTATCTGCTTGTTTTGCAGGAATGCAGGTAGATGATAAATTAACGTAACTGAGGTTCAAGTGACAAATGCATATTCTAGCTGAAAGGCTTTGGTCTGTGGCAGCCAACGAAAGAAAATCTAATTTGATGGGCAGGAGAATCATAGAGAAAGGTCCACCTTCACTAGGTGTAGAAAGCGAACCATTGTAAATTTCCCCTTCTACAGATTTTTGTAATAGGTTTTATTTTTTTAGGTTTTGATTAAATTTACTTTTAATTGTTATATAAGACAAAATTTTAAATTTCTATGATCATTTATATAACATTTTATTTTCTTTTTTCCCCCCACAAGAAATAAAAAATGCTAGAGTGCTTCAGAAGAGGGAGAAAAAGAATGATATCTCTAATGAAAAATGTTGCTTTTCAATGAGTTTCTTGGTGTTTTTTAAAACAAGGACTGCTCATTTGCCGTAATTATATTGCAGCTTGATCAGGTTGGAGGGAGGGGCATGGGAAGAGTCAAATTGTCTTTCAGCCTTGTTCACTGTGCATGTTTTGGACCTACAGTGTTTTTGGAAATCTTATTTAGATACCCGCTCAGAGCCTGAGCTCCTTCAGCGCTGTGTAACTGCACGTAAAGCATCTTTGCGGCAGGGATTAAGGCCACCCCCTTTTTACTGCCTTCATCTCAAAGCCCTAAGCCTCTGTCAGCAAGACCTTTCCCTGGACCACACTCACACTGCTTGAGCCACTGCTGAGTTCACAGCGTTCAGAGATGCGAACGCCTGTGTGTGACACCTGGCCTGAGCGGACGAGACTGGAGGATGCTGATTGTGGCATATTCCTTAATGGCTGCGGCTTCGTACTAGTGGGGCGAGCTGGGAAGAAAGCAATATGTAACTTGCCTCAGGCTTCCTATGCAACAGGTGGGCAAGACATCGCATCTCTCACCTCAGAGAGGTGTTGCTAGGATACATGGAGGAATGACGAATTTGTTTAAAAAAATCCCTTTGGTTACCCTCTGCGTGCAGGGCTGCTGCAGGAGTTACCTGTCCTGCAGAAGAAGCTGCAGTGGCTCTGTGACTGGCCAGGAGTGCTCCTTTCCCTGTATCCTCAGAGCTGCATGGACCACAGAGGCGTTTGTATTCCAGCACATCTTTGCTGACCGGCCAGCGGGTAGGGGAAAAGGGAGGAACACTTCAAGCATGGCTGTGCTTCCCTTCGGAAAGGAGGGCTCTTTTGTGCGGTGGCACAGACCTTGGGGGGCACAGTGCAGAACCTGCTGTGGATTCCCCTTGCTCACCTCACCCCTGTGGAAAGAAGGGCCAAGGCTGGTGGCTGCTCCCACGCTCATAAATGCAAGCATGCCTGCGAGCGCACATCTGTCTCCTCTCCCTCAGGACATTGTTAGAGTATTTCTTGGGGGAAAAAAAATTGCCCCGTTCCAGCTACTGCTCTCCTCAGACATCGTAGGCGTGATTCGACAGCCAGGAGAGTCCGGAGACCGATCTCTGCTGGCAGTCGGTATGCAGCCGCCCTGTGCTGAGCGTGGAGGCAGTTACTAGAGTGGATTCAGGCTGCTCCCTGCCAGTTGGCATCAGTGCCTGGGAATGCTTCCAGGCACTCCTCAGCTTACAGCTGCAGACGTGGCCCCTGGGAATCCCAGATAAGGGACCTGGAGGCTGAGAAGCAACTGCCTCCAGCTAGCAGAAGATTGCTCACAGGTCTTATCAAGGCAAATAGGTATATTGTATACGGCCAGAAATAAATACTGATTTTGAGCCCCGTGAGATTTATACTCCTGAGTTTATTATGTTCAGTAACAAGGGTGGGACATTGTTTTCTAAATTTCAGTGGGACTAGAATTTTGCACAATCTCTCTGAAGGATTCGAGTATGCTTTTGTCATGCTAAATGGTATAACTAGTGTCTGTGATTCTTTGCAACTTGTTGATTGGCAATTTATGCTCAGTTTTCTTTATTTCAAAGCACTTTGCTGTTTTCAGTTCTGTCTCTAGTGTTAGAAATGCGCAACCTTGTTTAGAATGATTATGGCAAAGAATTAAACAAAAAGCTCACCATAATAGTGATATATTGGTAAGTGTTTTTAGCTGGAAATTCAAGGGATCCCACATAAAGTTGTTTGCTGGTGTTCCCCTGCCCCCCAGTATTTTCACATGAACTATGAAATGCATATAGTGGATTGCAAATGGTCTAAAGCAGTTTATTGAAAATGATATGCAGAATGTTTGATGTGAGTCTCCAATGTCATGCAGGAAGATAACTTCACATCGCGCAGCTTCTCCTGAAAAAAAACAGGGTTTAAAATCGTGGGGAAGAGAAACCAGGCCAGATCCTTAGCTGGTGTAAATTGGCTTACTTGCTTTGACTTCATAATGAACTGAATTTTAAATTGCCCTTTACTTTCTTCAGTGGATAAGTTAATTCATGCTTTAATTTATAAGGTAACTAGTGCCTAACTCCTACTTAAGCCCTTTTGAGGATGTTGTGTTCAGGGTGCTCTGTCAGGATTAATACCAGCTAATGACAGCTGACTCAAGGCATGTCTACATGGCGCAGCGGGGCTTTGTACAGGGAACCTTGAGCTAGCATCGAGCCTAGCGAGCTTTAGAAATAGTGTTTACCAAGTGATGACTTGGGTCCTGTGCTTGGGCTAAATAACCCAGCGAGGTGGACACAGCAGATCGCTCCTGTCTAACTGTGGTTGCTGCAAACAGAGGCACGTTGTCCTGGGCTTCCGGGTCTTAATTGTATGGCTGCTGGGTAAAGAAGGGTAGTGGACTGGGAGGAAGGACTGGGGGTCTAGAGTAAATAAAGGAAATCCTTCCTAGCCCTGTGGTGTAACCTACGCCTCTGCTGCTTTCTGTTGTGAATCACCGCTTCTGCAACAGAGCCAATAATGCCTGCCTACTTTAATTAGACTTATTTTGAAAGTTTGGTATGGAAATGCTACTTGGGGAGGATCTGGCATGATGCAGAATTCCACTTTCAACACTGACAGATGTTAGTTTAAATGTCATTGTAAAATACATCCAGGTATGCTGCCACTGTCACCTGATAATGCCATGTAAAATAATGATGCCATTCGTTCACCTTTTCTTGGCTTTTTCTCCTTTTCACCTCTTTGCAGTAGTTCTCTCTATCTGTGCATTTTTCAGTTATGAAGTAAGAAATTCTCTGTGTTCTGGAGGTGTGAAACACCCTTTAGCTTTTTAGAAATATGGGCAATCAAGATAAATCCAGTAATACTAAAGCTTTCTAGTAATGGAGTAGCTTTGCCTGACTTCAGTGACTTGAGAGCTTTAGCAGCACAGGGATTTCTCTGGCCACAGGCTTCGCTGGGAGTTAAACATCTGAACAGAGTAATCCCTCCATTTCAATCACACGGGTCAGGAATGGGTGGCATTTCAAAACATCCAACTTTGGCAGACAGATCTGTGTTGAGTTACACTATAACTTAAGTAAAATGCAATAAGCATTACAGTTGGGAAGAAATCGTACAGTTTATAGTGACAGCACTGCTGAAAAAAAATATATCCCAGCTCCCCACCTGCTTGGAAAGGAAAGAGCGCGAGCTTGACTTGTACTCCACAGCCCAGGCCAAGTTCTGGTCTTCACTAGGTATTTTAGAAATTAAAATCCTTGCTACTCCAGTAGTAGATCTTCTTCAGTTCAGATGAATGAAAGAAGCGTTAATTTCAGTGGTTTTTTTTCTTTTTCCCCTCTTTCTCTCTACAGTCTTCTGAATTCATTGATTTTCTTATTTCCTTCTGACAGGCTACAGCTGACAAGGAATTTGGTGCTTTTGTAAAATAATTAAAGTCTTGTGTTACATGGGGAATGTAACCTATCAGCACTGCCTAGCAAAAGGCAGGTTACTGAGCAAGATAGTGCAGTTGCCACGCGGTGGTGGGCTCTCTCTGCCTGCCCACAACGGGGATGTGAGCTGTGAGCTGCTGGTGGGGCAGAGGGACCAGCCTCCAGCTGTGTGGGGCTGCTGACATCTAGGGCTCAAAAAGGTGTGAAACTCGGGGGTGGGGGATCAGGTGTCCAGCTTAGTGCCTTTACTTAAAACTCAGCAAAGCTCAGCAAAGACTTTGCAGCATACATCTGCAAGGCAGTGTATGTCTACAAGGCAGCATATGCTTACAGACCTGGATTTACACCCAAATCCGAGAGTGAGCTCCCTTTCCTAGCTTTTCTTGCCCAACCTGTAGGTGTAAGGAGTTGGGAAAGACTGAGCAAACTGATGATCACAGTTGATCATTGCAAACACAAAAGTCCCACTGAGGTCAAAGAAGGTTGGATCAGGCCCCTAGGTTTGCACGGCGGAAGTAATTGTTGTTCCCAGGATATTTTTGTGCCTGTTCATTTTCATGTCATTTGCTGCTGAGGGAAATTCCCTAGAAACTTTATATGGAGGGACTGGAAAGGCAATGAAGCAAAAACTGTTTCATTTGCTACATCTAGCTCCAGGGAAGCCCCTGCAGACAGAGAAGGCAGAGAAGCCCTCCCAAACACTCAGCACAGGGGCGAAACTGTCACGTAGCCTTCACTGCCTGCAGGCTGACAGAGGCAAGTACTCCCACCTTCCGCTTGGCCAGCTCCATCCCAGGCTGCTTGTTCCTTGCCTGCACACAAACCCATTTCTTGCAGCATCGCAAGTCTCAGCCTGGCCAGCCCTGGGACTAGTCTTGTCAAAACCAATATGGTGTAGTTTTAACTTGGGTGGGTCTGCAGCAGCCTCGAGATGTGCGGCAGTGCAGGGCCGGGAGCGATCAGCAGTTCATTAAGAGTTTATCTGAAACTGAGTTTGATCACACAAGCTTTGTATGTTGGGATGTGAAAGGGAAATGCTGCTGTTATGAGGATGCATTGTGTGTTCGTCTACGAAAGAAGTTCCAACAGATTGAACCTGTCTGCAGTTCTACGCCGACAGGTCCTGCCTGCTGTTTCCAGGGTGAGAAAAACTCTTTTGTTAGCTTACCCACATAAGCACTGCTTCTGAATTTGCACACAAGTAACAGCAGTTCCTGATGAGGAGCAGGGAGTTTACCATGAGAGGCTTTCGTTACGTGACTGGGGAAGTAAAAGGGACCGACAATTACAGTTGTCTCCAGAGTCCCTTCCTGGCCTGCCTCATTTGCTACCCACGCCCCGCCCCACGAGAGTGGACGTGATGACAAGGATGCATTCAAGGGCAGCAGTTCTGGGCAGCTGGGCATGCTGTGATTGTGAGCGTGCTTTGTAAACATTGAAACACGCAGCCACCTGCCCCGCATCTCTGCAAAGCCACTGAGGCAAAGGCAGAGATGGGCAGGAAAAAGTAACCTTGAGGGGAACATAAAAACAGAAATGCAGACCTGTAGAAGAAGGGAAATCACCGTGTGAACAGAGGTAAGAAAGTGCGAAACACTCAAGTATGTGCCCCGCAATCTGTTGGTGGAGCAGAAGAACTCACCTGAACTGTAACTGCTTTACCGATGAAGGAGCAGACAGGCTGCGTAGGAGTGTGTCTGATACAGAACTGCCGGAGTTCTCTGCAACTCAAGACTCCCTGGTCAGTCCCACCTAGCTTTGCAAGAGCCACTTTCCATATAAAATGAACTTTGATTGGTCTGAAGTGACAGGGTGAGGTAATCAGAGCTGGTGGCAGGTAATGCCTGTGGATGCAGAGCTGTCGGCATAGCGGGGAACGTGCCTGCAGGCATGGAGTGGGGGAACAAAGGTATCAGATGAGGAGAACATGCTGGAGGCCTTTTTCTTTGATGGTTGGAAATCGCTCGAGGGGCTGTCTTCTCTGAAACCCCTTTGCCTTCGTTTTTTTTTTTTTTTTTTTTCCCCTCCTTGGTGAAACTTTTATAGATGTGCTTTCATTTCTTTAAGGCTTAGAAGTGAGAGGGTGTCCATCTGGCCAATCATCGTACAAACACCATGCCCACACTGGAGTTCCCCCAGGAGCTGGCTTCTGCTTCTGCCTGTCAGAAATAGCGTAGCCACGTGCTTTGCGTTTGAAACTGCGGGTACTCCTGACGCAGGGGCACAGAAGGAAGGGCAGCATCAAAGACATCTCTGTCTACTGTGCTGGAGAGAGGAGATTGTGGTGGTGTTTTTTAGGGTTTTTTTGTGTTGTATTTTAACTGATCAACTGGGCATGCATTCAGATTGATGCTAAAGGCTGTGAAAATTCTGGGAGCTGGTTCCCTCGCAGTGTAGGGGCTGTAGAGTCAGTCAGCTTTGAAAATGGCTCCGGGGCACGGGTACCTGAGGGCAGGATGCAGAGGCTGAGTTTACATGGAGAGGTTCAAGATGTTCTTGCCAAGACTACTGCGCAGGGTGAAAGAAGCTCATCTGCTCCTATCTCCTATATGTAGTCTTCAGTTAGAGCTAGCAGCAGCTTTTTTTACAACTTTTTTAAAATTGAAAAATGTCTGACAGGGAAGCTTTCCATGAGAAAGGAGTAGTTTAAAAAACAAGGGGGAAAGTGCTGACATTGTCAGGCACTATCTTTCATTTAAAAATGAAACTGTACAGCTTAGGATATTTAACAGCTTTTCACGCTTTCCTCTGTAAATTAACTCGCATTTTCAACCAAACAAATCAAAATAATTAGTGTTAATTGAACAATAATAACTGAATCTGGTTTAGGCTGAATTTTCTTTTCCATCGGATTTTGGCTCACGGAAGTATGTGGTCTTGGCTTGTTTACCAGGTCTAGGAAACGAAAGGTTTTAAAAAACCTTAAAAAGGGTTGAAAAGTTGTTTTCTGCTCGTATTTCATCCCAATATCAGTCATTAAATACTTTCTCTGTTGTAAGAATGTGCCCAATGGAAAATAGATACAGAGCAAGTTGTAAATGAATTGGCTTAGCTGCTGGTTGTGGTGCAGTTCTGTCAAGACCGTTTGACATGAGCTACCTGCTTCTTGGCAGGGTAAATGGTCTTTTTTTGGGAGCTGCTTGCTGCCATGTTTGAACTTAACCCGATACACTAGCTTCAGACTACTATGGATGTCTGTAGAGCAGGCGGCAGTCATTTCTGAGGTTACACTGGATGCATAGCCCTAACTTCTGTACATCTCTGCTAATTTCTAAGCGATATGATGAACTCCGGTCTCCCGGTATGCCTCTGTCTGGTTCTGGAGTGGAGAATTAAATGCAGGAGCACATTGTGTCTTGGAGAGCTGCCCTTGGTTTACTGTTGTTACAATTCCTTTTATAAAGCATGCTGGCTCCTTCTTTTTTAAGCCAAAGCAACGTTAAATAAGTGCCCCTGAATTAGTGGCAAGCTTTGCGGTGAGCTTTAGGTCATGACTGAGTTCATTCCCTGGCTTAAGGGCCCAGTACAGATCCTACTGAAATTACTCTTTACTAGCTTTGTATGAGAAGCAAAGTGGATGTGTAGCCCAGGAGATGGGTTTCTCATCTCTGGTGGAGTTAACCGAGTTTCATTTCCATGAAATAGTAATGATTATCTTGCCCTAATACTTGAATTCTTTACAAGCCTCAGCCAGTTATAGATCCATTATCCTCAGCACAGTGTTGCAAACACTAATAAAAACATAATGCAGAAGAGGGGCAAACATTAATAATAATAAAAAAGTTGTAATGCAGCAAAGGGTAAGACAAATACAGGGAGGATAAAGGCAAAGCTCCCTGTCCGTATGTGGTCAATGGGGAAGGTGGGGTGGACACAGATGAGTGTGTCCTGGACTGTGTAAGAAAAGGCTGTGTAAGAAGCCCACAGGGGTTGATAAAAGATTTTCCCTCATGTTGAATCGAGAGTTACAAGCTATGTTCTGGGAGAGTCAGACATTGACCAGCATTGGCAGGACACCCAGAGTCTGGCGTATCCATAGCATTGGTACTCTCTGCCAGCCTCACCGGGACTGAGCAGGCATTGCATTTTGTTCTGAGATGGTGATACTACACTCCCTAATTTTAATTTTTTTTTTTTCCTCCCCAAGAAGGAAACACACTGCTGGCTCTTTTTACAGGCCAAAGTGCTGTTTATTTATTTCTTTAACAGGAGACATATGCTACTCTTCAGTTAGATGTCAAAGCCCTGCTACGAGAGTTGCCCCCAGCTGGTGTTTGCTGACAGTAACACGCAGGTGCAGCCAGCCAGCTTGGACTAATGCTGACGGCTCAGGCTGTTAGCACCGCCATCCGAGCCCCCCCTTAGAGGCTGTGTCGGGGAAGTGGCAAAGGCGGTCGAAGGTGGAAGGGATTATTGTTCTGAAACGCTCCAAGTACAAGATGAACTGGGCGGATCAGGACTTGAGTCTCTTTTGGTTTTTTTCTTTGCCCACGCAGAGTGTGTAGGAGTTCTGAAATGATGCTTTTGTGACCGCATGGCTGTGGTTTTCTTCGCTCCTGCTGAGTTAACTATTACTTGTGGTAGCCATGCTTCTGGCAGTCACACTTAAGTGCTGATACAGGCCAGTTCTGGGTGTGCACTGTAGTGCTGCTGTCAGGTGAAGGTGACAGTCGTGAAATGCTTCAGCAACGGTTGGACTCAGAGGCTCATCTGCTTTAGAGAGTTCTGATCTTTAAGAGAGGGCTTGATGTCTTAAAAGGAGGAACGAAGCTGAAATATGCATAGGGTAAGGTTGCAAGGGCAGCATCCTCCTGTGTGTGTGTCAGAAGAAGAGCTGAGAGGAACATTTTAATAGCTGTGACTGCATAACGGCTTAATCCCATGGGTTGTACAGTTAGCCCCGCGCAAGCTCAGTAAGTCTCACTACAGCTCCTGTTTCATCCAGGAGCAAGACTCCTAGATGTTCAGAGCTGAGTGGTTTTGATTTAATATTCATAAGCATTCAGCTTCCCAAATAAAGGTAATAGTTTTGCTAGTTGAGCGATTTATTAATATCTTAACACGGCCTTAGTTTTAGCCTTTTATTCCTCCCTTTCTGGAAAGCTTTCTTACCACAAACCAGCCTTGAAGTTTGGAAAAGTAATCAAAGCTCTGCTGAGCAAATTTGACTATACTGATGGGTTGAGTGGGCTATGACCTCTGCTGACCTCATTCTGCTCCATTTCCCCTTCAGGCTCGTAGCAGTGGCTGGAAGTAAACATTAATCTGTTAATTTAGCCTCTGATATAAATAGAAAAAACATATAATTGCAATTACCGTTTTGTCAGTGGACCTAACCAACTTTACTGCTTTGCTTCTGAGGAAGAAGTGGCAGTGCCGCCTGCGTGTTTCTCTGCTCAGGGCACTTTCCATCCCACAGCATTTGGGCGGGGCAGCTTATTGCTTGCTTGTTGCAGCAGGAGGGCCAAATGAGGCACCTGCTTCCTGGGCATATATCCTCCAACATCCCCGTTTAGTAACTCTTCTTCTTTCTCACCTCCTTCTGTGGAGACAGCTGCCCTCCATCTTATTTTTCTTTGGGTGTTTCTGGGAAGAGAGAAAGTTTGTCTGTATGGAGACAGGTTGTAACGGGTTACCTTACTGTGCCAGTCCTGGGAAAGAAATTATGGGACATGGAAATAATGTCCTGTTGCTGAGGAAACGGGGGTTGGAAGGGACTACCTTCAGTCTGGTTGAGTTAAGATAAGCATTATAGCATACGTAATCCTTTTACAACCTTCTCAAGGGCCAGACATGGATTTGTGGAGGTGAGGACGGAGCTGGGCACATCGAGTTGCAGCTTCCTTCCCGCTTTCCAATGGGATGGCAAGTTTGCGTGCTACATGGCACACTGACAGCTGCGTGGCTGCAGAGGCAGTTCTGGTCAGGTTTGTGTCTCCTGGCAAGCACCAGCTTACAACCAGGTAGTGGGGTGGTTTGCTTATGCCTTACAGGGCCATTTCGAATCTCTTGTGCCTGTCTGTTGTTGGTATCCAAACTAAGTCTGAAGCCTTTCCATGAGCAGCATGAGAAAGCTGCCTGGCCGCTTCTGACTCAGCACAGGCGTAGCCTCAAAGACGGAAGCTGTGCTGTTCGCAGCATCTCAGACGTTACTGGAGGAGGTCGCTGGCTCTCTCTTCGCATTAGCATGTGGCTGGTGTTTATGTGCTTTGGCATTGCATGACGGTGGTTTCACTGACCCAGCAATGGGGGTTTTATGATATGAGGTTCTGACAGCTGGTTTCATATCCATCTTCTGTGGGATCTGATGCAGAGAGTCAGGGTAGCCTGCTTGGAGTACAAGGGCTGCTTTCCTCTGTGCTTTCTATTGTGCGTAATTCGTGTCATAGTCTAGGGTTTAAGGATAGCCAATGAAGAAACTTTACTTGGGTTTAACTAAAATTGCTCCTTAATACAACTTGTTAAATTGAAACGAATCCCACATGAATGTTCTTTTAAATGCATTTACAAGTGCCTTGTATTGATTTCGCCTACTTCAGTAACCCAGATGAGCTAAATTGATGTCTGTGCACTAAGTTAAGTGCATTCACTTGGGATTTCATACCTGCTGAACTGACTTGACTTCAGAACTGATTTTAGTTAAACCAATGGAAGTCTTGTGTGAAGAATAGGCTTTTCTTATTTGTTGCTACTGGTTTGACCAAGAGCAATGTGACAACTTAGGGGAAAAGGTGGGTTTTGGCCTGCTGACTGTAGTGCTGGAGTGCCCTACTAACCTTGTCCCTAATTTTGACCTTGAAGTGACACTAGCATTTCCTAAATACTTTAGTAGCAGCCTTCTTTCTACAAGGCAGCTGTTTGAAAAAGACTTTGTTTAATCCTTTTGCTCCCAGGTGCACTGTTACCTAGTATGTGGAGAAAGGAAGAGGAACAAAAGGCTTATAGACCTGCTTCTGTATCGTCCTGCCTAATGCCCCCCAAGCCAAACAAGAACAGTTAAGAGCCCATAAGCAAAGGTTTATTTCCCTTTTCAGACACTATCTTTCAGCTTTGGCTGAGCTTGATGTCTCTTTGTGCTATATAACAGAGTTCCTTCAACCATTAAGCTGACAGGCTCTTTTTATCTCGGCCACCAACAGCTAATTTTAAGTCCCCAGACTAACACTTGTGACAATCTCTGTTCCACTGACAGTGTGGAAAGGAATTGAAACCTAACCCATCGTCTTTCTGAGCCACTAGGCCTGCAGCAAGGACCATGGTTTCCCTTTAATCCCCCATGAAGATAGGATGCGGATCATGATTGCAAGTGTGTGAGTTACCACAGGTTCATGAGTCACCTGTGCACATATAATCACTCAGCGGTTGAGCTGTGATATATACTGGTGATGTATATGCTCTTTGCACCACTGAATGGATTACAGGAATGGGTTTTGCCTTATTTTTACGTAGGATTACTGGAGCTATTACCAAGGTTTATATGGTAAGACAGTGTTAAATGGCAAGAGCACAACTTCCTGAAACTACTCTCAATAAACATTGAACTTTGTCTTACCTGTTGAGAAAAGTGTTTCTGCATAGGTTGTGTTCGTGTTTTAAGTAGTGAGTTTGCAAGTAAATGTAAACTTTTGTAAATACTAATGTATAGACCTGAGCTACTTTTTTTGTAGAACACAAGGGTCTTCAGTTTACAGCGGCCTCATTTGTAAGCAGCACTTCCCAGTCATGGCTCAGAAACTCATAGGAAAAGAGTGGAAAAAAAATAGCCCCTGCCCTAAATAGCTCAGTGTGATTAAGATGGGAGGCCACCAGTGGACCCAGAGAGGTGGGGGAAGTAAACACAGGGAGACAGAGCGGCTTCTTATGGGGAGCATCAGTTCTATACCTCCGTAGCTACCAAGGCAGCCAAGTTTCACTTCTATATGAAGGCAAAGAAGGTTTGAGGGGAAGGATTTGAAAGAGGTCAATGAGGTAACTTGCTGGATGTCCACATCTTTGAGATACAGCACAGAAAAAAGAACAAAAGATGTTTGAAAATGTATCTTGTGTTTGATGAAAGGTGGCAAGACAAGCTCATTGAAGGTGGGAGAAGACATAAATAGTGTATGAGAGAACGATAGGCTCTGGAAGATCCTGGAAGTGAATAAAATTTACTTTTATTTGATGTGATGAGGAGGCATGAAATGGGGGGAGAAGAAAAAGGCATGTTTAGAGTGGTGAGCTAGAGAAGTAGTCACACAGTGGAACCTGGAAGGAAATAGAGAAGGGCGAAATTGCTTCTTAAAGGAGAGATGCTGCTGTCAAGACATGAGAAGAGCCTGGTCAGGAACTTTAGATTCAATGACAGACAGAAAAGGCTGTGCTAGTAAGGAGAGAACAGAGGTGGCGTCAGCTGTGTCATATAGATTGAGACTCTGGAGAAGAGGTGAAA
This sequence comes from Sagittarius serpentarius, assembly GCA_034782735.1. Taxonomy (NCBI): domain Eukaryota; kingdom Metazoa; phylum Chordata; class Aves; order Accipitriformes; family Sagittariidae; genus Sagittarius; species Sagittarius serpentarius. Next base: position 14,878,218 of record JAVKLA010000001.1, read on the forward strand.
GGAGAAAGGACTACAGATCGCTGGGGCAGTTGGCAGCACCGGCCACAGTGGCTGGGGCTGAAGAAGCGAGAGCAGAGTGTGCATGGGAGAGGAGGCGCAGAGTTTGTTCTCTGTGACAACCATTTGTGGAGTGTCTAGCCCAGCACTTCGAAATGTATCTTCCAGCTCTAGTCTGCGATCACCATCTCCAGGTGTACCCCCGCATGGTAAGTCCCTCCTGGAAGGTTTTGTCAGGAACTGCAGATGCTGAGCCGTTGGGGAGGATTGTCCAGCCTCACCTGCTATCGGAGTCTGTGCTTTCTTATGTCAACAAACTGTCATGCTCACGGATGTCACCAGGAAACAAATACTGGCTTTTGTAGCACAGACCCATTTCTGATGAGAGATGCATATCCCAAAAGGGAGTGTTTCAATAAATGCACAAGGAAGCTGCAGCAGTTGAAGTTTATATTGTGTTTTTCTTGTTATCACACTTGGTATATTATCTAAATCTGTGATTGAGGTGGTAAAACAGGGCTTTTTTAATTATACATCACCCAGCAAACTGATAAGGCAAACAAAGCAGGCAGCCAAATAATACAGGCATGAGCCACTTCAAAATAATAATGTAGCAAGAACAATAGGGGAGTAATTCACAGCTCCCTAAGAAGTTTTTGCAATTCAGAGGGGGTGAGATAGCAAGCAGCTATTGACTGTTTTCCTTTCATGTCTTCCACCTGTCTGCCATGTGATTGGGAAGTATATTACCTGAATCCTTGCGAGAGCTTTTTGCACTGTTGTCTTAAAAGCCTCACTCTACAAGATATGATCCTAGCGGAAACTGAGATGCGGGTACAAAATGCATACAGGGAATGGAAAGAGAGTGACAACTAAGTTAAATATAGTTTAAAGCCTTTATAACTTTTGTTACGTTTAGATGTACAGGGACAGCTCCGGCATTTCCCTGGCCCCTTTGGTCTGCTCTGACACAGCAGAGTGGGGTGAACTGGCAGCTGCTCAGCACGAGGGAGTTAGTTCCCTTTGTGGCCAGGCACTTTCCACCACTGCCAAGGCTGGGAGGGAGAGGGAAGGTTGGCGTGAGCTGACAGCACACTCTCAGCGCAACGGCCGAGTGTTAGTCCAGCACCTCACGGGTTTTGGCCAAACTGAGGTTTACAAGTGTGTGTGGTTGACGAAGGTGTTTGCTAACACATGAAACGTAGCATACACAACACAGGTGCTGCCTCACAAAGCACCAGGCAAGGTAAAAGGTGAGAGAGGCAACCTCAATGTGTGAAGAATTTAGTAATTCTGGGGCCTGACGGTGCAAGGTGGTTGTATGCTCTGCCTTGTCTGCACAAGTGCTGAAGCGCGTGTCTGCACTGCGGAAGTCAGGGATTTAAGCCCTAGCTAGCTGCTCTTGGCAGTGGAGCAAGGGAGCCCAGCATCGGCCGCAAAGGCTACCCTGGATACTAAGTGAACATTTGGTCTGCAAGCCAGAAATGATCTCTGTGCCACCCAAGTCACACTGTTCACAGTACGGGATCTAAGTGGTCTGAAGGCAGCCCAGAACATCTACTTGAGATACCATGATTGCAATACAGATGTAACCTTTAAATGAGAAAAGACATTTTGAAATCCCAGTCTGCTTCAAAGTTCTGTAGCAATTCACATTTGATCTGCAGTCTGAACTGGGGAGGAAAAGAAAGCTCTTACAAGCTTGTCTGTTGTCCTTTCAGCCTCAAGGTGAATGAGAATTGGAGGAATCAACCCACAGGTAAATTTCTTCACCTTTGATTTTAGCACCTTTCTTAAGAAAGGAACATTCACATGCTGGAGAGATTTGGTAGAGGTATTCATTACAGATACACTAAGGCCTGAGGTGTGTTTTCAAATACCAAGTGGAGTAAGAATCCTGACTGGGTTGTGTGTGTGTGGAGGCACACATTGCTTGCTGGTTTTGTAACAGACTGAAGAGGACTGACTGCAAGACAAGTCTAGGGTTTGCAGGGGTAAGCTGCGCTATTTGCCTTGTGTAACTTCATGCCATTTGCAAGACTAAAGGGCATTCCTATGTCTCTATCCTTGAAAAGCTAAAAACTTACATAGAAGACTGGCAGCATTCAGTTGTTACACTTACTGGAGTTTGCTTTGATTCTGTTAAGTGTTAGAGAGGTTTGGAGAAACAAATTCTATTTCTCCATGTCTGCTCCAAACACAGAAACAAATCTAAGCAGTGTAAGAGGACGGGAAGAAGAAAGTTTTCTGGTTTGTTACTTCTCTACATGTGTCCGTCTGTCCATCCTTTCAGCTTACCAGTGTTTTCTTCTACTTTTTTGCTGATGTGACAATATTTTAAGTACAGCTTTGAAAAGCCAAAGACCTAAAACAATAAGCCCGGTTTTCAAAAGGTGGAGAGGGCCACATATTTAAAAAGAGAGAAGCATCTAACTCGAATTAGTAGGAGTTAGCCATCTAAATACCTTTAAATATGGTATGCACGCTAGGAACACAAGTCCAGTTTGGAAAGGGTGGGACACACAATCCCGAAGTCTCAGGTTCCTGTGCTATTCTGAAGAAGAGACGGAACATCTTAAATTACATAGACAGGTTTGAGAAAGTCAGTTTGAGGATTCTTCTTCAAACCATAGGTGCTCAAGTTTTGTGATGGCCTGAGAATTGCAGCTTCCATTTTAAAAAAATTAGATCCATTTCCAGCCATCACAAATGTGGAGTGAAAATGAAAAATACGAATCCTGACTTCTCAGAAGGTAGAATGCACATACAAAAAATAACATTGATTATTTTTAACATCTCAGCATTTTTTAGTCATGACTTCTTGGGGGCTGACTGAGATCCTGGAATGCTGGGGGCTAGTTATCCCACATTTGTAAAAATAGCACGATCTAGCAACTGCAAAAAAGCTGAAAGACTTTCCACGCCACCTTTTATTGTGTGTTTGCAGGGTGGGGTAATGTGGCATACTTTTGCTTTACTTTTAGGAGGTCCAGGTACTTATTAGGAATTGCACAAGTCATTTCTATTTCTGTGAATATATTGTAGATGATGAAACTTTCTTTTGTTGGCCACTTTCCAGCCAGCACTATCTGTTTATTACAGGCCATGTGTGGGAACAGAGTCATAAACAACCTCTTACTTTGGCAAAACCAGAACACTAGTCACTTCTGTATTAGCTCCAATAAATCCTGAAAAAGTAAATGTTGTGGATTAAAAAGATAATAATGTGCTAATCCTTTCTGTGGTCACTGACCATTTTAATCTGTTCTATTTCTCATGCCAGAAGGATAAATCCTCTGGCTCTTGATGAAAGGCTAGATAGTGAAGTATGTATGCACATCAAACACCAGACTTGTTATCAACAAATGCATTTTTCTCACTATTGCAGATAATTTTTGATCCACTTTTACCTTCAATTGGAGATCTTGCTTTTGCTCCCTCACCCCACCCCCTGGTCTTCTGCCACCAGGACTCCTTCGTGGCACACTGTCGTGATTTAACCCCAGCCAGCAACTCAGCACCACGCAGCCACTCACTCACTCCCCCCGCACCCAGTGGGATGGGGGAGAGAATCAGAAAAAATAAAGTAAAGCTCGTGGGTTGAGATA
>JAVKLA010000001.1:14886708-14900588 GCA_034782735.1 Sagittarius serpentarius
TTAAAGCCATTTCCCCTAGTCCTGTCACTACAGGCCCTGCTAAAAAGTTTCTCCCCATCTTTCTTATAGGCCCCCTTGAAGTATTGGAAGGCCACAATAAGGTCTCCCCGGAGCCTTCTCTTCTCCAGGCTGAACAACCCCAACTCTTCCAGCCTTTAAACTGGAGTCTCTTGCTTGTGTTGCAGCTTCAGACACCTGTAGCACTGTCCTTACTGTTGGCAGAAAGATGCCTTTCTCTTCTCTGCTCTGAAAAGGCAGTTTCTCACTCCTGTCTGCTCGTGAGCAACTGGAGTGGGATGTTGTCCTGCCTGTGGCAGGAGGAAGGCAGTGGCAGTCCCTGATAGTGTTTCCAGGATAGGGAATGGGTAGCTGAGCCCCACCCCAGTATTTCGTTATCATTACTGATTATGGAATTCTTCAAGAGGAGCTTGCTTTCAGACTTGCTTTCAGTAGGTATAAAGCAGACTGCTTGCATGTTTCTGGCCTGGCATTGCATGGATATTGAGAATGGAGGAGGCATTTTGTGGTCAGAGATGTGATTTTCTTCTGATGCTGTCTTTAGACAGACACGCTTCTAGACTGTTTCTGTGTTTAATGTAGTAAAGCTGTGTCTGGTTGCCCACAGCATTTGTGCATTCAAAGGACTTACTTTCTTTCAAGATTCCTTGCATCTATTATCTTAAACTTCCCCCCACTTTGTATAGGGTTCCTTATGTTCCTACAGTCTTTGTGACTGTCAGGTCCCATAGTTAGTGTCCTGGCATATATATGAGCTCATTACCTTACAGGTTGCTGTGCTTGCAGTTGCTTTTCTTCAGATAAACCAGTTTGAGCTGGGTGAGTTTTTGTGTCAGGAACTCACTTGCTTGCCAGCAAGTCTCGCCTACGAATGGCCTGAATCCAGTTTGAACTTCCTTCCATTAGACCTAGGCTGGGCCGGTTGCACCAGCACTGCCCTGCCTGCTGCCCTGCCTGCTGCCCTGGCCACTGCCCTCTGAACACAGCTTGCCCTCTGTTTCCTTGTTCGTGGCAAGTCCTGAAATGGAGTGACATGTCTGAGATAAATCCAAAACAAAATGAAATGAATGATTTTTCTCTATTGACTTTGGATGAGACCTTTCATCATTAGGCTATTATATATTTTAATTTCATAAAATGTTTTACATTTCCCATGACAAAAGAATGATTTAAAATGAAAATGAGGGATTTCCTTATACAACATCACATCCATGAAAACTGTGCATTATTACAGTGTGAATCAAGGTGAACATTTGCCCAAAAGAAAGGTTTGTGTGTATGTGCCTACACACACACAGCCTAAAGGCACGGGTTTTGCTTTAAAGTTTTTTTCTTACTGATCCTACTTAAATTAAAAAAAACCCTTATATCTGTATTAAAAGCATACATATGCTTTACACACAGTATTTCCCCTTTTCTATATATATTTTTTCTGAAAGCCAAAGGTATATGAAATGCAAAATAAAGTCATGCTCAGAAGGAGTGTATACCTGAAGTTTCCAAAGTTAGAGTGCCCTACAGCTAGCCAGTGTCCCCATTGCTTTTTGTTGAAAGCCTTGCTGCTAGTTTTTCAATCATTTCTCCTGCAAGGAAGCTGCTTTCCCCTGGTTTCTGGGTGCTGTGCGGGGCCAGGGTGAGAGCTGATGGGTGGGATGCATCTGGGAATGCATGTGGCACCTGCGCGATGCCCCTGCCAGCCACCCCACATGCCGTGGAGCTGTGCCTCCCCTTAGCGTTAGGCAGGGCTAAGCTTCTCAACCCCGTAGTTCAAAAAGGCCTTTCTAAAATCTGATCATAGGAAGGGAAGCATTTATTTGGGACTATTCCTGGAAAGGTATTTTAAATAGTCCTGCACTGTACAGTTCCATTATATTTAATGTGAAGTGCCAGAAGAACAGAGAAGACGGAGTGTTGGCTTGCAGATGCAGGCTCGGGTTGCTCACACAAGCTGAACGGAGTTGGGTTTAACTGTTTGGTCAAGTGGCATCATGTGAGTCTAAGAGGAATTTTGAGAGCGTGGGGCTGGGAGATGCTTCCTTTTGGTTCCCACCTTGCACGGATACACTTGTGTGTGTAACCGTACACAGTGTGCAGCCTGGCTGTAAATGTGATCCAAGCACTTGATACTGAGCCTCGGAAGTAAAAATTTTCAGAACAGTGACCAGCGTAACTTGGATAAGCTTTTAAATTATTGGAGGTAGAGTTGCATAAGACTGTATGATCATTGAAATTTCAGTAGGAGAGGGGTTGATTTCATTTCTTAAATAACTAGTGAAAGATACTAGTGTATACCTGTGTAAGACCACCCACAGAGACTGTGCTCTGGTTTGATTGTATCGCCTTGCATTCATACCTCAAACGAGGCTAGTGCAACGTGTGTATACAAGCCCTTAGTCAGGATGCTGCCCTTGCTAAATACGCTGTGATGCAGCTCCACTAAGTGTTAGTTTTTAAGACAGATAAAGCCTTTTGCTTGTAAACAGGGATTACAAAACAAATGGTTGGTGTTAAAGCCACAGCTTAAATGAGCTGCAAAGTAAAATACCGGGTGAACAGAAGTTCCTGTAGGCTTCAGACACAAGGACATTTTCCTCCTGTTCTCGTAGGCTTATAAATACTTGAAGTGTGAGTGGTGGACCACTGCAATCAGTCTTGCTGTGGCGTTGTAGTAAGTTGGGGATTTGATTTTAGGACTCAGACACTGAGATAGTTATTTAGTTGCAGACTCAGGGTTAGGTGGGGTAAGGAACTCCTGAAGTAATGTCACGTGGAGATGTTCCTGATCCCTTCATTCCTTTATAGGATCTGCTAAATAATTGCCTTTTTGATCTAGGAGTGGCAATTACAATTTGCTGCTGGTCAGGGAAAGGTTAAGCCTTCCTCTAGGGCTATTTTTAAATGTGGCAACAACTGTCTTCAGTGTTTGTAATCTGTCCAGAAATAGATGCTACTTAACAAGAGCACTAAGCAAAGAGACGGATCTTTTTCAGGAATTCCCGCTCTTCACAGGCATTTCATTTTCAAGATCACTTTCAGCTCAGGGACACTTGTGGCTGCTGGCCGTCAGGTTGGTGACCCTGGGCCCTGCCGGAGCGGGAGCCGCGGGTGATAGCAGCACCTTCTGGAGCGCAGGCTGAACCACAGCTGCTTGGGGAAGGGACAGCCCACGAAAACCTGCTCTCACAAAAGCGAAGAGCTGCACTGAGATCAGGAGGGGGAGTTCCCCCAAGGCCAACCGGGGCGAAGCCAGCACGGTCACCCTGTGTGGACATCCCTGCCACCGTGGAGCATGCATCTTGCTGGTAGTTTGTGTCTGTGTCTTATCGCTCATGACATGTTAAGCCCAATCACTTATCAGGCAGTTCTAGTGCGAACAGCGGTTTTGTACTTCATTGACAGGTCCTGTTAAATTCAAACCAGCCAAGCCAACCTTCTTATGTCAGGGGCAGAGGAAAGTATCTCCGCAACTATAAGACTTTCCTAGCTTTCTCACCTGCTTCAAACCAGTTAATTCTTTGGGGTTTGATGACGTTTGCAGAAAATGCATCTGCCTTTCCTATTCCTCATCACATGTATTGGGTTATTCTTTATATTGCGTATCGAGTGCTGCTACATTATGTACGAATAGCAAAAATAGACTCTGGAAAATGCGTAAGGTCAGCAAACGTCTGGTTCCCTTGGTCACTGCCTGTGATGGGAGAAGCATCTGCTCACTGCTTGCAATAGCTGCGTACCACAGCAGGAAGAGCCAGACTTCTTGTCTTCAGTATTTCTGTATCAGTATCCCAGTATGCTCAGGCACTTGAGCTCTGGACCTCTAATTTTAAGCAAGCCAGAGACCTATATATGTGCATGCAAGGCTGGATTAGGTATGTTTTTGATTCTGAAAGTGGCATCAGCTGCCTTTGTAAAACTATTTAAGTATGGGAAGGTGCTTTATTGTAACACAGGGCAGTGGAACTGAAGGGCATGCTTGTAGATTTAGTATGCAGGGAGCCTGGTAGGTTTTCAGCCTTGAAACTACAAAAAGCTAAGGTACCCACACATAGGTCCCCAGTTAGAATATGAACCTAAATATTAAAGGTGCTTTCTTGACTCATTGAATCCCATGTACATTTTGCCTTATTGAGCAGAAGTGAGCGCTTTAAGGTGTTATTTTCCTCAGACATAGGAAGCTGGCAAATTTGTATGTTAAAATAGAACAGAAAACAACTCGGTGTATGCAAGGCATTGTCAGTTGCCAGAGACATTTCTGGCATACCTGCAAGAAGTACTGCTTTTAGCAGGAATTGAAAATGTGTTTTTCTCTGCCGGGGTTGAAGATTATAGCTGGCTGTGATTTCTGTGTCTGATAGTTCTGAGCTGTGAAGGGAACAGTTCATTCTCAGCCAGTTCTGATATGTGAGAAACCTGGGATCTGGTTTTAGAATATCCCTGAAAGCTTAATTTGCCACACCAAAGTTACACCACCTTGTGAGCAATTTAGCAGATACAACGGGACCTGAATTACATGGATCATGGTACACGCTAGCTTATAGCAACACTGTTTTTAGCAGGAAGGCAAAGAAGTTGCTTAGCAAAAATTGGTGACTTGCTTTTGGTTAACTAAACACACATGTATTAATAATAAGTTTGTGACAGCATGTTTTTCCTTTATTTGCCTGTCAGCATTCATTCCAGTGTTTCTTGAATCACTAGATACTTCATGCAAGTGGAAAGACTGACTTTTAAATTAACTGGACTTCAAAACAAAGTTACGGAAAGTGCCAGGGACTGATAAGACATCTATGAAACTTAATACACCTCTGCATCAAGGCCCTGTTCAAGAAAAACAAAATACACTACCCTGTCACTGTTCTGTTGAGGGCAGAGATTTAAACCCCTGCTCCACAGGTGTATAATGAAGATGCAAGTGGCTGGCTGCATGTTGAAAAAGTACAGGAAAAGAGAAATTAAGAGGAAGTAGTTACAAATTCTAATTGTGCTAGTAGAAAGCTATAAATTAGGTAATTATTTACTTCTCTCACCTTTCCTGTATTATAATTTAATAAAAAGAATAGTTTGGGGAGGGGGGAAAGTTGAGGAGGGAAGGGGAATGTCACCATGGCAAATGAGGGACCTGATTTTACCACCTTTCTTGTTGCTGCGAACGGATGTTTCCCCACGTAAGCTAGGCATCTGTGGCTAGGGACAATGTGGTAGAGCTAAGGCTAAGGTGAAGCTTGAGAGATGGTCCTCGCTCGATCCTTTTGTGCATCTGGGGAAATGGGCAGGCAAACTGGTGGTTCTTCTGTGTTGCTTCCCTGCAGTTCCCCTCATTGCTGTAGTTAAACACATAGCAAGGAAATTAGAGGCACAGAAAAGTTTCATGGGATTTTCCTACCATGTGGATTAGTAGATTTAGCAGATTTGACGTTGATGGAGTTGTGTAAGTACAGAGTTGTGCTTGGTCACCATAACTTAAGCATTCTTACTTGTATTGGCTGGAGAAACTGCATCTAGATAACTTGGGGTGAATTGCTTTTGACAGTCAGATGTAATTTGATTTCCACTTACAATGATGCATAGACACTTTGGAGGTGATCTCTTCTGGGATAGATCAAGTATTGATCCTTGGCTGAGGAAGACCTCCTCGTTCCTGAGTGCTGCAGGCACCAGAAGGTATCTGATGAGCGGGCTAAGCATTGTTCCCACTGGAAGTCACAATACATTGTTTACACAAAAAAAATTTTTAGCAAAATACAAAGATTGTTTGAGATGAAAAACAAGCACCCCAAAGCTGCTGACTATTAAAGGGAGTTCAGTTCGACTTTGTTCGCTGACTCCAGCCAACGGACTAAAAAGAACAGAAAGAAGTAAGGTGAGGTGAAGAAATTACTTTTGTTAGGTCAATATGCTACACTATTCATTTTTAATTAGGCCATGACAGCAACTCTCTGCCTGTCTTGCACTGATCATATATTCAAAGATCATCCAGAATATGCTAATGTAAGGCTTTTAGTATCCTTTTAGGGATACATTTAGCATATTAAAAGCATACTCTGAGCATCAGCAAGACATACTGTACTGGTGGTTCACAGTCAGCCAGACCTGGAGTTTACTTAGGCCATGGTATGCTCTATGTCCTGTAAATTATTACTGTGTATATTTTTTAAATTGAAAGCAAGTCACTATTTTCCTTAGTAATTAGGCTGGAAGCTTATTCTGCTGTGCCCATGTGCTTTGATGTGCTGCTCAATAAAGTCTCTATTCTTAACTGATTTATTTAAAACATTTGGATGCTTCTTACATTCTTTGAGGTCTTTTCCATCAAGGCAATCATGACTAAGTAATCATAAATGGGTGAGTTTATCATTTAGCCACTGATAGTCAGAATTTGGACTTTATAGAAATTCAGGCTGAAGGGAATCACTGTGTCCACTGGTCTCTAGCTGCCGAGTGTGGAGCCTTTCCCAGTGATTAAGACCAACCATTCAGGATTGCAGCAGACTGGAGGATCCTCATTCATTCCTCCTCCTTCATTGAAAGCAGGCAGACATTTTCCCTGCTCTTTGAGCAAGTGGCTTTCCCCTAGGAGTTCCCTGGCTCTTCTGTGCTGCAGCAAGGACTTCCGTCCTCTTTCAGTCCTGCTTCACTGCTGACCTAGAACAGGTCACCTTTGGATAAGCAGTGGCTAATAGCAAAACTGTCTGAAACCAGGAGGAACCTTTGAAAAGATCTTCAGGGAGTGGGAATTATGATATGTAAACAGGAAATATTTCATATCAGAAATGGCAACAAATGATGTTGTCCTGGTTTCAGCTGGGATAGAGTTGTCTTCCTACTAGCTGATACAGTGCTGTGGTTTGGGTTTAGTATGAGAAGAATGTTGATAACACCCTGATGGTTTCAGGTGTTGCTAAGTCGTGTTTAGACTAAGTCAAGGACTTTTCAGCTTCTCAGGCCCAGCCAGTGAGAAGGCTGGAGGGGCACAAGAAAGGTGGGAGGGGAGACAGCCAGGACAGCTGAACCCAACTGGCCAAAGGGCTATTCCATACCATGGGACGTCATGCCCAGTATATAACTGGGGGAGTTGGCCAGAGCAGGGTGGATCACTGCTCGGGTACTAACTGGGCATCAGTTGGCGAGTGGTGAGCAATTGCACTGTACATCCCTTGTTTTGTGTATTCCAATCCTTATTATTATTATTATTATTATTGTTATTGTTATTGTTATTGTTATTGTTATTGTTATTGTTATTGTTATTATTATTATTATTTTCTTGCTGTTATTAGTGTCATTGTTAGTTTCTTCCTTTCTGTTCTATTAAACTGTTCTTACCTCAACCCTCGAGTTTTACTGTTTTTGTGAGTCTCTCCCCCACCCCACTGGGTGGGGGGAAAGTGAGCGAGCAGCTGCGTGGTGCTTAGTTGCTGGCTGGGGTTAAACTGACAGTTGGACAGGTAGATCTGACTGCATTATATTAACATATTTCTTGTGTACCTGCCCCGGGGTACCTGTTGTGGAGCTGCCTATGAGATCTGGATTGAGGATAGTAGAGGTACAAGCTTTTGTTATTTACTGACTTCCAGTCCAAACTAGCAAACAGTGAATTTAGTTTTCTAGAGGAGTTAGGAAGTTAATGGGAAGAGATGCAGAAAAAGAAACTTCTTCTGTTAGAGAAGTAGCTGGCCACCCGCGCCACCTCATTGTGGTGGTGGTTGTGTGGTGACAGCAGATGAGTCGCCAAGACCCATGCACTTCTGCTCCCAGCATCCCTTACTGTTACTCATTTCTCTAGGACTACTGGACCCTAATGAGCAGCTACGGCTTGCTGTCCTCTGGAAATCCTTAGGGCCTCTTTGAAGATGTTCGTTTCCTTCCCTTTGTGCTTCTGTGACATTGTGTGAGAGACAGTGCTGCAGGGTTATTCAAACACCTTTGCTTGGTTACACCTCTGAAGGAGTATTTCAAGAGCCAACTCAGAACAGGACACTAAAAACTGTAGGCATTTTATAGAATTAAGTAATTTCAAAATTAACATAGCAATTTGCACAAATTACTGTGTAATTACTTTTAATATTTTTTCAGGCTCCTCAAGGCAATGTTTCAAGGCATGTTGCATAGTAAAAGCGGGATGAAGCAAATGACTGTTCATGCACGTAGGGCAGGATTTTCTAAACCAATCAGTGTTGGTGTACTGGCAGGATTTTGCTTCACTGAAGTCATTGGTGAAAATCTCACTAGATCCCCTCTGAAAACCCTATCCACAGAGCATGAGGATATATGGGTGCTGGCCCCAGCCAGTCCTGCAAGGTACGAGGACAGTCTAGGAAAGAGTTTGCCTCTGGGAGTAGGCTCATAGACTTCCATATTATTATTTGCATATTTCATTTCAAATGCTCAGGCATTAGAGGACTAAGCCCCATTTGACCCCATGGTTTTCAAAGACCACCATCTTATGAAGCCTGAAAAGGGTATGTGATTATGAAGTTACATCATAACTGCATGAAACAGCCCAGAAAACGTCCATGGATTTGAATGTACTGGCAATGGCCTGTCTGCCTTTTGAAGGTAGAATTCCATGAAGGAGCTTTGCCTCAGCTGGGCTGGCTGGTAACTTTTCCCATTCAGAGCACATGCAGTATTTCTTGCCTGAATTCCTGTAACATTACTTGTCACATCCAGGGTATTTGTGTGCTAGAATGAACAGTCTTCTCCTATCCAGTGTCTGTTCCCTGTGTTGGTATGTGCGGATTGTGGTAAGGTCAGCGCTTAGCTCTATTTCAAAAAAGAAAATAGATGGAGATTCAGTTACCTTTCACTATAAATCATGATTTCTAATCGTTACGGCTCATTTCTGACCCTTATTCAGTTTATTTTTATTCTGATTTTGTCACCAAAACTGGACTCCATGGTCCTACTGGTGCCAAACACAGCACCTGCTCATCAGCTGTTTTGGCCAAAGCCCTGACCAGAGAGCTCCCACGTTGGGCTCCCACGCTGAGAGCCGGGCTTCCTGCAGCCCTCTCTGTGCACACAGCCCCTCTTCTTCATGCTTTGACAGCTTTGGCATTGTTAAAGTTGTTCATTGAACCATCTTGCAGGTTTTAATGTGTGGTAGGCTGTTGGCTGTCCAGGTGCGGTTCAGCACTTTGCAGCCCCATAGTTATTGTTCTTTTTTGGTTAGGCAAAAGTTTAATGTAACTTTGTCACAAGGGCAAAGAGAATTACTTGCTGGTGTCTTTGTGTGCTTGGTTAGTGCCATGTTTCTCTGCCGTCTTGTTTAAATTGTTTTTTGTTTTTGGTGTGACTCAAATGCATCTTCAGCACTGTAAAAAAGGTCCTGTGTGCAAATTTGTTTTGGAACTGATTTTGCTGTGCATCACAAGAGTTATTGAAGATGATCAAAGTCATACTAAGCATTAGAGAAGATTACGACAATTAGGTCTTTATTTCATGTGTCAGCCTCTTACTGTTCTTTGTTCTAGCTGTCTCTTTAAATCTGTACATTTAAAAAATGGTTTCACCGTTCTGCCACTAAAGATTCAGCTTTTTTACTGAACCATCAAAGAATCAGTTATTGACTTTCTTTCTGTCTTGGCAGAAGTAGTGCTTACCTTTCAGCTTCTTCTCTGTGTAACAAATTTACTTCATTTTTCCTTTGCTAGGCTTAAAGAGTACAGTTTGGTAGGGCCTACTGTGCAGTAAATTAATTCCAGGCTGAAACTGAGAACACTTTCAACAGGAAAGAAATTGTAAGAGTAAGAGATACACATCTGTGTATGCACTTTTTTTTTCTTTTCAAGAATTAAGGCAGGCGTGAATTGGTCTCAGCATTACACGTTTATTTCTGTTGTAGTTTCAGTAGAACCTTCTATAAAATAAACTTCATATACACGCAGACTTGCATGCACACACACATGCACATGGCATGTACTTTTATGTATACTTAGGAAAACTCCTACTTCAAAAGTAATCAGTGTAAAAGTATGAAATGCATTTCCTTTGCTTATTTTCTCACAAAAGGAATTGGCATTAGAATCATTATGGGGCAAATTTTGATGATCTTGTTTATACTGATGATTTTTTGCATTGTGAGGATTTAATGGATCTTAAGGAAAGCAGAGCACTAGCATGTTTTCTTTAGTGATTAGATCAGATTTGAAATAATTGTCATCTGAATTCATTTTTAAATGCAGGTAGTGCATAGTTTATTTTTGGACAAAGGCCCGTACAGTTTGGGGTATTCCAAAGTAGATGGAGCTCAGAAAAATAAAACATAAAACTATCCATAGGGGAGCCATAGAAACAATACAAGTTAGGTAAGTACTTTCGTATGAAATAAGTTTTTGTTCACAACTGGAGCAGAGAGCAGTCTGGGGAGGAAACTCAGGAAAATCAAGTGTAGGTAAAGAAATGGGAGAGGGTTGAAACATTTCTGTACATGCTTGATTGGATTCACGTGAACAACAGTTTTGTAAAGAGTGTTCATATATGCCGTAGTCCAAAGCCTGCCAGCAAGATCATGTATCTCCTGCAGATTCGACATTGTGTGTAGCACTGCCACTATGTACGTATATTTTTAAGGAAACCTTAAGTATCTTTATTCTTTGTGCTGCTTCATCCCCTTGCCATATTTCTTTGTGTAGCTCACGCTCATTAATTGGTTGGTTGCCATGTAGTTTCCGTGACCAGACCTCAAAAATGCTATTTGCCTCTTTTCTTGTTTGGGTTACTTTTAAGTCTCAGATACTAGCTATTGACAAAATTTGTATTTTAACCTAAGAAGAAATAGGATTTAGCTAATTGAGCAATCTCATCTTTTTCTTTATCCCTGAAAGTGTTACCACTTTGGGCAGCACTGAATTCACTGTGGGGTTTGCATATTGGTGAGGTGTCTCCACTATCGACAATTTGTGCCGGGGAAGTTTTGCTCAAATCTTCCCAGCAGCCCTCCATTAACATCCACAGGCACTTTCATTCTTCTTCCAAACAAAATAGAGAAAGTGGGGGAAAACTGGAGAAGTAATTAAAACTACAAGACATATGAAGCAATAGACGTCATCATCATCATCATCAAAGCTTTAGTTTATACAATTCTTTAATTTAAAGCTGGCGCTTGTGAAGGTATAGCACAAAGGTAATTAAACTTGTTTTGTAGTTTGGTCACTTTGCCTGTTATCTTGCTGATTTGGGTGGTATTTTATTAATGATCTCTCAAGGGAAAACTACTGTAGCTGGAAAATGAAATATTAATAACAACCAAAGCAATGCATATGACTCTACTTCGGGAAAGCCTGACCTGAATGTGCTCTGAGCTGCCTGTGCTCCATGAGCAGAAAAGTCAGCGCAGAGTGTGTGTGCCCCACACTGCCGTGAGCATGCCGAGTGCGGCTTCCTGGGGGGGGCTCTTCTGGGTTAGCACGTGGAAACCCACAGATAAAGCAGAGTCAGGTGTGGGCAGTGAAGCAAGATCTACAAACCTGCTGAGCTGAAAATGGACCTAAAAGAGCACACCAGCTGGGATTAAACCTAAGTGAACAAAGTCTCTGTGGAGGTCTGGAGGAAAAGAAAAAAGGGACAGAGCTATAACCATGATTCAAAGAAGTGGAACTGCCAGAGAAGTCCATCTTGGTCTTGAGAGGACAGAAAAACTCAAGTTCAGCAGATTCCCCTTTGAGCACCTTCCCTGATTTTTTTTGTTAAATCCATCCCCCAGTGCTGTGCAGGTGAACAGTTGCTGTTCTGCAATAAGTGCCAAATCCCCCTCTCCTTGGTGTGTTTATCATGGTACATCTTTGAATTTGGCCTTTTCAGGTAAGTTGAGGTGAAAGCTGTGTCTTGGAGGTGTTTTCAATTGGTAACATTAGTTTGTTTGCCCTGGTCATGATAAATACATGTTAAGAAACTGCTGCTTTACTGGAGGCTGGAGTAGGCTTGAGGCAGGCGTGTAATACAGTAACAGTTAAAAAAGTCCAAACAAGGTTCATGAAACCTGTTAGTTAAAATTTTTGCTAGGCCTCTGGCAAGACAAGAGTTTTTCAGAGTGACTCAACTTTATTAGCTCTGTGAGTGTTTACGTACCTCCACATACATAAAACACAAACTGTTTAAAAATAACAACATTCAGAGGATGGCCCAGATTCTTGAAGAATAACAAGTAATTTCCAATTCCTCTGAACCCTTCCCCTCTTTCCCTGAGTGTGCAGCATTTTCTTAGTTTAGAAGCTTTTTGATCATTTAGGAAATTAACATTGCAGCGGCTTCTGAAGGGATGTGCTCATCAAGGAAACCAATTCAGATAACAAAAAGGCACAATTGCTAGTTGTCTCTATCATTATGGGAAAAAAAGACCCTGCAAGCTGATGAGAGTCTTCTGTAACTGCTGGCTCCCAGATATATCCCCTTCCACCCCCTTCTTCCCATCCTCCTTGTCGCAGCAGCTCTATGAGCAACACCAACATGAAGATGCTTCCATACTGTATGGTGGTACTGGATAGGAAACGTGACATTGGTCATTACAGGGCCACCTTGGGTTCCCTCATGGGAAAACTGTGCTTCCAGCTGGCCAGGCGCCTGTAGATGGCAGTCTGGGGAAAGGAGAGGCCAGAGAGGGAATGAATGTGCATGTTCTGGAGAGTTTTCCCATGCTGAATGAGATGGATGGATGGATAGATAGATAGATAGATAAGAAAGTTGAAAGGAATCAAGCAGCCTAGTAGGTTTTCCTTGGGAGACCTGGGCTCAGACCCTACTTCTGACTTTTATGTTGTTTCCCCATCTGTGAAGTAAAATGGTGGCACTCCTCTTTGGATTTTCCTTTTCTTTTTCTTGTGCCCACATAAGTTTGGGGACAAAGGCTCTCTCTTCCTCAGGGTTCTTGCAGTGGCTGAAGCCTTCAATTGCCGTGTAATCACAAATAGGCACAAGTTGAGTTGTTGGGTTTTTCCCAATTTTGAGTATGAATTCACAAGACGGAAGGCATTTTAGCGAGGGATGTATTTGTGCAGGTACTTCTGTGCACACACCCATTAACACAGTGAGTGAAGCTGCTGAAAAATAAGCCATTGCCAATACTGCCTCTTAACGTGTCTTACACCCAAGTGCACACAGCAGTGTTATTGACTGGTGATGTGGAAATGTTCTTTCAAACTAGGCATTCATAATTAAACTGAGATCAAATACCCAGCCTTTACTCTAGTGCTAATGATGAGGAATATCTTCCTTGTCTTGTATTATTTTTTCATGTTTGTGTGTGTGTGCGCGCGCGTGTGTATTTTTGCAGCAAGCTAGAAATGATATTTTTAGTCAAGAGGACTAATTAATAATTCATTCATGAATAATAATTGAAGTAGCTGATTAAAATGTATGTCTAGCTTCAAAAGGAATAATCTTTAGAAGTTATAAGTGTTTATAAAGTCCATCTCACCTCCCCCCCCCCAACCCCCCTGTCTTCTCTTCCCAGCCTCTGTGCAACAACTGTTGTTATTCCCATTCACAGGTATCAGGTAATAATTATATTAGGAAATGTGATCCAGAGTAATAAAGCCTAGTTTTCTGGGGAGGTGGGCAGCTCCTACTGACTTAGCATGGTTGGTGCTCAGCTATCCTGGTCACGGTAGGAAGCTGGACTGCATCTCCTGATGGCAATAGAATGTGGAGCTTCAAAGATGGAACGCTGCATCTCAAGTGATGGTGTGTGTGTGTGGGTGTAGCACAGAAATCAGAAATGCATATGGGCATTAAATGGGTTCACAGTCAGAGCTCCTGCAACAAAAGGGCTTACCTGAAGATTTCCTAAAGATGACCTTCATTTGCAAGAGTCATCCTGCCAGTGTTTTCAGCTATTCCTGACAGCACATGGAATGGCCTAGGGCAGC
>JAVKLA010000001.1:14900688-14911598 GCA_034782735.1 Sagittarius serpentarius
CACATGGAATGGCCTAGGGCAGGGAGCATTAAAGTGCAGTGATGTGAGCATCATGATTCCACGGGGCGGGGACGGGGGGGGACGGGGGGGGGGGGGTGTAGCTCCTCTCTTCAGTGACTTGTGACCATCAGAGTATCGTATTGAATGTCCTTGATCAGCAAGCGGGCCTGCAAACGACCCCCTGCAGTTAAAAGAGGTGGAGATGTGAGGGAAGTCAGCTGCAAACCTTCCTTTAGTCTTGTATCTCTTGGTTTAGTGGTACTGTGTTGGATTGTATCCTACCTACGAGTTCCTCAGTGTCGTTTTTCTCTCCTTTTTCTTTCTTTGGAAGGTAAAAAACCTGAAAACACAACACACGGAGAAGAACTAAAAAGAGACGAGTGATCAAAGTCTGCCGTGAACGTAGTGTGTGTAAAACCACCTGCAGGGGCAGATTTGTCATGGTACATTTTTGCAAAAATCATTAGCTTGTCATGGCAAAATGGAGAAAGTAATAAAACAGCAGTAAAAGTAAGTTAAATTCTGAGCCTGGAGGATCAGCTTGTCTAAAATGAATGACACTTTTTTTAGGGGTCAGGTCTTACTTTCTCCAATCCTGTGTGACCATTGCCCTTTTCCTTTTAGCTTAGCCCTTTTCCAGGCCTCAACATTTCTGCAGTATTTTGTATTTGACATGTTGAAGAACACTCATTATTACCCTTTCCCCTCTGGATGATCTTTTTTTTTCATCCTGGTGAGGTAGCAGTGGCAGTACATAAAATTACAGCTAATTCACTGGACCGGTCCTTTCTGCTACTATCAGCTTATCTCCTCAGCTCAAAAGTACTTGAAAAAGTTCCAACAAGTCTTTAGGCAAAAGAGTATTTGCTTTGTTAGATTGCTGAGGCCTCTCCTGTTGTATCATGTCTTCCTGATCTGTGAGTCCTTATTTTTTGTTAGTGCAGATATGCTTATTACTCCTTGTGAAACAAAGTCACATTACATGCACAGTTGGCAATGTTCAACTCCTAATAACTCATCTGTGTTTGCATTCTGAACTAAATGACCTGAAAAATTGTAGGTTAAAATGGAAGGGAGAAGGAGGAGGGGTAGACACATTAGAAAGAAGAGAGGTTTGGGAATGCATTTAGAACTGAGAAATCTTAATTTTCCAGCCCACCTAAACCGGAAAGCCATTGAAAGTGTAGGACTAGATGTTCATCTGGTGTAAACAGACATGGTTCGCTGATTATAAGGGAGCTATGCAAATTTATATCTGCTGAGGATGCAGCCCACAATTTTTGAAAAGGCATTTAGAAACCAAAGGGAGAGTAAGAGAGCTGTTTATTTCTCAGTTGCTCTGCCAGGTTCACCCCAGGTCAGCAATGAGCAGGAGGTCAGTGCTTTCTGCTGGTGCCTGCATCTTTACTGCCCCATTCAGCCGAACATGCCCATGAGTAGCCGGCTGCCGACATTACTCTGTTTCCAGGCTGACAGGTAGCCAACTGCTGCCGGAAACGACACCTTTTTGAGTAATCTCAGTTGGAAGAAACAGACAAGTTACCCCTCGGGGTGCTGCCTGTAGGACAGAGGCAACGTGGAGGTGGCGGTGGCATCAGTGCCACCTGCTCTACGCTCTTTCTTGCTCCTCCACTGATGTCTCACGTGCTGCTCTGTCCTGGCTGGGACTCATTCCTTCCTGCAGCTTGTTAAAAATCATATGGGAAAAGTGGCATCGAATAGTAAGTACTGCAGGCATTTAGCGGGAGTAACACTACCTTAGCTAGTGCTATTACAAGTTAGAGTTGCTCTTGTTTATTAAATGGCTTTTTTTAAAAAAAAAAAAAGTAAAAATGTCTGTTGGGTGAGAGCAGCAAGCAGGTAGTGTGATATGATGGCAGAGTTGGTAACAGACTCAGGAGCCCACAGACATTTACACACAGAGAATCTATCAGCCCCCTTTAAAAACAATTATTTTTTTTTCTGTTCTTTTGCTAATTTATGCCCCAGGGTGAAGCTCCAGCATGTACACTTGCAAGTGTCAGTTCCACATCCCTTGAAATTCAATTGCAAAACTCCCCTTCACTGCTGAAGGATTGAATGGTACCTCTGCATGTCTGTATTTAGACCCTCTGGTGCAGTGAAATCTTTCCTGTGCATTGCAGTCTGTGTGTGATGTGACAGGTTGGATGGTATTTGAAAATATACTGTGGTTTTAATGTATTGGCGCCCTGAAGTGTATTAAAAAAGTTTTTGGAAGATCTTGGGAACAACAGAAACTTGTACACTGGGCTTTGGGGTTTTGTTAGTTGATGTAAGCAGTTTTCTTTGAACTAGTGGCCTTTTCCTTACGGTTCCACCACGCAGTGGCAGCTGTCCTGATGACACAGAGGGAAGGTGAACTCTGTCTTCAGGCTGAGGAGGCTGCAGAGACCTGAGCTCACCAGGGACCAAAAAGCTGATTTATAGTACAGGTGGGGGGGTAGGGGTGGTGGTACACACATGCACGCATACATTTTAAAATGCTAAGATGACATTACTGTGGAAGATGCTCTTTAGCACTGAGGGTGGGAATAAATTTGGCTATTTTGATTCAGAACCCTGAAATTCTGAAGCAGACCCTTAACTGATGAAAAGAGCACTTAACTAAAAGCAGCGGTCCAATGTTTGACATCCATGTTAGCTGTTGTTTTTCTGTTCCTAGCTTGATCATTTCTGTTCTCTTCTTTCAGTTATCAGGCCTCAGAAACCTCTTGCCCATCTCCTGCTCCTTAAGCTACCTAATCTTAGTCCTCTACCAGTTTTTCAGTAAAGAGAGTACTTCTTCAGTTTCCAACTCAGCTCTGTTTTGGTTTTAGCACCTCCTGCTCTATCGATTAAGCACATGGAATTTTATTTTAATCTCTTCTTGGTCTCACTAATGAAACAGTCATGGTTGCTGTAATAGTCCAGTGGTCAGATGTGGGTTTGATATCTGTCAGTCCAACAGCTTTCTTAGTTAAAACAGTAACCTGCAATATATTGCAGTTTCTCTTACTGTGAAAAATAAAGCATTTGGGGGCATACCAAAAGAAAGCATGCCCTTACAGTTTAGAGTGTTTAAAGCAAAACTGAAGCATGCTTTGTATCAAATTAGCTTTTGCGTTTCTCCTTCAATCGCACTGCCAGATTTCTCTTTTATTACCTTGAATCAATTTCCCCTCCCTTCTTAACTTCTCCACCCTTTTTATTTTCACAGCTTTGCTTCTGTTCAAGCTTCTATTCAAGCTCAAACTTCCCTTCTATTCAGTGGTGATCCTTAGGTGGCCATAATTTGGAAAATGCTGCTATTGCTTGACATTCTTTTAATTATTAATATTTCAGTTGTTAATATTCAGTAATAACTCATTATGCAAAGTTTATACCATCCTGAAGAGCCACAGCTTTAGCAGGGTCCAAAGCACCAGAGTTTTCTTCTGAGAAAATAAAAACTTATGATATTTACTGTCAATAAACTTGTAAGATAAAATTGTATCAGCAAGGGGGCAGAAAAGCAGAAAATTGCGGACTAAGATGTGTGAAGAGCTTACAGAATAGAAGGGTGAGTTAATTATTTACCTTAGATGGGTAGGATGGTGTAAAATCCGCAGATAACAGTAATTGGGGTGACTCGTTCTGCATTTGCTTTGTTAACACTTAAAAAGAATAATCTTTTTTTAATCGAAAACTGGACACAAATAAACTGGTTCCATTAGTTTCATGTAAAACATAGAAAACAAAAAGCAATGAGCTCAGCCGTTTCTTCCAAGGAGGATGTCCATTTAATTCCTCCGCTCGAGATTCAATGGACATGATTCAGGTCTCACTCGGACCGCCTGTAAATCAGAACATTCCCCGGGCATCTTGGTAGATGTAAAGCAGGAGGTGAGACCTTGCCTGGTCGCTGTAAAGCAATCCGCAGCCTGCCAAACGATCAGGAGGTAATTTGGGTAATTGAGGAAAAAAGCGTGATATTCGTGAAGTCATGGAGACGCTGGGAAAAAACACGATGCTTTTGTCCACTGCGATAAATCCACCAGCCCTAGATTCTTATTATTTGCAAAGGCTGCTTTTGACAAGATTGTGACGTACAGCAACAATCGGTCTGTGGCTCCGCATTTGCTGCAATGGGGATCCAAATTGTTTTTTGACAAATCCTTAGGAAGGCTGCCAGAAGCCTTCTGGCACACACTAACAACCGGTTTATGGTTCCACACAAATATACAAACTCCTGACAGAGGTTAAATGTACTGCATTAGCAATTGTATTCTATTCTGTTGTATGACAGGAAGAGAGATGTTGTAATGAATTAGTAATTCACTTGCGAGTAGTTTGAAAATATTGCAAACTTGACAGATGGCAAAAAGATAGCTTAGCAATGTTGCATTATTCCTATTGTGTTTTAATTTTTAACACCTTTGCTTATTACGTATTAAAAACAAAAGCAGTAGACCAACACTTGGCATGGCTTTTTGTTGCAGATTTGTCAAATACACAGTTTCTCACCTGGGAAATCCTTACCTTCATTTCCATACTAGAAATCACAATATTGTCTTTCCAGAACAAACAGTGAATGCAAGCAGGGCATCTCAACTCCACTGATTTCAAAGTGCCAGAAGAACCCAGCTACTGCTTGGTTTCTTTATACTCCACATAGCAGCTGAAATGAGAACGTAGAAGGTGGCGCATGAAGCCAGTTTGTCTTGTAGCTCATGTTCAGAAAAGGCTTTCCTTACATTTTTTGATGTAAAAGGCTTTGAAGTTGTGCTAGTGGAACGGGGAGTCACATAACCCTGTGTTTTGATGCGGGATTGCACCGCAGAAGAGTACCAAGTATGCAAGTCTCATTGCAAACAGCCTTAAGGTAAAGAAAGAAGGAATGGCGAGGTACCAAACTGGCCCCAGTACAACCAGGGACAGAAGTGAGGCTGGGGCACCGCTCTCAGCAGCCCGTGGGCTGGCCAGGAGTCC
The DNA here is from genome assembly GCA_034782735.1 of Sagittarius serpentarius. Taxonomy (NCBI): domain Eukaryota; kingdom Metazoa; phylum Chordata; class Aves; order Accipitriformes; family Sagittariidae; genus Sagittarius; species Sagittarius serpentarius. Next base: position 14,905,657 of record JAVKLA010000001.1, read on the forward strand.
TGGTACAAGTAAGAGCAGTTTCAGGGCAACTTAGTCCCTTCAGTGAGAGTCAGCTGCTACTGAATCACTCTTGGTCTCTTCTGCCCACTTCAGACAGCTTAGTGCCCAAACCGAGGAGGGGAAAGAGGGCCAGATGGTGTTAAACTGTATATCCCAGTGCTGTTTCGTCCAAGGCTTTCTCACTTTCTGGGATCCTCACCAACCTCTGCAGTGCAGCTTTTAACATCACAAGCAATAAAGGCAGCTGCGAGAGGATGGTCCAGCCCCCACGACCACCAGTGAACCACCTTTGAACTCTCTTCATTCATGGGTGTGGAGCTGGATGAGGCTCCTGGCAGTTTCCCATTCCTAAAGCTAACAGTTTCTATAAGCTGTGTCACCATGCCCATCACATTACATTTCGAGATCTGTCATTCAGCTTTTCTGTGTTCTTTGCACTTGGTCTTGGTTTTGCCAAAGGAAACATTTTCTTTTCTCCCATCCGTTGCACTTTTTTGCTCTCTTTGCCTTCATTTTTTATTTCTTTCTTCTTTCCATCATATGAGGCAATCCTAGTAGTCCTTTCCATGTAAAAAATAAATCCAAAAAAGGAAAAGAAAGCATATTTTGGTACTTTGTGTTATGCAAACATATTCTTCAGGACAAGCATATTTTATTCATTAAGGTAGGGAATAACTTTCTGTTACACTGTGACTTGCAAGCTGCTGTGGGGTGATGGAACAAACAGTTTTCAGATACGGTAAAATCAGCCATGTGCAAAATCAGACTGTTAAGTGTTCCAGGCAAAACAGCTTTTCAAACCCCCGACCTACAGACTAGTAAATAACCAGTAATTCCGTGACCATTGTTTTTTTGGCTGAAGAAAAAAAGTACATCAACCTGTTGCCTTCAGGGGACATTGTGTCACAGAGGTGTTGCAGTTCCCCATGCCAGGGTCTGTCAGTGCCCAAAGTCTGATTAAGATTAAGATATTCTGTACAATTTGAACTGCAGCTGCTTACCAAGAGACTGAAATAAATAAAAACCCCAGCACCAATGGGAATTTCTGAAGCTGCTGAGCTGGCATCTTGGAAGCATCGTGGCACAGAGGAACTGCTGCACCGCCTGAACCTGTGGCCCCTCAGGCTCGGATCTCATCAGTGCCCGAGTGCAGTGAGCTGAAGCGTGGTCAGCGTGCAGGGACCTGCTAGGACATGCCAGGCGCTGCAGGGCGCTGGGCGACGATCGCCCGCAATTACGGCAGTAAGACGGGACAGCCTCTGTTCTAGCTCTGTCCTGGTTGCCCGAAGCTGTCAAGGAGAGTGGCTTAGCTGAGCCTTGCAGCAAGTGGTAGAGAGCCAGTGATGTGGCTTCTGCACTCCTTTGTCCTTTTCAAGTGCTTGTTGGTGGAAGGGGAGGAAGATTTGTGGGCCTAGAGGTAAAGGAGACGTGAACTCGGTGTTGTTGTGACAGTCAGAAAACCGCTGTGAGCTGTGGTGGGAAAAAGGAAGGGGTCTACTGTAGGGTGTATTTGATGGGCTCCGGGGAAAAAGGGAGATATCTTAGCATTTGTGTTTCTTCCTTCTTTTTTGTTGTTGTGCATATGCCTTCTCTTCTGAGAGGCTGTGTTGATAGGTATGTCCATTTGTGATGGGAGATCATACTCCGAAGGTGTTTTGGGTAATGGGGGGGTGTTATATGGTTTTCAGAGGAGAATGGCCCCATCTCATTTTCTGCCTGGTGTTTCAGTGAAGGAGTGCTAGAGAATTAATCAGACTTGACTCCTCTAGGAGGAGATCTACTTCCACTGCTAACTGCAGGGTGGCTGAAGTTATGTCTGCAGTATTTTATGGGTCAGTATGAGTTTGCTTTGCTCATGCCTACAGCTGAGTCTGAGCTGCCTCTCTTCAGTAACACCGTGCTGAGTTGTGCGTCAGAATATATTAGCCGAAGTCTAGCACTGTGCTAAAGCAGCTATATAGCTTTTAGGGGACTCGGAGCATGGATAAAGCTTGCTCATCTGTATCAGAGGAGTACCTACTTAGAAAGGTACCTAAACTAGCTCAAAATGAACCAGCTTAGCTACCAAGCACAGCCTAGCTGTTGCAACATAGTAAATTACCCCATTTGAAATTCCTGTGTGTGCCACAGCTTGCCAGCTCGCAGTATGCATGAGCTAGCTCCTTCAGCACCAGCCCTGCGGAGAAGCGGGTGTTTCCGTGTTACGTTGGAGCACCACGTAATCTTTTCCTATGTTATGTGACAGAGAAAAAGCATTTGGCCTGTACACCACTGCTCTCCGCAGATACATGAGACAGTCATTTGGTGGGGATTTCAGTTATGTTTTGTTGGGTATCTTTGAGAGGCTCGGTGGGCCACAGGACAAGGCCTTGCGTTGTGAATCCAAAGACTGTGGCTCTGGCTTCAGTGTTGCCACTGGTGCTCTGTCCCACTGCGTGATGCCGTTTTGTGCCTCTGTGCCTTTGTTTCACCTGCCTTGCCCATCCTCAGTACAAGCTGCTAAGGATAGAGATTCTTAGGCAGGACTTTGTGTGTAGGAATCAGGACTTTATGGAATGCAGAGGGGCTGTTTTTATGCTATTATTGATAATAAACTACATCACAACATAGCAACAAATTGATTCTTTTAATCATTTCATCTTCTCCCCCTACTGCTGGATGGGATTATTCTGTCTGTTAACCTTTAAAGCTATGGTACTAATTTGCTTTATTGCTTAAAAACTGACGTGAATGTCCCTGAGGCTGTTCCAGAAAATGGTTGCTTTGTTATCAAAGGATCAACAATTCAATGAAGACATCTGGGTTTTTTTTACCCAAGGCTATTCTAAGAAATGAATATCAAGATGTATATAAAGAACAACTATTGAAGTAGTTCCGAAAGTACTGCTGCTCCTGTAACAAGCTTTTTGCTTTACTGTGCAAGAGTTGTACCATCCCAAAACACTCACTCATTCCTAGAATGGTGTGTGTTGCTCCAGGTACCTCATACACATCTTTGCACGGAGACTTCAGATTTGTATTTCATTCTATTTTGCACTATAAACTGAGGAGACCCAAGAAAATTGTGCAGAGGGAGGTTTTCAGTGGAAGTACTTGGGCAGTTCAGTTCAGCGATGGCACGTGAGAGCAGGCAGACTAGTGCTCTCTGTAACTCTTCACTTCATAGGTTTTCATCACACAGATGAGAAAGGCTAATGTCACAAGCATGAAACAAGGAGTAATAAATACATTTGTGGCTAGCCGGCTGATTTGTGGACCTCACTGCTGCAATACCTGCTGCAGTCAGGAGCATAGTAGTGAGTAATGGGGCAGCTGTTGGTGCAGATAATACCAGCTTTCACCATCTTAGTGCTCTTCAGAGCATGAAACTGCCACAGCTCCCCTCTGGTAGGAATGCGTTTTCCTTAAAAATAGACACTTCTTTCAAACACTGTGTAACAACAGAAGAAGAAAGGACATAGAAGAAAACCTAGTCTGAGCTGGGTTGACTACTTTTGTGCTCATGTATTTTTCATGCTTTGTGACTAAGTTTTTGCATTTACCTGTGTTTGACCTTCTAAGAGTGCACCTCTGACTCTGAAGCTAGGTGTTTTCCGGATATAGCTGCAGGAGCAGTGTTTTGGGTACAAGCTATTCTTCCTGCCTTTAGATTTACGTTAGACATAGGGTTCTTCTGTCATGAAATACTGTCCTGGGTTCACTGAAGGCATGTTGTAATTAGTTCGTTTGTTTGACATGGTACTTTTAAAGTACCGTCTGTGATAGCTCCAGTCTCCAATTGTCACCTGCTCAGGTCTGCATTGGTTATATTGCTCTTCCTTTTGTTCTCACTCATTTTTATGATTTAATTGGAATTCAGCAATGACCCTGACGGAAATGAAGAGAAAGATTCAGGCAGGAGAAAGGAAGGTATGTGAAAATGAAGCACAGTATAAAGGAAGTTTTTGTAAATTGGATGCCACAGAAGGTGAAATCTAAGCAAGTTAGTTTTCCGGGGAGCATCTGATTTCATTCTTCATCTACTTACTATACTTAACGAGTACGATTGTCATTAACACTGAGGCTATTTTGCATGGCCCATTTTTTCTATTGTAATACCTCTGAGTGGCGTAAACTTGTCTGCTGGGGAAATGAGACTGTTGGAGACCAGCTTTCAAGAGCATGGCAGAACCACCCTCCCCGCTTGGACTTTGTGGCAGGAAGAGCTTGCTGGATCAGCACCACTACTATCCTGCATCTCATGCAGTGATTTTTGCTGGCAGTGAATTAAGCTAACGTGGCTGCTGCTTTTTGGGTTTAAAAACATTTTCCAGGTTGCAGGGGCTGAGGATGACTACAGGAGTGGAGGGCAGTGAGCAGCAGAGCTGTGGTGTGTGTGAAAGCTGACCTTGTGCACATTTAGATCACACTGAAATAAGTGTGAAGTGGGCCTGAAGTGCTGCCCAATTGCCTGCTCTGTGGTCATCGTGGAAACACCTACTTAAGGGGTCAGGAAAGTGGAGCGGCTGACCTCTTGATGGACCTTGATTGCCTCCTTATTGATGTTACTGTAAATCAGCAGAGAAGGAAATGGCACAGGCAAAGGTAAATTGAAGCAAAGGGAACTTGCTGCATCTTCTGGGGTTATGCAGGTGAACAGCTAAAGCTGCAGTGTAGGAAATATGCATATTAAAAGCATTTGTATTATCTGTCTCCATGAGACAGGCAGTGTTAGGTACTGGTGCATCACCTCTCGCTGAACTCAGACGAACATTTCCCCATGACTTGGCTCTGACATCAAATGCGTTCTTTTGGCCTTTCGTTCTGGTTTATGAGGCTGGCCTGAAGCCCTGCTACAGGGGTTTCCATGATGTGAATCCTTGCGTTTGAAGCGTTAGCTGTTCCAGGGCATCCTTATCTCTCCTAACAATTTCATGAAGATTCGCAGTTGGTTGTGCTATATGAGCGATCCACCAACCTAATCGAAGAGCCCTAATGTGATATTCATGTTTCTGACAGCCTATTTTACATATGGTTTTCAAAAGTCTATAACCTTCTTCAGTTAAATTTGTGGAATATTTTTATTTTTTAATTAAAAAAATTAACTTTTTGCAAGGCATTTTTTTAGAAGTAGTAATACTTTACTGTGTCTGTAAATCAGGAATAGCCCTTTCCATGTGTGACAGTAATAAGTTAAAATTTTCATCATAGGGGAAACAAGTCAGACTCTCTGAACTATGGGTTTTAGCTAAGATTGTTTTATGCCTAATAGGAGCCACTTTATCAAAGACCTCTTTCCATATTTGACAGATTTTATGTATGTTACATTTTACATTTATACACAGGCAGGAATATATATATTTAATACTATTTTTCCCTGAATTTCACTTACAGTCTTACTGATCGCTAATACATCGGTGTTGGAAAGCAAGCATTCTCCATCTTCTCTATGTATGATTTCAGCTATGAAAAGAGAAAAGCATCTGTATTATGCTCCTTGCAGAGCTATTTGCTTGGAGACCTAAGTTCTTTTTCTAATTCAGTGTCTTTGTATCTTCTGGAACAAACAAAAGGGAAAAAAAAAAAACAGAAGAGAATTACAGAACAGCAGTAGCTTCTTTAACTGGAAGCAATGTACAAATTGTTCCATCTGGTTACATTGACACCTTTTTATGGTTTATTGCTCATTTGGAGATGAGAGTCACGATTCCCTTGTGCAGAATGCTCTCATCCTCAACAGAAGAGCTGACAAGAAAGCCCAGATCTTCTAGGGCTTCGGAGCAGCTCTGTGCTGGGCTAGCTCCCCTGTGTCCCTTCCCTGCAGCCAGAAGAGAAATGTGCCCGGGAACAGGGTGACACAGTGTCCCCACCAAAATTGTCAGTGTGATTGTCATGGTTTAACCCCAGCCAGCAACACAGCACCACGCAGCCGCTCACTCGCTCCCCCCCCACCCAGTGGGATG
>JAVKLA010000001.1:14911698-14947808 GCA_034782735.1 Sagittarius serpentarius
TACTGAACTGAAAACACAGCGCTGTACCAGCTACTAGGAAGACAATTAACTCTATCCCAGCCGAAACCAGGACAGTGATCAAATCAAAATTTTATGTATATTGGGGTTGATTTTGATGGGTTTCCCTCATTTAATTGAGGGAATTTGTTTTCTGTCAACAAATATTTTAAAGGAAGAAAATGAGCATCACCCAAAATGACCTTTGGTTTTGAATAAGATGTTATAGCAGGTAAAATGGAAATGCCAATAATCTTAATTCAGGTTAACAAAACACTTGGTATCATTATTTCAAAATTATTTATTTCAAAATTGCTCTTCCAGTTGGCACAAAACCTTTAGTCACGGTAATGATGTGTTTTGGGGAGACCTCCAAAATCTTCTTCAGAAATCTCTATTCCAGTATTCCCGGTTGGTAGTGAGTTACAGTAGACAGCCCAGGAGGAGAAGTGCAGGTTGTCTCAACTGGAAGAGGGTATGTCAGTGTGCATCTGAGAAGCTGAAAATACGACTCTGCAGCTTTTTGAAGGACCTTTTAGGATGCTGATACTCTTTGCCTCAAAACTGGCAGTGGGATCACTGCTGATCGGTGGCTTGTACAAGGAATGGAAGCAGTTTGGTGAAGTGTGCGCTCAGACACAACTATTTCACAGCGAGTCTGCTCCCTTCCATGGTGCCAAGCTGGGATATTACAGATACTGGATTGTGACAGCTGTCAGTCAAACTCAGATGAATGTCAGCTGGTAAGATACCGTTGTACTTTGCTGCATGTAGCAGTACTGAATTTTGCCCAGCTGTCATAAAAGACAGCAAATTTCAGGCATTTAACAGCATCACAGCTTAATTTTGTGAAGAAACAGTCGGAGGGCGGTGAGCGGAGCTACCAAGGCTTTGCAAGTTACTGCCTCTAGCTTCTGGACCACTGCACAACTCAAATCACAATGCGCTTCTTAATGTATATGCCGGGGGGACCCCACTCACACTCTGCTTGATGTTGCCCAAGCCATTCATAAAAACACTAACCCAGTCTGTCTTAAAGCACTAAAGAGACTGATGCAGTGTTAATTAGATTAATTACTGAGCCCTAATTTGCAGATTATCCAAATCATTAAGCCAGTGCTATCCCTGGCCTTCTCTGATGGTGCACAGCAAGCTTTTGAGTGTTTGAACCTCTTTGTCGATGCAGTGAGCATAAGAGCTGCTGAAGGTCTATCAGCTAACATCTGAGAAGCAGTAGAGACAGTCGTCTTAAACCACCACCCAGCAACTGAGAACCGCCCCTTCCTTGTAGCAGAAAGGTAGTGGAAGGCGACCTGCGTGCTCTGGTACGAAGGGAAACCAGCCTTTTACTTGCGAGGTTTTGGCTGTCTTTGAATGCTGCGGAACTCAATTGCAGGACAGAAGAGCAACTGAACGCGGAGCAGGTTGGGGCTGGCTGTGCTGGCAGCTCTGTGGGAAGCTAATGGTGACGGCCTGCGGGGCACTGTTCCTCTCAGTGGGAGGAGAAAAGAGGTTTCGGGCTTTCATTGGGTTGTAGACTCAGATGAAAGCAAAGCCTTTCTGGTAGGAGGAATGGGGGAGAAGGGGAGGCAGGAGAGGGAGTGAAGGGGAACCTGTTACTGCCTCTTCCCCAAAGCAGCTGATAGCTCAGTGGCCCAGGTGATGGTCTGAACGTGAGACCACCTCACCCCTTGTTCTGTTCCGGAAGAGCCAAATGTCCCCTGCACCCAAGCCTGAGCATGAACTGCTTGTGAAGAAGCTGGCTGAGTAGGGTGGGTCTCTCTCTGGGAGCTCTCTCCCAAGTCTGACGTGTGTCTGCGCTGAAAGACGTGGTTGAAGTTGCATTTTCACAAAAAGTTTTGGTTTAAACAAGTTGGCATTTCCCCAAGAATAATCCGTTGGGTTGGAAAATTTCCAAATAGCTCTGGTGCAAAACAATGTGATTAAATTTCAGAACTCCTTTAAAACTGTGAGATGGGGGGAAATGCTCACAGAGAGGTGCAAGCAGACACACGGATTTGCTTTGAAAACAGAGTTAAAGAAGGAACTCATTTGACAACTACTTATTAAAGGCATAACTGCAGAATCTCAGATTCTGAAATTAGCCTCCCTGCTTCAGTAGAAATGTCTTTGCTCACTGTCTTATTTGTGTCTTATGTCTCCACTGGAGCGGTCTTGTGCTGGAATCTCTTAACCAGCTCTCTCCCCCCCGCACTATTTTTTGTATGTGTTTTGGGCAAAGAGGACTTTAGCCTAGGGATCAGATGATTTACAGACTGGAAAAATATTGCTTTATAATAAAAGGAGGATATTGAATAAAACCCAGATTTAATACCCAACCTAACAGAACACCCTGATGAATGTAATTGCATTTTAAGCATTCTGATTGAATTTTTGATCCGTATTGCATTTGTTTTGCTTGTGCATCTTTTATAAAAAAAAAAAAGTGTCTAGAGATTAAAGGATTACCGAGTTCTTAAGAAGCCCAGGCAGCTGCTAAAGCATCTGAATATTCTTGCCTAAATTTGGTGGGAAAGCTATATTAATCTTTTCTATTCTAGCAAGTGATATGTCTTAAGCCAAAATAGCCCAGGGGAGCAGGGGAAGGGGGACAAGAGAGAAGAGATGTAAGGGACTATTGTTCCTACAGGTGAACAAACTGCAGGGTATTAGCGAGAGCTGGAACAAAACAGTGCTGTAATTGAAAAAAGAATTCATCTGAAATGATTATGGGGGAGGGTGAGGTTTTCCTTTTTTTCTCTCTCTTAATTTTCTGATGCGGCGGAAAGAGTGAGCAGTAACTTGCATACACTCGGATCATGAGAGTCACTCATTTATCATCTCCCTTGGTGGTGAGGAGTGTAGGCAACGTGCTGGAGCCTTTAACTCCTAAAAATAAGGTTCCTGCAGGAGACAGGGAGACAGCAACTGTGTTTGCAAGAGGGGTTTCAGCACATTCAGCACAGACAGTAAGTGATGGATTTAGCCAAGGGAAGTGATTAAAGCAATATAGGGTCAGGGTGTGCCTTTAGGCAAGACAGAGAGCAAGTGGCTCCGCTTTATAGGTAAACACACACAGCTATGGGGACCTGTGAAACTCTGGTACTGACTGGAAACTCATTGTCTATTTGTGGAAAACGCTGTTTAGTATTAGGTCCAAATGACTGTTGTATGTGCATGTAAAAAAGAAGCAATTAAACTTCTTGAAGGTGGCTGCACACAGAAGCAAAGTTGTCATCTCCCAAGGACAGAAAAAATCCTACCAAGCACTGCGAAACCAAGGGAGGTCTTTCAGGTTTGAACAGTCTCTCCCAAACCTGTAGTATGTTATACCAAATGCTGGCTGCCTCTCAAAATCTTCTCCTAGCTGAACAAAACCTCAAAGCAAGTCTTAAGAAATGACTTCCAGTCTGATCACGGTACATGATAAGCAAAAGGCAAACTCAGCAGTGCTAATGGGGAGTGGCTTTTCCCTAGTGGTTTTTGTTCCGTGTGGGCAAGAGATCGCCACATGCCGTTGTGGCTGAAATGTGTTAACAAAATAAAATGGTAATTGTTTTGTTGTTGTGAAATGGTACAAACAATATTGATTTCCAGTGTTCCAAAACTGTAAATATAATACTTCATAGGTAGCCACTTTAAAGTATGCTTAGCATAATTTCTGTGCTAGTCAAAGCTTCAAAAACGATTAAAAGTGAGAACAGAACTAAAGAGCTGAACAACAAAAGCAGTGCTGGGAAAAAAAATGCCTAGGGAAAGAACTTTTAATTTCTTCTATCTAGTGGTTTTGATTAGACACATAAGATGGGGTTGGGGGGGAGGCTTTTTCTCCAAGTGTAGAGTAGGTGGATGAGATTTGATGATATTTCTAAACACCAGCCTTTCCAAATCCATTGCAGGCAGGTAAATCCCCCCCAGAACACTGCACAGTCCCAAATGTTTTTTTCAGGACAAAGAAGCCCCGTAGACATGGGAGTGGGCGTAGAAATCTGCGTTAGAAACATTGCAAGGGGAAAATTGATGCCTGCATGAAACCTCTGGCTTGGTTTAAAACCAAGCCTGGGTGAAGCATTTTTAGTCTTCTGTGCAGTTCAAGTTAGGCATAACCCATAAGCAGAGCTGCAGATTCATGCCTGTTACTCCCTTTTTTCCTTAAAAATCCTGTGAGGTGTTTAGAGTTGGATTGAAATGTGAGCTTTTCTGCATAATGGAGACATCTGAAGTAGTCATTCCATATACACTTGACTTTGGGCAAATTCCTTATACCTACACTATGTTGTTAGGGCTCGTTTGTCATTTTGTGGCAGCAGCAGGTAGGTATATCCAGAAAAAAGGAACTGCTTTGGTTGTAACCGGAATCTTAAATGCTGTAATCATGTGATGGTCTTAGTTTCTCTGGACTTACCAAGTCAAGTGCAAGAACTGAAAATGGCTTTTTGTGTGCGTTCTTAGTCTTGAACCAAGCTGAGCCTGTGCTGTGAATGTGTTTCGGGTATCATTATACCTAACCAGATATCCTCTGTTTGATAAATCGAACTGCCACTTTGATTATTTATTTCTTCTTTTATCTATATACAGCAGAGAGTGGTGAATGCCTTTGAAACTGTTAGCACCAAACACTGCATCAAATGAAAGGGATAAAAAGGTCTGGCTTGATCTGCCAGTCTTGTGCAGAGCAGTTACATCCTGGCCTAAGAGCTTCATCTTCAGTAATCACATTTCTTGTGGATCACCCCTTTTCAGCTCCATTTGGATATGCAGGGGGGATCCAGTTCAGCAGCACTTGGGGTGCATTTATGGTCGTCTTTTCTGAGGTTGTTGATGTATGTCAGCAATCAGCTCAGAAAACTGTGGGCTTCACATGCAAAGGCCAACATTTTTTCATGTTACTTGAGCGGAACAAATGCCCTGCTGTCAAGGCAGTGGTAGCACCTGGACAAGCCCTCCTTCTAGCCTCCTGCATCAATCTTTTCTGTGACCAAATGGAGCAAAGTTTGGTTTTTTTGTTTTGTTTTTTTTTTTTAAAAAGTGGTAGCTCCCTTTCATTACTTTTTTCCTCCTCATTATACATTCTTCTTCCAACAGAGGGGTGAAACTGTCTGGTTTTTACTGACCAGTATGCAAAGATAGGGCAGTATGAAGTCAAAGCTCTACAAATCATTGAGAATGTGGTTGTCAACAGGCACAGTCCTCTGCTAGGCTCTAATAATTCATATTTGGATTTGCTTGTGTCTGTCATTGCTTTGCTTATGATGATAATGCTTATGGAGATGGAGCTTAGCATCTTTTTTTTTTTTGTTAGAAGAAAAAGATCCTTAAGCCCCATGTATTTAAATGAACTCATGTAATTCATAGGAGCTAAAGGATGAAAAAATACAGGATCATAATTATTTTTGCCCAGAAAAAAATCCATTAATCCTACCATCCCTTCATTGCTAGCGGCAGTCACAAAAGCAAATCACTGAGGTCCTTCGGCAATAATTTTCTAGCAAGCTTTTTGCACTTGCTTGACCTCTTCTCTGCTCTGCTGTGATGGGAAAGAAAGGGCAGAAATGGGAGATAACTGAGAGTGTTGCTCCATGCTGGGAAGTAAGTATGTGTGAACCGAGCTGTCATTGTCATGCTCAGGGCAAAGCCAGCTTAGTGGTCCCCCCCTGCTTCACCAGGCTGAGGAGCAAGTCTGCCCTCAACTTCTCTCTGTTTGCAGCAGTTGCATGTAGCAAACAAAATCAGCTAATCACCTAATTCTGATGGGTCAGATAGGTTTGCTTTTGAAATAGTCAATTCCCTCAGCATCAATTTGCTGGTAATAAGCTATTTACAGTATATAGCGGTCAAATGTTAGAATTGAACTGTTTTTCCGTTCAAAATAATACTGCAGATCCTACTGCAGATATTAATGCTGTGGGAAATAATCATTAATAGGTTCAGAATGCACCGTTGACACTGTGACATGTATTAAAAATTAAGATTTGCCCAGGCTAATGTTCTAATGTTAAACTTCTTCTAAATATAATTAGATGTTTGTGTTAAACCAACAAGTAAACCCAATGTATAATTTGGAGTCACAGATCACTGAAGTAAGTCAGTGAATGCATTTTATTAATTTCATATGGAAACTTGAAGGTCGGGGGGAAGAGCATGGGAAGGGTGCCCAAATAATGTAGTTTTAAAACAGTGTGATATATATTCACGTCAAAGTTTGCTGTGAGGGAACTGTGCAGTTGGGTCTCAAAATGCTTTCTGAAAACAATCCCCTGCCTACTTGTTGCCTGGACCCTATGATTTTATGCAAGCTTAAAGTGAGGGTATGGTCATAGCAGTGAAGCCCAGGCAGCAGTTGTGGGGCTCAAGTGATGATGCTTGGCTTTTGGATTAAAAGAAAGAGCAGGCTTTGTGGTGCAGAAGGAACAAAGCAACATATATCTCAAAGGCTCAAAAACAAGGCAAGAAACAGAATCTGTCTTCAATGAAAAGACAAAAAAGAACAAAGCCAAACCCTTTGAATTTTTGAACCATTCATGGGAGTTTGGGGGCCTTTTTACACTGAAGAGTTAAGCTTGGCCTTGCTAACCCTGTTAAGGGATATTGTTGCTCCCTGGGCTTATCTTGTTGAGCAGGAAGGGAGGAAGTGAAGCAGGCCAGAGGAGAAACTGTAGGAGATGGGAAGGGAGTTCTGGCCTCACTGGGAAGGGAGGGGTAGCAGTGCCTATCAGTTCTCTGCAGATTTGATGCCTACCCTTAAATGTAGTCTGAAATCTTCAAAACATCAACTTTGCAAAACAACCTTTGTCCAACTTGCCTTCTCCTCAGCTATAGCAGGCAACGCAATATTTGTCCTTTTTATGTCTTTTTGTGTCGCAAATTATAATACAGTTAGGGTCAAAAGAAGGAAGAGCATTTAATTACTGGGAAATAATAAATGTCCAGGAATCAGAATATTTTAAGAGTCCTGGTCACTCTTTTACCAGAAACTGGTTTCTCTTTTAAAGCCTTTGTCGCTTCTATAGATATGATTAATCAGACATCTTAGTCATGTGCAGGTTCCTTTTGCTTCTACAATAACTTGCTTCAATACAAAATGTGCTCGTAACAGCTCCACAAGTAGCATATTTTGGTCCTAAATTTAATTCAGTTTACAGGAAGGATAAAAACCTGCTACAGGGAAAGGAGGTCTTGGAGCTGAGCCCACATTTTCTGAGGGGCTAGCCTTGATCCCCTAAAAGGGTTCATTGCAAACTGTTGAAAAGTGATTACAAGTGGGTAGAAAGTCCTGTACGATTTGCTTCAATTACTGTGCCAGAATTGTACTGGGATACTGCTGTACACCATGGGCTGTGGCCCCACTTACCTTGAGCTTGCTTATTTAAAGGAATGGTTGCAACAGTGTAATTTTCAAAATTGTTACACTTGGAATATCAGCTGTTCATCATTAGGATTGAAGCCAGGTTCGCAGATTTCCTTTCTTGTTTAGGCTTGTAAATAACAGCTCTTCTTTTCAGAAACATTCAGGAAACCTCTGCTGTTATGGAATAGAAAATATGTATTTTCAAATAGCTCAACACACTGACCTATTTTGGGCTTCTGTTTTCATAAGGTACTTCCATTTCTGGAGGTCTGTGTTGACATTCCTCAAAGTAGTTTGTTTTTCCAAGAGCAGTGGTTATTTTCCCCACTAAAAACGGGTCCCCTTCTCAGTACATCAGCTTACCCCCTTCTGTTATAATTTATCACTCCTGAAAATCTTGGCCCAGTGGCATAAACAAGAATTGTTTTGAAACCTTCGCTCTAATTAGGGGTATTAAACAATTGGGAGATTTTTGCCTTAAGCTGTTCTGATCACAAAAGAGTGTAAGGAAAACAAATTAACCAGACATCTAATAATTAATTTAAATTTGAATAAATTTCAGGGAAGAAAAAGACATTATTGCTGGTGGCTTTAAAAAGACCTTTTATGTAATGTGCTCCTAATAGTCCCCTTTCTGTTTGGAGGCTGAACCTTTCCGAATGTTGGTTGTGCTGAATAAGGTGTTGTACTTGGTGCATATAATAGTAAGGGATGTGAATTACATACTGTAATTAACACCCTCCTCGAACCTGCGGCTTGTCTCCTGGCTGTGCAGAGGTGCTCTCAGGATTGGATGGCATTATAGTTGACAGTTGTGAAAAAGTGACTTGGAAGGCCTTGACACAACGTGTAAGAAAAGCTACCTTAGCTGTACATGCATAAGTTTCCTTTGGTTGTTCATTTTGTTATTTGCAAGTACTGACAACTCCAGATAGAACAAAAAGGGATGTGTCGCCTAACTTTGCCAGTCAGATTTGTACTCTTTTATTTATGGATGGCATGATTCAATGAATTTTGATTTTTTGATGGGTGAGGTTTCATTCATTGGAAGCACTGTTTTGCTTAAGTTTTGCTTCACTTTAAGCTTAAGAGGATGGGAAGCTAAGTGCTTCCCATCTCCAGAGCACACCTCTTAGCCAGGCACTACATCTCCTCAGTGAAGAGAATTGCATCTCTTGGACAGTAGAAGTGGCTGGTGAGCTGAGGCGGCATCTCATACAGCGAGCGAAGTGATCTAACAAGGGCTGCGCAGAGGAAATCGCCATGCCAGTGTTACAGGTGAAAGCAGCTCCTAGATCGCAGATGAGTCTTCAAGGCAAGCTGGAGTTGGTCCCCATGCTTCCCTTCTTCTGAACCCTTCCTCCCTCTGCTGTAGCTCATTACTCCGTGTCTGTTCACCACGGTCAGGGGAGGAGATTATTCTCTCCCTCTGTGCAGGAGTGACTTTTATCACCTTCCTCCTCAATCCTCTTTTCGTTAGACCAAACAACCCCCTTTCTTTCTACCTACCCTTGTAGGTCTCTGCTCACTTCTCATTTTTTAGCTCTGGATTTTCTCTGTGGGTCCACCTCGTTTTGAAGTGCAGTGCTCAGACTCAGCTAGTGTTTGAGCTGCCGTCTTGCCGTGGATGAGCAGTGTGAAAAGATTATCTCATAAACATTGCAGACTCTGTGCCTCTCTGTGCACTGCAGTATGGTGTTCACCTCTTTTTGTGACAAGGTGTCACAGCTGGCTCGTGACAATATCTTGCAGCTGTGGATCAAAATATTTTCCTGAAGAACTCTCTCTCTGCTTTTCTCATTCAGTGTTTGTATAGTGGATTATTTCTGACTAAGGGTAGTCCCCAGCACTTGTCCCTGTGAATTTTGTTCTTTTCAGACAATTTTTTTGATTTGCCAGGGCCGTGTGAATTCTAGTTTTATTGCCCCATTTATTTGGGGTCTTTCACAGCCTGATGTTGTCTGAAAATGTATGAGCATGCATTCTTGTCTATCACCCAGGCTGTAGTTGGAGAGAACTAGACAGGCTCCTCAGCATCGCTCCCTGTAGGGCTCCATTGTGACCTCAAGCCAGCAGTAGCTATTTCCTGCACACAGCTACTCAACCAGCTTTCACCCACCTCCACGTTTTCCCAAGACCATCTTTCTGTGGCATGCTTATGAGAATATTAGGCAGGACAACCTTATGTTCCATCTCAAGTAGAAGAATGTATATTTTCTAAAAAGATGCTCATGTTTTTTAAAGTTTTGGCCTTCTGAAATGAGCCAGTAGCTCCTGAGGTGAACACCCCTGTGATGTTTTGTGCTTTCCTGCCGGGCTGGCTGGTGGGAGGCAGTGCTCCAGGCACAGCAGCTCTTCCCACAGGTACTTACAGAGAATAGAAATGCTTTAATCAAGGCTGAAGAAAGGAGCACGTTGGTAGAGCACCAATCTGGAATCAGCGCTTCTGATCTCCCACAGAGCAGTGATCCTATTTGAGGTGGCGAGCGTGATTTGACTGCCCTAACGCTCCTCAAAACGGGCACATGCTTGTATCTATGTGAAGAGGCAAACTACAGGTGTTAGGAGGCATCTGCACGGGGAGGGACATGTCGCGCTGATGCCAGGCTTTTCCAAACGGCTTGTGTTGAGAGCCTTGAGGCACTTCTTCCCACTGCTAGCATACATCCAGATTGCACCAGCCAGGGCAGCATAAACCCACCTAATTTTTTCCCAGTAAGGGACATGGTGGCTTCTTCTCCAGAGCAAATGTTTTTGTCATAAATACTTTTTGAAAACATGGTTAAGAAACACAAGATGAGAAACTAGCCAATCTCACAAGGCGTATACCAAAAAATCGAGGTGCTGGCTCTGCATTAGAAATAGTACTGTGAGCTTTGTAAACACAGGAAAGAAGGCTGTTATTTCATTTAGCCCTTGTAAGAGAAGTGGACCATTTTGCTATGTATGGTACAATGATGTTCTGTCATCTGGGTATAACTATTAAAAGAAATTGTGTGTGGTTGAAAATACTAGGTCTGTGAAATTCCTACTTTTGCAGAGAGTTTGCTTCCTTTGATGGTGAATTATAGTTATCGGTACTGCATTCCTTTAGGGGAATAAAAAAAATTATTTTCCCACTTTAGACCACACGAGGCTCTAGCACTGCTGAGAGGACGTTGTGCTCTGCTATCTGAAGCAGGTCGCTAAATGTACACTGTCCTTTTCCAGTACATCCTGGTTGACAAACACTTGCGAATAATGACGTCGGAATTGTGGTTCTCCAGTCTTACGGCACACATCTGTATGCTTTGGCCCTTTGCCTTGCTGACATTGAACTGTATCTCCTGAAGTCTGTCATTTGGTAGCTTTTCATGCTGTGAAACCTCCTGGGATGTGGTGTTTCCGCAGGCAGTGTAAGTATCTGTATTGCTGTTGTATACAGACTGCACCCCTCCTGAGATTCTCTGACTACATTAATACAGTTGCACGGCCCGATATGTTGTGGTTGGAGCAGAATCCACCCCAGCAGGGACAAAGGTTAACCGCCGAGGGTTATGCTGAGTGGACGGGAAGGAGAAGCGGGCAGTTTTCATTTGGAAAGAGTCAGAGCAGTTTAAGAAAATCAATCCATTCCAAGAGCTGTGGGTTTTTCTCAACGTTGAATCCTGTGTATGAAAAGTGTCTTTTGTCAACAGCAGGTTAACGAAACAAAGTACTTGGGGAGCTACTGAACAACGGAAAAAATGAAAGCAAGTGATGCAGATCAGCCATTAGCTAGTGTTTGCTGCCTAAAGTGTTTCTGTGCTCTGGCACTGCCGTCTAAAATGTTTGTTTGCGAGAACACAAATACTCCTTGGACCTGTAATTTCACATCCCTGATCTGGGAAGCAGAGTGACCATCGCTTCTAGCCAGGTGCTGGTGAAGCTTTTTCCACTGCACTTGTAGAGCTGTGCTGGGTGGGATGGTGTAGGAGAGCCATGCGGGAGAGGTGCCTCTCATGGCTCAGCACAGTGCTTCCAGAGCCTACAGCATTTGCAGTCTTGCCTTACTCAGTTGTGAATGCCATGTTGAAATATGTTTATCTGATGACCAACATTAATTGCAGAGGCTTTTTCCTTTTAAGGGGCACCCTCTGGGTCTTGCTAACATGATTAGAGGTGGGAAAGACAAAGGTTCCGGCTGTGCAGCCTCCAGCTCTTCTCAGCATCCAGACCTGCTTATCAGTGCTGGAGCAGGAGCCACCCGTGTTCCGTGTGGGTACGCTACTACGGCATGTACAGCATATTTCATGTATACTGCTAGTAAGGATCTGGTAAGGAATCGGAAGAGAAATGGTGGGAGTTTTCATTTGCAAGGGACTTTGCTTCCCGTTACATCTCATAACTCCTCCTTACTATGTGATAACGTTGGTAAATATGGTGAATACAGCTAGAGCAGTGCACAGATTCCTGAAGCGCTAAGCTTTTACTAATGTAGCAGGTATTGTACTGAGCTGTGGCAAACAGGCTGGGTTTTAAATAGAAAATGTCCTCTTTTTTTTTTTTTTTTAGTTTGGATAACTTTTCTTTCCTCTAGGTTTTGGGTTTTTTGGTTTTTTTTTTTTCATTTTTCTGTTTGTGATTATTCTTGATTTTCTGAAAAAGCAGCAGAGGATTTTGTGTGTACAGCAGCAAAGTTAAAACAATCAAAACACTTAGGATTTAATTACAGGTTAGCAAGTAAAAAATTTTATAACTAACATAAATACTACATGAGCTATTTTGGGTTTTAGGCAAATACTCTTCTCCTACCTGTCTGAAAGTCATTCCTGTATTTCCAAATTCTGTTTTAGCCCACTGATTGTAGGCTTGACAGTTTTTATTTGAAGTTTACACCAATATAGGACTTTTATTTTCTTTTTTTCCTTTTCTAGGCATGAAAGTAATACTAATAAAAACATTTTAGATTTACACCGTTAGGAGTGTTGGTTCATTTCTTCTGTGAGAACTTGGGAAAAAAAGACAGAAGCATTAATTTCAAACTCTAGCCCCTAGGGTAGCTACAGAATATTGTCTTCGATTAGAGAAGAAAAAGTTTTGAAATTCCCGAGGGAAGTTTCTGTATTTTTTGGACTGAATCATTGAAGTGGGATATCAGAGTCATCATTCTTTTTTTAAAAAACAAAACAAAACAAAACGCAAAGAGCTCAAAACCTTCAACTAAGTAAAAAACCTGTTAAATGTAAAAAAGAGTAGGGAATACTATAAAGACAATAGTCCTAATTTAAACCAAACTTTAGAAAAAGAATATTTTCTTGTGTATTTTTATTTTATTACCTCTTGCTCCAGTAAATCATCCTGCATTTTCCACATCTTGTATGGACATCTTCAGAAACTAAATATTTATGCACGTATCGGATTGCAGCCTGCTTTGAGGCGGAAATCAGCCTTTGAGAAAAACGGCGAAATGCTGGGTCCTATTCGGTGGAGGACGTTAAAGGGGATATTGCTTGTTAACTGAAAGTGCAAGAGGCGCATTATTTCTCATTTTTGGTATTGGGAAGAGCTATCTCATATGCTGCTTTATGGTAACTTTTTTTTGAAAGGTGATGACTGCTTTTTCTCCTTTGATTTTTTAAATTTTATAAACTATTGAGAGTAAATATACATTTAGTTTCTAAAATATCTTGCTGTTACACTCTTCATAGGCTGTGCACACAGATGAGTAATCAACCTATTTAAAAAAAAAAAACAACAGTGATTTTCCTGTAATGGTAGTTAGCTTTAATCAAAACTGCGTAACATTAATG
Source organism: Sagittarius serpentarius (assembly GCA_034782735.1). Classification (NCBI taxonomy): domain Eukaryota; kingdom Metazoa; phylum Chordata; class Aves; order Accipitriformes; family Sagittariidae; genus Sagittarius; species Sagittarius serpentarius. Next base: position 14,924,815 of record JAVKLA010000001.1, read on the forward strand.
TTATATTAAAAGCAATCACATTTGCCTTCACAGAACAATGTGGGTATGAATAAACCGGTTTCTTAGGGAACTGAAAAAAAGCAAGATCCCTCCTGGGGCAAGGAGCCAAGGTGCATATTAGTTGTTTAGCCAATGAGCAAACTTGCAAGTTAATAAGACCACTTAATAATTCTGTTTTAGTGCTGAACCTCTGTTGCACTTGTGGGAGCACCAAGGTCTCGAGACACTGCAGTACTAAAGCCCCTGCACTCTGAGGAATATACAGCACGGAAGATGAAAGATCTTCCCCAGAGCCACTGTGATGTGCACTTCCAGAATGGAAACAATAAATAATTAGTAGGTGGTACTCATATAGATATCAAAGTGCTTCATAAGGAACAGGAGACGGATTTTGTTCCCTCCACCCGTCGCACACACAGTGAAGCATATTTCTTCTTCCAGCTCCTCAGTAGCCTGTGGAACAGCCTTTCCACAGCCAGAATGTAAAGGAGCACTTTATGATTTGAGGTTAAGCTAATGTTCTTTGTTCTTCTGGCCCCAGGGAGCAGTCTTACGCATTTGACAAAGGGTTTAAAATGGGGGCCTTCCAGACAAGGAGGTTGGTCTCTGATGAAGCAGCTGTTTTTTTAATGTACTGGTTTCGGCTGACAGAGGATCTCGTAGTTGTTAATGTCTGTAGCTTTACAGCATCCTCAGGAGTCAGAGACTTGCTGCTGTCTCCGTTTTACCCATGGAGACCAGGACAGGGATGGCTTGCCCAAGGGTACAGAAAATTTTGTGGCATAGCAAGAAAAATACACCCAGATCTTCTGGGTCCCAGACTTTGCTCGGGCCACCAACACATTCTGCTGTCGGATTTGTAGCTCTCCTCTCGTCTTGCAGCATGATGTCCAAAGTTGCTCAACTATAAGATGTGTAGGAAAGTAAATTTAAAAAAAAAAAAAACAAACCAGAAGAGACCTAGGAGTCTGTAAACCAAACGCCTGCTGGAAACAACAGGGGTTTTAACTTGGGAGATGGGGTTCTCTTTATCAGAAAGATCAGAGAGGGTTTGGCTTTAGTAGGTATAGACCAGGAATACAGGAAATGTGCATCTATTTGCCCAGTGGGAGATGTTCCATGATGTACTTTGTGCCATACTTTTTCAAAGGCAAGTTAGTTGAACTGGACCATGTAGAGCAATAATTAAGAATTAAACAGATTAGTGCATGCAGGTTCTGGTCTTACCATTTCAAGAAGGCTGTTGTAGAATTACAGTCAGTACAGAGACAGGCAGCTAAAATGATTACGTGGATGGAGCGGCTGCTTTATAAGGAGTGTCTAAAAAGTCTGAGACTTTGGAGAGCTGAAGGCTATGGGGGGAATATGATTGGTTTGCAAAATCAGGAAGGTGATGGATAAGTTGGGATGTAGTAATTGTTGTTCACCAAATCCTGCGATACTAGAGCAAGGGGTGCTCGGTGAAATAAGTAGGAGTTGATTTGTAAGAGATAAAAGAAAGACTCACTGCCCTGCCAGGCTGAGGAAACAGGCACTGCCAGCGGGCTGAAAAGGGTTTGGACAAGCTCATGGAGGACAGGTCCATAAATGGCTAGGTAGGGACCTGACATCCCCAAAACAGTGGCTGTGGGTGGTGGGGGATGCTGGAGGAGAGAGGCCAGGCTACCTCCTCTCCCTAAGCACCAGCCGTGCAGAGAGGCAGACTGAGCAGGCCGGACCACTGGTCTGTCCCAGCAGGACATTTCTGGTACTTAACAGACAGATTGCCAAACCTCCCACAAGTGCTCGATTCACCTTTAGCATGGCAAATATACACACCACTTTACATTGCATTTTATTTGTGAGGTTATTTGTTTTACACTGGGAAGGAGATGGGAACTGTTTATGAATTCTGAAAGTTTTCTGATTTTCTGCATAAATAATTATTCATTCCAGAATTCATCCAGGAACCATGTTACCCATTAACCTGCTTTGGCAGAAATTTTGCAGTTACCCAGGCAGGGAGCAGGAGGTATTACCAAGTCTTTCGGGTGACTCCAGCTGTCTCAGGTGACTACAACTGCAGCTCTTGTTCTCTTTGTAAAAACTGAGGTGAATTTAGTGATAGTGAGAACATGTTACTCTAAGTTATTAGGGCCAAAAAAGCATCATCATATTAGGAACTTTTCTTAGCTGCCCTGACGGCTGCTTTGGATTCTCTCCTTGCTTCGGGAATGATGGAGACACATAGTAATGTTATGAAAACGGTGTCTCCTTGAAAACTTGAAACATTGCTGTGTAAAATTGTTGTGTATTATCTGTAATGAGTGACTTGGAATTTACCCAGAGTTAACATGCCAAACTTTCCAAAGATGTGAGTTTCAGGCAAATATCATTAACACCTCCTTGAAAATAGGAGTTATCACACAGTGCTCTCATCCTTTGTCTTAAAGACATTGGGAAGCCCTTCCATGACCTTTCTTGTGAAGGTGATGAGGAAGACATTTCTTGACTTTTTATGTATTTCTAATCAAAATGGTAGTGTGAAAAAATAGGTGACTCTCTTATAATATGTTTTATTTCAGTCATCTTTGCTAGTTTTGTGCATCTGCTAATATCTCGTTCATCATCATATTCTCTTGTCAAGATTTCAAGGCAGGAGGGAGCTTTCTGACAGCACAGCCTTACTATTGCCTGGGGAAGCATATTTTTAGTTTCCCAAGATAATATATGTTTTCTTTTTAGATTCTGCATATTTTGAGACAAGATCTTAATTAGAATTAGTTCTGAACATGATGAAAATGTAAAACCTGTTCATTTCAGATTTCATACACTCCATTTTTTTGCAAGACATTTTGAGGACTGAAAACTAGTAACAAAGAACAGAAAATACTCTTCTAATTAAGTAATATACTTAATATTCCCTTTACAGTAGCCTGGTTTAGCAGTTATCTCCTTTTTTCAGTCTCAGCTGGGAACATGTTCTTCTGTGCTTCATTATGCTCTAGAGAATTCATAGAAGGACACATCTTTTCAGGGCTTGTCCTATGGACTTTTTTAGTGCATGAGACATGTCTAAGTGGGACCTTGGCAAAGCTGCAACTGAACCGTGTTCAGTGACAATATGTGCCTCTGTCAGAACTGGAAGGATTTTGAAGAGGAGGCTGTTTCAGCAGAAGTTACTTCGGGGATTTCCTGACTCTCCCACGACAGTTCTGACAGTGCACTGTTTCAGCTTTTCATTTTAAAAATGTTTTGCTTTGAATATTTTCCTTTGTAATATACATTAGATTTTTCTAAGGGCAAATCAAAAGGCAATATTTACATTTGCTGAAATGAAGTGCTTCAGATAATCTGAGAAAGAAATCTTTTTGCCAGAGGAATTTAAATTTTTGACTTCCAGCTTAAAAGACAATGAAGTCAGACTTCAGAATTTCAAATCCCTGAAAACAGGTCTTGCAGTCTTCACATAACATGGTTATGAAACCATTTCCCATGTTTTCTCTCTGTAGCAGCTCTACAGCTGGATTATTTTTTGATCTAAACCAACTTGTCTTCACTTACTGATTCGGGAAACTAGGCCAGATAATACTAATGATTTAATCCCAAATCAAAACACCACTCATAGATATATCGCCATCCTGCAGCAATTCAGTCCTGTGTGGTGGAGATATTTCATTGGCCAAACCAGTTAGTGCAGAAAACAGTATCGGGCAAGGAGAATTAACGTAGCTGTTTTGGTGCTTTCTTGATGCAGCAGGATTTGTCAGAAGAGCTTGTAAATACCTACTAATGATAAAAATCTCCCATTCCTCTGAAGCTCTGGTCCTCATGCTGCACCACTAAAGTTTGTTGGGCCTTTGGCCAAGCCCCTATCTCCTAATGTTTTTAAATCAGGTGAGCCCTGAGTAATTACACAGTGTTGGTAGTAGTAAAACTAAAAGAACACATATATTTCTTGCTGGGATGGCCAGCCTGGGAGTTCCTGGAAATGCCATCACAGAAAATTCCTGTACTGGTTTATTGCTTTGGCCAAGTCTTCCGAGAGGCTGATGTAAACATCCCTGCCTTCTGTCCCCATGTTGCAGGATCCAGCAGTCAGTGTTGACCTGTACCTGGCTGTGTAGATGTCTCTGTTCTTTCACTACAGCTTTACTGTTTTCACTGTAAAGCACCCAGAAAAGTACGTCGATTTCTTTATTTGTACTGCAGTAGTACCCAGAGATGTACTACATACTGAATATTGGTCGATCGCTGATCAATCGCTGTTGAGTGTGTAGCTAATAAATAAAACGCCGGTTATCAGTTGTGTTTATTTTAGAATTAGGCTGTGCACTACAAATGAGCAAAACTTACTTTACAATTTACCACAGGTGGATGAGCCCAAAAAGAGCAATACATCTTGCACTCTGTGCCTTTTGGGTGTTTTTTCATCTCACCTGTTTTATACTGCTCTCCATCTATCAGATCTTTCACTGTGTTGGTCTGATGTTTCTGAGAGAGGATCTAGACCTTCATGCTTCTGGCTAAGCATTTAATCACATGGATGTAGGTATGAGAATGCCTTTTTATCAGCTTCTTTTGCTTTTTTGTGTAAGCATTTTTCATTTTCCTCCACCTTTTCTTGGTTTAGGAGAGACATTCTCTTCCAAGAGAGTTTCAAGTTTCTGACATCCTTTTTTTTCCTTCCTAGTGTTATAATTGATTTCAGGAATTAATTACCTCAAGGTGGCTTGTCACCAGAGTGATTTGTTGGATTTGAATCTTCTGTGATATAACTTTGAAAAAATTAATGAGGAGTTCATCCCAAATGTGCTCTCCTCTGCCGTGAGAAGTGAGCGCGCAGGCTGCATAGTAATGGTAAAATCTCCCCTTCCATTAAAGTCTGCAGCACATGGTACACCCCTGGAGTCCGGGGAGGCCTTGGACGGACCATCAGATCCAAGCCCATGTCTCCTAATATTTTGCAGGATTCTGCTAAATTCCGCAGGCATCCAAGAAAAGCATTTTCATATTACCAGGCCTTTGACTTTTACCAAAACCTCTCTGACCCACTTTCCTAGAGAAAGCTACAATAGGGCACAATAAACACAATACATGGCATTCTCAGCAGATGCTCATCAGGTTTTTTGACTCTCAAAAGGCCGAAACTCTGACACTGTGCACAGACCCTTTCTACCAGCAACCTCAGTCTACCTTAGATTTCACTTTTCTTCCTAAACTCTGCAGGGGCAGAGACTACAATGGTACAGCTTTCGCTCTGGTTGATCTGGGGGCTTGTTAGAGCTGAAACATCCTGCAGCACTAAAATTAGGTATTTGTGATTACTTGACAGGAGCAATCTCTCTGCTGGTTTATTTCTGACACCATGTCATCAAAGCTCTTCTGAAACAATATGCACTCATGTGGGAACAGCAGCGTGTTCTCAGTACATGGGCAACACTTCTAGTCCTGACGTGCTGTGGGTTTTGTTCTGGCTTGTTACAAGAAACTACAAAGGAAGCAAGCCTGCCATTACAGAAATGGGATGGCAGCAGGGAATATTAGAAAATGCTTCATGTTGGTAGAACTTTTCCAACTCAAAAAGAATCCAGATTTGGAAGGTCTTCAATTTTGCATGAAATACTGTGGAGGGCTGTGAATGCTGCAGCAATGAGAGCTCAGCTTGTTTCTTTGCTTAAATTCAGAAAGAAAAAACCTAGGCACAAGGAATGAACTGTAACTAGAAGTACCAGAATAAACTGGGCACAGAAGAATTTTGGTAGGAAAATTTTTCCAATAATAAAGCCGGCTAGGCCACGATACAGACTTCAGAAGTATCAAAAAGCCTTTGTGCTGATTTACGTGAAGTTAGCCTGGAGAAAGCCCTTTGGCAACGGACTGTTAGGTGTGTTTTGCAGGTGGCAGTGTGATGCAAACTCCAACTTCTAAATGGCCTTTCCGTGCAACCCTGTGTATGAAGCCTGTGCATATCCAAAGCAGGAACTTTTCATGTGGAGTCATGATGAACGGTTAACATTTGTTCTCCAGAAAAGTGCTTTTATGAACCATTAGGTTGACGCTTACTTTGCGTAGCCCATTCGATTGTACAGAAAAACAGAAATCAGAGGCACTGTTCCAAGCATAGCGTATTGGAAAAAGTAAATACGTTCAGCACTGCCTCCAATGTCACCAGGTACGGTGTAATGCAGTCCTGAGTCAGAGTCCACTTCCAGAACAAATGCAGGGAATGTCCAGCATGAAAGCTGCCTTTATTACAAGTATCTCTAAAGGGCAGTTGGCATTTATCCTGACAGAGCATCTTTTTCCTGAGTGGTGACTTGTGAGCTATCACAGAGAAGGGCGAGTACACTGGAAGGCAAAAATATGTGCTTAAAGGGCAAAGCAAAAGATGTAAGGCTGAACTGGCAAATGCTGTAAATCAGCATGGCTCCACGGACTGAAATGTGATCCTCAGCCGTGCTAAGGCCCCAGCACTGATAAAATAAGGGCACGCAGGTCCTCCTGGGTTCAGAGATGCTCTGATTAGAGCTGCATGTTGATGGCCTCCAGTGGGCCAAGGCGGTAGCCAAATTCTAGCGAGCCACAACAGTCGTCTCCACAGCCCTTTTATCTGGTGATAACCCTCGGCGGGCGTATGGAAAGGTGAAGGGTAGGGCTGCCCTGGGAGTGTTGCACCACAAGAGGAATCCTGTGAAAGAGGAATCTGGTATGAGATTAATAACCTCCACTAGGACAGTCCTGGCAGCCAGAAGTGTTTAAGCGTGGCCTAGACACAAAGCAGAAAGTCTTAAAATAACTCTCTGGGCTTTGCAAGCCAAAGTTCATTGCTTCCCAGCCTCATGGTGTCAAGACCACAAAGTGTCAACTGTAACTGAAGTGCAAAAGCAGACTTTGAGGTTTGGAGAAAAAAATCAGTCCGTTTTGATATTTAGCTATCCCTTTCCAGTATCACTGATGGTACCAGCTCTGGGGGATAAGTGGAATGAGAAGGTGACAGGGGTCTTTGTTCATTTTTATTTAAATTTCATTTGACATTGGAAAATGTCACTTTTCAACCGGGGCATAATTTCTGGGAGAAACCTAACACCCCATGACCCTCAGAGGACTAGAAACCTCAGTTAGAATCAGCGATATCAAGAGAGGAAATTGAGAATGCAGTATCACATCTTCCAAGTGGCAAAGCACTGAGACCAGATGGCTTCGGCTCAGTTTTACAAGTACTTACAAGAACATCTGGTTCCTTGAATGCATCAGCTGTTTCACCTCTTTCTGAGCTGCAATAAGTTACTAGTTTCTTGTGTTGCTACCTCTCTTATGCATAGTCCTAAAGAAAGGATGAAATCAGTGTGCAAACCATAATTACTTATGCCTGTGATTAATCAAGAAATTAAAATCTTACAAGTTACAATCAGCTTTATTTTCTTCAGTCAGCTATAACATTAGGAAAATGGTTTACATCAGCTATTGATAAAACTTGCCAAGAGGGACCTCGTTCTGATGAGGTGAGTTCCTGACTATATGCACACCCATATTCTTGGCTCTGCTGACATTTCAGGAGGCTATTTTAATTGTTTCAGAGTTTAAAATTCAATCCAAATATTAGAGGGAGAAGGGAAATCCTGTGTGGAAACTATCTTTTGTAGATTTTGAGTGTTTTCTCATGATCTTCTCGTGATCCTACAGCTCTTACTTCTTTTGTTGTTCATCGGTGTGTACTATGAAATGAAAAGAAGAATGCTGGAAAGAGCTAGTGGTATTAAAAATTGCCTTACGGTAGGTGTTTTCACCAAAAGCTTGTTCTTTGTGGCCTTTACACCAGAAAAATCATGGGCAGATTGCTGCCAGGTTTTACTTCTGGACTAGAAACCTCAGAAGTCTGCCAAAACCAGTGTTAAGCAAAAAGCCTTATAGTGTCGAATACTGTAGCTGTAGCTTTCGTGTTGTAAACGTGCTGTCTTCAGTGATACTTGGAATGGATTTCAGATCTCCCTGGGCTGAAGTTTTGCTAAGTGAGTGTGTATAAAGGAGAAGGAGAAAATAGGACATTTTATGGGGTTTGAGTTTTATTTTGTTTTTCTTCGCTGTCACCTAAATCCTCTGGTCAGAAATAAGTAGGTACTGTGTTTGATCCAGCAGTCTGTAGAAAGTAGGAATCAATGGGAGCTTCATTCTGGAACTGCATCTGAGAGACATGTGAGGAGAGGTGGCAGCACTTGCACGGTGAGCTGAAAGTACGCCGTGTTACCGGCAGGGAAGAAGAAACTGGGTCTTTCATTATTGACCGTATTATTGACTCTAGCATCTGGGATGTGTTTCAGGGACTTCAGATTTTATCTCAGCCTTTTAAAGCTAACATTCTGCATCCCTCGAGGAAAAGGTAGCTTCTGCAAAACGCGGAGCCTGCACACAGTCGTGTTCCTGCACAAGCCGGTAGAGCTGGGTGCCTTGGTTTTTGGGTCTCTGCTCCTGCTGCTGGAAGCGTACAGAGTGGAGGGAGGACTTGAGCAACATGGCAAAGCCAGTTGAGTGGCAGGACTCTTAGCTGGCCTCTGGCAGCACAGTGGTAGCAAGAGAAGCAGCAAATTAGATCAAATAGCTCGTGATTCTGTTGCATGTCCATATATTTATGGAAGATGTGATCCGAATAGAACCTTCCTGTTGCAATGTGTTGATCATGTAATCTGCCTGGATTACAGGAAGGGAATGTGTTAGGCTGTGAATCCCTTGGGTTTCCCCTGTCTACATAATATAAATGTGGAGTCTTTCAAGGCTCTGAGTGCCTGCACAACTGCTCTTTTCTCTCCCACTTTCTTTTTTGGTAGATTTATGTTGCTGTTTATGCTTGTGGGTATAAATAAATTGAAGAAAAGCATTTTAAAGGCTTAGATGTCATATTTAGTTTACATACTTGATAAAAGGCATGGGTTTGCATCCTTTGAACAATATACTTTTAGCAGGGCTTATGAAATTTTGGGGTTTTTTTGAGCAGTGGTATTTACTCTCCAAATACAGCGGAGCACCAGATTATTAATACAACTAGGAATTGATCCAACAGTTTATGAAGGCAGCAACACTGGCATGTATAAGTGTGTTTCATATAGTCCTTTTGTTACAGCAATAGTGACATCTTAAACTGGAGAGGTTTTGGCAGAGGTTCCCAAGCAGTAGGTGTTTCTTCATTTTGTTGTTACTTCTCCATTTGTTTTTAACGGCAACCTCTGGCACTCTGACAGATGCCTTCTGTTTGCTACTCCAGAGAGCAGGCATGCCCCTCGAGAGCTTGGCAAGACAAGAAAGTGGATCTGTGACAGGTGCTAGAGCAAAGGACATCATATCTATACCAAGGTTATCTCTCTAATATTAATCCCTTACAGAAGTAAAGCTTTGGAAAAGACTGCTTACCTGCATTTAACAAAGACGGGCATTTAAGCCCATGCCTTAGGCTGCTGTCCTAAATAAGCTAGTACTTGTGTCTTCTCATGTCATTTTACATCTTCAACAACTTTTAAATTAGATCAAATCAATTTATCTTTTTTTACTTGCTTAGACTTTTTAGAAGAATGATTTTTCATTCTTCTCAGACAGCTGAATTAGAAATGGACTTTTGAAGGATGAGGGTCCTGCCAGTGATGGAGAAATATGAAGTGTCAGTGTCTGGTGATATATCTTGCAGTTAGTCCGGCTTTCTCTGTGGGAAGCTGGCAAAAGGCCAATTGCAATAAGCCCTGAAATATTCCCTAACTCCACTGGAGTCCACTGAAAGTTCCTATCCCTGAGAAGAAGCACCGTGCTAGTGCGTCACCAGGCGCGGTTTAAAATCTGTCATAAATGAAAATACTGCGTGCCTTCATAGATTTGTGGATGTGCTAAGTGGTCAGAAACATTTGAGAACAGAATTTGAAGTCACTGAGAAAAGGGGACAGTTTCCAGAGAGCTCATTTTGACATAAAAATCCATCAGTTCATTTTCTATCCACAGCAGATCTAGGCAGTTGTGAAATTCTGGTCTGCCAGCTGATTGCCACTAAATAGTCAGCAACAGCTTTTAGGGAGAGGCAACTGAAATTTTCTATATGTTTCACATCCCATAAACTTGCAAACTCTCTGGGATTTATCATTAACCAAGTTGGCGTTTTAATTGCTGTGTGCATAAAGAGATGAAAGTCCCTATAAAATGAACCACATTTAGTAAACATACGGAAGCACAACTGAAATCAAAACAAATCAACTCTTTTGTGGTGTAATAACATGCTACCTAGACCCTTTCTAGGTTTTTCTCCTTGATTATAGGCGTTATCTGCTTCATTAATTTAAGTACTGTTATTGTATCAATGAGGTACTTTGCCAATTTCTAATTGCCAGGCTGGGAGCTGAGTCACTGAGTTATCTTGGCTAAGAAACAGTTCAGGAATGACAGTTATTTGGGTATTAATTTGTTTTCCTAAAGACCTTGATTATTTTAAAATTGACATCAGTTTCTTGTATTTTTATTTGCATTGGTGCATTTTATTGGCCTTTAAATGGGTCACTCCATTTATTGGCCTTCAAGTCCATTTCATACTAGTAAGTACTATATGAATAATATATACGAGCACTGATACATTTCAGCAAATAAAAACTTCAGTGCTGGTAGAAATATTTTCAAGTGACCCAAGTTTATTTTAAATTTGTTTCAAATTAAAATAATATAAAGAACGTTTGAAACTGTAAGAGGGTGTGTTCCTCAGCTGTGCAAATAGGTGTGAGACCCACTGGATCGAGAATACATAAAGACCTGTACTTGATGTAACTGATGGAATTGTTTGCAGCCAGGTTGATGCCCTGTTGGTGTATAACTGTGAAGTGTTGTTTGTTTGGGTTTTTTTAACATGATTTTGCCTTTAAATCCAAATAACACAATAGGTATTTGTGTTGATCGGGATTAGCTAGGAGCTGCTGATAAAACCATTGCAGTGGAGTTAAATCTAGTTGTTATTTGAAGGGCATGGTGGCTGGTCGTGCTGATCATGGCATTCATTTCTGGTCCTTGGTGGGTTGATTGAAACTCCCGTACACCAAAATAGGCAGTGAGAGACGTTTCAGGTCATCCACATGGATTTTTCTGTTTTAAAGTGATACACAACATCTTTTACATGGGTCTCTGAGACGTTCTGGTTTTCTCTTGAGCAGGAATTTACTTGTGCAAACAATCTCAGCAAATAAATAAAAACATCTGGGAGCTACAGCAAAAGATGTTTGTAGTCTTTGAGAAATCTCACTTGCATGGAGAGTGAAGAAAGTCTAAACATAAAAGTTAATTTTTCATGCAAGAGAATGTGTAAGGTTCATTACGAGTTTCATCTCTTACATGTTGTCAGTGTTTAGTACCACACAAAAGCCATACTCAGTCCTAAATATTTACTGTAATAATTTGTATAATTAGGCCAGGCTTTGTTTTTTACTGTTGCTAGTACAATACCATTTAAGAACACTGAAAGTATTTTATTTAGAAAGGCACTGGCACATGCACGGGAGTTTTTAGCAATTCATTGAGTTGTAAGCACAAGGTTAATTACACAATGAATCAACAAACAAACAGAAACTTCTGAAGTCGGCACATCCTTCCGCAAATATATAGCACGGTTAAAAGTTCAAGACTCCTCTCTCTTTCTTATGTATTTTTCAAGCAGTGAGAGACGAGCACAGAAGAAATGCATCTTAACCTCCCATCCAGTTTCTGCCGTACCTCCTGTCGAGCCCAACAGGTTCTTCAGAACAGCCCAGTGATATATGCATCCTGACCAAGCGCTTGTCATACCCCTTAGCAATAGGAAGCACATGAAAGCTCTCAGGGCAGGTTTGCGCTATTTCTCTTCAGGGTTTCTTTTTAGTTCAGTGTCTTGCTTGCTCAGGCAAAGAGCATTGGTTATTTAATGAACAATTCAAAATTATTGGAAAAAAATCTGAGGAAAAGAACAGCATTGTTTTGGTATCCCTTACGTATAGAGTGCTATCTACTCCAACTTCCCTGCGTCCTGGATACTGGCATTGAATTAATTTCTGAGATAGGTATTACTGGAATAATAATAATATAGCATAGGGAGTACCTCAGAGGAAAAAGACCTCATCCTCGAAGTTGCCTGTATGGAACATAATTCTATATTTTGTGGAATAACGACACATGCAGCTGATAAGCAAAACTTTCCTGCATCAGTGGGATGTTGTTTTATCATTTTCTGATAGGCACAGTCAATTTGTGTATCCGTGTTCATAGCTGATTGATAGCCTACTATAACAGCTCTACCAAGGGAAATGCTTTTGCCTATGGTGGCTTCTTCTTTATTGGATTTTTAAGTTACAAATTTAATAAATCTCAGTTTTAATTAACAAAGTAAATATAAAACTGAGTTATGGGTTTAAAGGGAAAATGTACAGGAACCCCATGACTGAACAGATCTGAATTTTTTTTTCAGCCTTGAGACATATTTAGTCTTCTGTTTATTCTTGTCTGGCAAGAAACATTTCATATGCTAGGAGAAGTTAATTATTCCTGAAAAGGAATCAAAATCACCAAAGAAAAAACTTCCTAAATTTGTAATTATAGGTGGTTGTTTCATCATCATAAGGTTGTTCCCCTGTGTATTTGGTGTGTGGCCATGTTCTTCTGTTTTCTTGTAAATGAGTGCAGTGAGTACCTTTACGTTTTGTCTTAGCTGAGCTTTCTTTCAGACCCCTCCATGTACCCATATGCCATATGGTAGGTTTAATTTACAGTATGGGTGCTACTGTGGCCTTCTGGCACTGCCCTTTTGAAGGATGTGAGTTCAAATCTCAGCAGGGCATACTGAGAGTTAGATGCAGGTAAGAGCTGCCAGGATTTCTGATTTCTGTCTGTTCTGCCAGAGACATAAAATAGAGGATTTGGCTCCCCAGTAAGATGCAGTTACCAATATACTGTGTGGTACAGGGAGAGTGGGCAGCATCCAGGATTGTTCAGCCTGTTGCAGTGTTCATGTCCGGTATAGCACTCGCTGTACTTGGGAAAAGCACCTGGTGGTTTAGTGGTTGCATTTCCCTGTTGAACCAACTATCATCTCTGTGTCAGATTTAGGCAACTGTGAACAGAAAGTTCAGGTTCAAACTTCTTTGTATTTAAATCACCTCTTCCATGACTCAGAAGCAGGTGAAGAAGAGCAAGAGCAAGAGAGGCATCAGCACCTGTGGCAGTGGCCGTTGGGTCCTGGTGATGCTGACAACATACTCTTAGAGCTGCTTGGAGCTATATTTTGCATCCCAGACCAGTAAATGTGTGAATCCAGAGATCTCAGAGTGCCTGCTGGAGCCCTGAGTACTTTGTCCCTCTTGTGACAAGTGCTGGCAGGCAGTCAAGGACATTTTCTCCTCTGTTCACATTACAGGAAGGGGCAAGGCTTGAGCTAGCTCAGACTGAACTGACATTCAGGCAAGTGGAGTGCTTCACAGAGCTTGAGGAAGAAGAGGAGCCTGAGCCGAGCTTGCTTATTCCAATTCTTTCTCTCACCCGACCCTGCCTTCCCTGATGGTTCCAGCCTACCCCCTCAGAGACAGTCTCATACCATTCATAGGAGAGATGGATGCAGTGGAGATGATGCTCTTCCCCTCTTGCACATCCTCAGCTGGGACCTGCTTTGGTTGCGACTTGTGCAGTGCTGCTGTGCTAGGCCTGAGCACCGAGCCCCACCGTAAAGAACGTGCTTCCTCTTGTCAAACCACGGTGTTCCCTTGAGAAAAGGGGAGGAGGAATATTGCTTGTTGTTTGCAAAAATTCTTTCTACTGTTCTTAGCAATCCTAAGCTCCTCTGGAAAGCACCTGGCAGCTTTTGAGTGCAAAACCAAACATTTAAAAACTGCAGACCAGAGTTGGCAACACACGTGCACCCCATGCGGTGCCCCAGAATGGGAGTTTTGTTGAACCATTGAGTGGTATTAAGTTAGAAGGGTGCTGAGACAGGAGACTGACACAGTCAGTAGTGGGAAAACTTTTCTTGCAAAAAAAAAAAAAAGTCCCTTAAAAAGCCCAAAAGAAAGCCCCAAACTATAATTAAGTCCGTTAGTAGCAGTATGGTTTTAAGCAGATGTTGGTCCAATTCATCTGAGAGTACTGGCTCTTTCCAAAATGCACACACACCAGCAGTGTCATTTCCAGAGATCACTCAGACATCTGTCTTCCTCTGCACATGCTACCTCTTGCTCTGGTACATCATCAGAGGTTCATACGTGTTACGTGTTATAAGAATTTCCCTTCTTTCTGTGTGCGAGGAGATGGTTTTGTTCATGCGTAGGCTGTGATTTGTGCTAATGGCATTGCCCAGAAGACCAAGGGCGCATTTTATGCTGTGCCTCTTGAAGCCTTTTTTGCCTCCTTTCTCGCCTCCTGGGTTAACCCAGAGGCAGAGGGGCTGGAGGTGGTCCCACAAGCTGCTGCGTGACAAGGGTACGCTGTCTGGCCTGTGGGTAGGGATGGCCAGTGATGCTGCATCACCGTGTTGTGCCCCAGGCTTGGCTCCTGGGAGGATTTCTCCACAGGTGCTTGTGTCTGCAGAGATGGTGGGTGCTCAGGGGATTGTTTGCTTTTCCCTTGCTAGTGATATACAGATGTTTCCATCTGACACATGGGTCATTCACAGGACCCTTTTCTAAGAATTTAATTCTGAAATGGATGTAAAACAGGGGGGAAAGGGAAGGGCAAGATCCTTCTGCTTGTGAAAAAAGGAAAGCCAGTGATTAACAGGCTTAAAACCCTGGAACAGATTTTGCTTACACTACAGCACTCAGTCTAACTGCCCTTTCCCATCCCTTCCCTCCAAAGTGCTCGGTGGAGTTACCCATCTTCGCTCTGTCCTCTTGTCTGACGTGCTCTGCAGCAGCAGAATTCCCCAAATTACCGTGGGGCCCCTCGCCCTGCAGGAGTGGGATGAGCTTGCGAGGAGAAAATGACAGCTTTTAATAGGGTAGGTGAGACATCGGTGATGGCTTTTAACAAACTGCCTCTCTTCTCTGCGGGTGAGACCACTAGGCTTTTGCTGTCTTCTGTGGCTCAGAGAACAGGCAGAAATGGACAGGGTGACACAGGGGATGGTGCTTTCGCAGCAGCTCACGTGTGGGTGCCACATGCTCTGTGTCAGAGGCTGTGGTGGGGCAGGGGGAGGAAGGCTGCAGCAGGGACGAAGGTTGCTTCCCTGCAGTGCTCTGGGACCGACACGGCCCTGGCTGAGCCCCCCCAGTGTATGTGCCCGTGTGCTTTTGGAGGGCAGGGTGGGGCAGGCAGGGAGGCTGTGAGGGAGCCCCGAAGCCAAGAGAAGACGCTGGAGAAGAGCAGGGGGCTGGCGTACGGGGAGATTTGGGATGGGAAGGAGGAGATTTTCCTATGAACGTAGGGAAGCTCCAGGATATAGCTTGTTGTAGCCGCCAAAGTTTGTCAGACCTACAGAGGTGGACTGAAAGAGAAGGCCGCCTTTGTTAGGAGACAGCCTCTAACAAGGTGTGGGAAGGATGGTTTGGGACCCATTTTATTTTCCTCTCCTGTCACGGTGTCTGTGGAATCGGTTAGTTGCTCTGAGCACCCACCCACCCAGGTGTTCAGCGTACAGGGAGCTGTGTCTGGGAGACTGGATAGTAAATTTGACAGGCTTTTTATTTTCTTTATTTTCATTTAAACATTTACATCACATCTCATTACCTTCTCTTGGCTGTAATTAGAAATCCTGTGGAATTAAGAACCATTAAACTCATTGAGATTTCAGCCTTGGGAATTTGCCCAGAGGCACACAGCTTACAGGCCTTCAACAAGGCTTGACTTCCCTGGAGTCGTCTCCCTCTTCCCTGCTTCATCCAAGCCTTTGTAAAAAGGAACTATCTTTTCAATTTTGCTAATTAATTGCTCTTGCCAACTAACAGATGTTTTGTGGCCTTTGAAGACCAGGAATATGCAGGTATATAACTTCTGCAGCCTTACACTGACTGCCTGTGCAATTTGAGCAAGAACTTCTGAAGCTCAAGAGAAAGACAAGCTATTAAAACCAAATCAAGAGTTATAATAACTCAGAAGAATATGTTTTTCCCCCTATGTTTGAGTGAAAGAATTTTCCCGTCCCTTTACCAACATTTATTCAGTTCTGGGGCACAGCACTCAGTGGACTGATAAAGAAATTATCATTTAGGAGATATCTTGCAATTATTTATTTATTTATTTATTTATAAATTGTGTCCAAGATGCATCGACCTTGAAAGGCAATGGTAAGAAAAGCCACAAAGCTAACCCCGGGCAATGCAGGGGCATAGATTCAGGCTTGAACCCTACCCAGCCAAGCGCTGAAGCCAGGAGAACGGCTCCTTTGTTTTGCTCCCAGCAACTCTGTTCACAGCCTGTGGTCTGTTCCTGTGCTTTTCCTCTCTTGTGTAGGGTTATTTGGGAAGTACTTTGGCAAAAAATTGCTAAGACTTGTTCTTAATGCTAAGGATAGCAGTTAGTACAACAGAATTGGTGGGTCTGGGCACTTGCTCTTCCCTCCTGTTGCCTACGTTATTAAAAATGATCTCGCTGAAATAAATACCATCAATCAGTGCCAGCTGCAGTTTAGCTAGAGTGTAGACAAGGACAAACTGTGCACTTCTGCCTGCAGACAGAAACTGTTTGGATGAGTTTAACTGCAGAGCGGTAAAATGCTGGAAGGAAACTGATCCTTTTTCCAGGAAGAAAGAAGTGTATTCTGTTGTCAAACATGACAAGGAAAGCAACCCTCGCTCCTGCCAAGGTTGCATGGGTACAGAGCAGGAACAAGTTAGAAAAGGGACTGTCCGCCATGTGACAGGCCACTACTGGGAGCTGAGAATGTCCTCTGTTAATGGAGGCGCATAGATCTCACTGCAGTTTTACTTCCGTGTCACTCCGGGCCACAGCATCACTCTTGGATCTACTGCATCGTAACTGAGAGCAGCTCGGCTTCAATGCAGTGTATCTGCTGGGAAAAGAAAGAGGTGTGTTGGGAGAATGTTTGCAACCATGTTAGTTACAATCAAAATATTGATAGAAAGAAAGAAAGAAGAGGATGTTTTCATTGTGGCTTTTAAAAAGCTCAATGTGTAGGATGAGGCGTTTTTAAAATTAGGATTGGTGGGAGATGAGAACGGTTTGTATTTAAGAGAAGGCAGAAGAACTGGAGAGCACTTGAGGAGGGAAGTGGTAGTCTCAAAAAAGTGAATGAACTAACCCTGAACTCTCTCTTGTGCTTAGGACCTTGTCACCCATTCCTTTAGCTCCTAGTATCCAGAGTGGTTATTTTGGCATGAATTCGCATGTGCTTGTTTGCCTCACCTAAGCATCTGGTTTAAGGTTAATAGTTTAAGGAAAATTGGCCTGAATTCCAGAATTTTATGTAACAGCCACATTTTAGTTGTTGCCACCGTATCACTATGTCGTGGTTTAACCCCAGCCAGCAACTAAGCACCACGCAGCCGCTCACTCACTTTCCTCCCCACCCAGTGGGGTGGGGGAGAGAATTGGATAAAAGTAAAACTTGTGGGTTGAGATAAGAACAGTTTAATAGAACAGAAAGGAAGAAACTAGCAATGACACTAGTAACAACAATAAAGTGACAATAATAATAATAAAAGGATTAGAATACACAAAACAAGGGATGCACAATGCAATCGCTCAGCACTCGCCAACTGATGCCCGAACCGCGCTCCTCCCCCGGCCAGCTCTCCCAGTTTATATACTGGGCATGACGTGCCATGGTATGGAATACCCCTTTGGCCAGTCTGGGTCAGCTGTCCTGGCTGAGTCCCCTCCCACCTTTCCTGTGCCCCTCCAGCCTTCTCGCTGGCTGGGCAGGAGAAGCTGAAAAGTCCTTGACTTAGTCTGAACGCGACTGAGCAACACCTGAAACCATCAGGGTGTTACAAACATTCTTCTCATCTGAAACCCAAACCACAGCGCTGTAGCAGCTGCTAGAAGACAATTAACTCTATCCCAGCTGAAACCAGGACAATGACTACCTTATAATAGATGTACAGAAAACGGGCATAATTAAGGTCAAAAAGGATGTGATCAAACATGATGATCACAGAAAGCACACGAGTTTTGGGAAGGGACAACAGTTAGCAGGAGCACATCAGCTGTGTTGCCACAGGGTTGGCAGCTCAGCAGCACAGACAGGTTCCCTGACGTCTCGTCAGATTAGAAACCTGAACTGAGTGCGCATGCAAAAGCAAGAAGCAGGACTGACAGTGACCTCTTAGCAATTATAGCAGTTAAAGGGGAAAAAATATGAGTTGAGATACTTGAGGCTGAGACCTTGTCAAACTCATTAACTTACAAAGGCAGCCTTACTGGTTGCTGTTATTAACATGCATGTTCCTCAGTTTGCAGGCTTTCTTTTGGCTATCGGGCCATCCCCAGCCACAGCACTGGGAGGGCAAATGCAATCCAAGGTCCTCATGGCTTGTAGGCGCCAAAGAAGAGTCACTTCACAGTCCTCTGTGCAGGAGGAGGATTTTCAGCGTGTCATATGCACAGTTTCAGTTCAGGAGAGCCAGGGAAAGGCACAGGCACTTCCCACCTCAGACAAATTTCAATTAAAATTCCTCTTCAAAGAGTCGACACCGTATCTCAGGAGAGGTTAACAATGTGACATGGAAATGTGAAAGCGTACTTGAACAGATCCCATATAGAAATTTTAAGCTCAGCGGACACAGACTCCTCTTTCGAGCCCAGAAAAAAGATTAGTTAGGTTATGCAATTGCTGGAGCTGGCATAAAACCAGCTGCATGCCAATTACCAGCCCGTATGCAAATGCTTGTACTGAAACGCAGGATGCAGCTGGACGTGGGTCTGGGCACCCTTCCAGGATTATTCCAAGCCACATTATGACGGTTTTGAAAGAGAAGGGCTCTATGGAGCCAGTAATTTTTTACAGCCTTTCAGAAAATGGAGATTACCACTACATCCAGATCTTAACTGTTTTTTTCGAAGGGAGAAGGAATTTCTGCATGTTGATGCCAGTCAGGATGTACTTGAGGCACTAGCGCTCCAAGACAGAAGGCCATCAGTCTATTTGCCAAGTGCAGGGCCTGAGTGCCAGATGTGCTCAGGATAAAAAACAGGCTACTTGAATTTGTCAGTGGTTGTATGAAAAAAATTTAAAAATATACTACCAGATAATGCCAGAGTTGAAGCTCCTGGGTTGCTGCAGGGAAACCCTGCTGCATTCAGATGCCCCTGGCCCTGCTGAGGTTTCTGTTTCTACTGCTGCTTGACTTCGATGTGAAAAGCCTGCTTGGAAAGGGTGCAGCAGCAATGGCAGACAAACTGTCAGGCAACATTTACTCACAAGATGCCTCTTGTAAAGAGCTGATGCCAGGAGAAAAGGGACACGGTAGTCTCACAGTTACATATCTCAGCAGATGGAAAAGATAAATTGAGAGCTGCCACCAGCAGACATGAAACATTACCGGTTTGATCAAAATATTATATAGCAAATGGCCTGACAAGGAGAGGCATTTAAAATGCTTGTGTCTGTCTTGGCAACACAGAATTGAATCAGTCAAAGTATGTAGCCTCATCCTGAGTGGTGAAAGGATATGAACATCCTATGAGGAGAGAACCTTATAAAAAGTTTAGGGGAAAAAATAAAAATAAGTACTCTCAGTGCCATTTCTCAAACTTGGCCCAGATAGATGATATGAAATGTAAGGTAGTCTTCAGTGGAGAGCTAGTTTCCTTTAGGGTTCAGTTTGGGACAACGGACCTGTCTATTAGGTGGCTCCACGCACCAGCTTCCACTTTTTCTGGCCTGGAATAAGACACTCTCTCCACTGCTGCCCCATGGTTCTTCAAACTCCTTTGATTGTTGGCTGCCTGCCCTTGAGATCAGGGAGGGAAGGAGGTAGGATGAGTCCCTGTTGGAGCAGCGGGACAGTAAGGTTTAGGTCACAGTATCGTACACCAGGACTCTGAACTAGCAGAACAGCTGGTCATAGGCAAAGGAGGATGGCTGAAGGATCACTCTGCAATCTTACCCCCGGGAAGCGTTGACTGGTCGTTCTCTGTAGAGTTTGTGGGTGAATCTGCAGCCAATGGAAACACCCTGGAGGCACTAGGAAACTCTTCTGGAAGCCACTGATGTTGTTCTAGGGCTGGCAAATAAACATACTGCCCCTCAAGAGCAGAAACCGTTCTTCTGGAGAAATGCTTCAATCACAGCAAAAGCTTGAGAGAAGTTATGAGGAAAAAGGAATGTGAAACCATCACCTTGAGCCAGGAGGGGTGGCTTGCTTGTGCCTTGTTGCTGCACCTTTGCAGAGGCTGATCAGTGTGACAGATGAAGGAGTTGCTGGAACTATAGGGCATGGGTAGCATTTCAAGAGAGCAGAAGAAGTAACACTGACGTCTGTTCAGTCTTCACTGAACAAATTCGGAGGATGCCTGACACAGAAAGCGAGGGCTGTGTCATGAAAGACTGCAAAGCCAGCGCTGATGCAGCTGCTCTGGGTTATTACACCAGATTATGTCCCGCAGGATGCTCCCCATGAAAGATGACCAGACAGCAGAACTGAATTCCAGTACAGGGGTATCCATCAGAGCCTCCATGCCTTCTGGAGCCAGCTGGGACACTAGGGAGACTTTGTTTGCCCTGTTGGTGCACCCAGTGTGCTGCACATCATCTCCCCTTCTGCACCTTCGGCTGGCTTTCTGCTGAAGACTAAGAACAGGGTGGAAGAGAGATGATTTATTTCGGATTCAGCAGGTTTTAGTAACCTTTGAATAATCAGATGCCCACAGCTCTGCTTCCTTGCTGAAATCCATACTCAGAGGTACAGTTTCTGGAACAACGGAAGGGTAAGCACTGTCAAGTAACAGTGTGTTATCAGAGGACTCACTGAAGAGGCACATACCAGCACACTGCAGAAACGGCTCACCTCTTCCTGAACGTGCAGTCGCTGCTAACCGGGACGCAGATATCCCCATCAGGTAGTGCTGTGCTACCTGAATGTTAAGTCATGGCTCCTGTGAATGAAATGACTGCTCATTTCTGACTGTTGGTGTATTGCTGCTCTTACTGAGCTCAAGAGTGTGCCTTCTGGGGTGAGCTAGTGATGTGTCATGCTCTCCATAGACAGTAATTTGAAACTCATCAGTGATTCATTACAGTGACTTAAATGAATACAATTTTCTTTTTGCTAACAAAAATCAAAAGATCGGAGGGCAACAGTTCTTTCATACTGAAAGCAGTAATGGTTCTTAGCCCAGATGTCCCCTTTGCAGGAAATGGGGGGCAGCGATGGTGACATAGGTTCTGTATTTCAAATACTGTAGCACGTATTTTCTTTATACATGCATACTTTTAAATATATGTTGTCTTCCAGATGGCTGTTTTGCATCACCAGATGCTTATCATTAGATAAAAGTTTAAAATGAAGTATGCTTTTATAAAAAGAGAGAGAATGGGTTACTTAACAGAGTGTTGTAAGTACCGTGGTGGTAGATGATTAATAATTGCAGAAGGACAACATAATTTAGGTTGGAAGGGATATCTGCAGGTCATCTGGTCCAGTCTTCTGCTCAGAGCAGGAGTAACTTCAGACAAGGATCAGGTTGTTCATTGTTTATGAAAATCTCTAGAAATGGAGATAGCACCACTTCGCTGGTCAGTCTGCTCCTGTGCTTAACCACTCTTGCTTTGAAGCGTATTTTTCTGATGTCCTAATCGGTGTTTCCCGTGTTGCATCTTGTGCCCGTTGCCTCTTGTCCTTAAACCATGCACTTCCGAGAAGAGTCTGGCTAGAGTGTTCCCCTATAGCCCTCCTTTGGGTAGAGGCAGTCTGCAGTTAGGGGTGTGTGTCCTCCCCCCCACCCCCGACAATAATCTCTTCTTCAGGCTGGACAAGCCCAGGAACTCTCACCTCTCCTCCTGTGACAAGTCCTCTAGCCTTTAATCACCATAGCGGTCCTTCCCTGGACTCTCTTGTAGTTGGGCAACAACTATGTTGCACTCAGGTGCCCAAAATGGACCCAGTGCTTCAGAGGCACCTTCACAAGTGCCCAGCAGATGGGTATCATCACCTCACCTCCCACCTACCTACTGGCTCAGCTTCTGCAGCCCACTGTGTGATCACTCTTCATCACTGCATGGGTGCACTGCTGACTCATGTCCATCTCACCACCCACAAGGACTGCCAGGCCCTTTTCTGTCTCTCTGCCTGATTTGGAGAAACCCACAGGAAGCCACGTGGATTGTTACAGTGTTACGTTTTAGATCTGTTAATCTGCCTGTCACCCCCCAAAATTATATTAAGAAAAGAGTAATCAAGTGCTTGGCTGCTAACATCAGTATCAGAATTTGACTGGACAAAGAACTGAGGCAATTAGCATCTCCTTCTGAAAATTAATATCCCTGTTAACAGAGCCAATGTATTACATGAAAGCTCCTCACCTGCAAAGTCAACAGGGTCAAACAGCTTTCAAAAGCTACTGATGGGAAAAGAAGCAAACAAGTGAGGTGGGTAACATTGTAAACAGCTACTGCTGCTTCTGCAGTTAACATCTGCAAAGGGAATGCTGGAGCTAAGGCTGGTCATACAGCTTAATGTCTACCCTGTTAATTAACATCAAAGATATGTGATACGGATGGTAGGTGTATGGTTAACAAAAGTAGTGTTGGTTGGAATCAGTACATCTTTTTATTTGTTGTCAAAGCAGAGTAATTATTACAGGAGCAGGAAGCCTCCTCTAGAATGCAGGGGAAGGAGATTATTTAAATGTAAACCTGGGCATAAACACTTCGGGGAATCAAGATCCAAGTAGGCAGAAGCTGCTGTGATCATTGCAAAATGGGTTAAATTGAGCAGCTGCTAGGACAAGTTAATCTAGCTGGATTACAGAGAGAGCCAACTGTGTTGAGTGAAAAAAAATATACTTAATCATAGAATGGCTTGGGTTGGAAGGGACCATCGAAGGTCATCTAGACCAACCCCCCTGCAGTTAGCAGGGACACC
>JAVKLA010000001.1:14947908-14984154 GCA_034782735.1 Sagittarius serpentarius
CTGCTGGCCACGCTTCTCTTGATGCAGCCCAGGATCTGGTTGGCCTTCCGGGCTGTGAGCGCACATTGCCGGCTCATGTCCGGCTTTTCATCCACCAGCACGACCAGGTCCTTCTCCGCTGGGCTGCTCTCAATCCTCCCATCCCCCAGCCTGTATTGATGCTGGGGTTGCCCCGACCCAGGTGCAGGACCTTGCACTTGGCCTTGCTGAACCTCATGAGGTTCATACGGGCCCACTTCTCGAGCTTGTGTCCTAAGAACAGGAGTGTTTCTTGTGAAAAGAAGCACATCTTAAGTTGACTTTATACCCAACTGTTTTCCTCCCTTTTGGGTGGGTGAGGGGGTTTTCTGTTACTTGTTTGATTCTCTCTTCCGTAGTATTTTGGATGACTTTCTCCATGCCCTGAACCTTTTGGGGCTATGTGGCCGCATTTTATGTGCCCAGTGGTCTCCGTAACTGCTCAGGGTGCAAGGTGAAATGGGGCCCATTAGCCTGACATAGACTTGCACACTGACTTGCACTTCCCCGAGAATAAGGTAGCTGTGGAACATATATTATAACGCTGGCATGTTTACCACAAAGGGCTGGGGTAATTCACAGTGTTGTTTCCTTTTATAAAGTAACCAGTTAAATGAGTCGGTGTCTTAATTTTAATGAGGCTGCAAGAGGGAAGAATTCAGGGCATGCACAGACAGAGGAATAATCTGAGCAGATACAAATGTCATCTTTGAGTTGGTTTAATATGGCTGAACCTGTTCATGAAACAAATATTCCCTTTGGGGAGATCGCTAAAGAAAGGGTTGACCAGAGCCTGTTGTCCTTTAATGAAGCAGCTAAGTGACTCGCAAGGACCCTGTGAGCCCATCTTCACACACATTGCGGTGAAATGCTGAAAAGGGTACCCCATCAAACTCAGTGAAAGCTAATCAAATGACTCCATTTTTATTTAAGCAGCAAAACAGATAGCTAGATTTGGAAGATTTATGCTCAGGTGCTACAATCCAGTGTTCTTAGTTACTGAGCAGTTGGAAGTGCAGACCCAGAGGCTGCACATAACACTGATTGCTTTTGATAAAAATAAAGAATATCTTGCTGTTACCATCAAGCCTTGAAACTGACTTCCAGCTAATGATCCAAATAATCTTTACTTGAAATTGTATAATTGAGATCGAAGGCTGTCTGGGACTTCTAGCTGGTACACAGATTCCACATCCGTGAGCTTTTGAGTATGGTCATTGAGCTGAAATGGAGAAGGTTAAAACTCTCATTGTCATTACCCAGCTCCCCCCATCTCCCAATACAGATGTGACATTTCAATTTTACACAGTCCAACTCTTCTTAAATCATCTGTATAAAAACTTCAGATCTTGATTGATGATGGATGAGCTATTGTCTCCTAAAGCACCCAGTTCTCATTACCCTTTAAGACATATCTTATTAATGATGGACCTGAAGTGCTTTCCCAGTGGGTCATCAGCAATCAACTGTGCTAAGAGATCAAAAGACTTGGTTTGGCATGAAATTTCCAGGCCAAAGCCATTTTCAGATAATGCATTCAGCATCTTGGGTGAAATATGTCAGTGTTTTGAGAGTGACACAGTATCTGACAACAGATCCCCATCACCTAGGTGATTATGGTGAATTCGCAGCACTGTCAGCATGCAAAGATGCTTCAGCTCTAATGGAGGCTGACCTTGGAAATTAAGGTATCCTCAACATGCATTATGTAATACATAGGTGCAGGGTATACCTGTATATGGGGTAGTGTAAAAAAGACAGCTGTTTCCATAGCAAACAATCAGTTTGGAAGGTGTAAGTTATCTTCTGTTATGCTTTTGAAGTGGTTACAGTGGACATGGAGTTTTTCCTAATGCAACTCCTTCCGCTTTCTCTGCCAACTTTAGAGCTAGTTCTTTTCCCTCTCACTATGCCTTCTTCCAGTTTATTGTGCCAGCTGGCTTCATAGCACCAGAGAAGAGGTCTTAATTTGCGACCTTGAATAGCAATAGCATTTTTATAACCAATTTTGTAACAATTTTAGAACCAGATTCTACTGCTAAATAGATGCCTACAGCCCCCATTGCATATCAACACACACGAGTTACTTGCACTTCGGGATACATTGCACAATGTGAACATGGTTTTGCCAGTTTAATCCACATTAGAAATTAGATAACAGACCGTGAGGGATTACACTGTACACAAGAAAAAGTCAGCTGAAGAAAATGCCTTTTAACAGATGAAGAAGAGTTCTTTCCATCTCCGGTCTAAACAGACAACACACTTGCAGAGCTAGTGTCCCCTTGCCCTGTTTACAGTGATCTTAACCTTTTAGTGGCTGATAAGGCACTTTCACTGACTGCAGTCAAACTCATTCTATTACAGTAGATGTTATGAATTTAGTCCCTCTCTGAACTTAGCAAACTAAGTATAAATTGTGTGTGATGTACCTATCTGCGTTCCATGGCACTTCATGGAAAGTGCAAGATACTTGTGTGTTTCATGGTTGCCAGGGACCTGGATGTTTCCATTCCTGCTGTTGATATTGTAAGTATTGTATGGTAGGTTACCGAAGTTACGTGATAATGGTTCTGCTTCATCACTGGGCTAATGGAAGCAAGCAAATAGCCGATATAACGGATAATACATTTCTGGTTTAGCTTCCTGAATAAATAAGCATTTAATAGAATTTTAATAATATGCAGATATAAGTTGGATTTGATGATCTTAAAGGTCTTTTCCTACCTAAACGATTCTATGATTCTGTGATTAGGCAGCAATAAGAAAAATAATGACAGAAGTCAGTGGAGAGTGCACTTGCTGATTTACTTTCATATAACTTTGGTTACAGAATTATACTGCTTTTAAGCCAGTAAAGTAGCTCTAATAAGGAAGATAAGATTTTGCATTCACTGCAGAATCAAGTGGCAAAAGACTTTGGAGCTACTCCTTTGCTCAGAGCACTGGCTGCAGCCCTAGTGCCAAAATGGGAGATCACGGGACTGTTTAAGTGTGGCCATCAGTACCTTACAGGAAAGTGTCCAAAGTTGTCTGACACCTTTAGGAACTCTTCTCCCAATGAAAGCTAGAGGGACTTTTGCTTCAAAATCCCCTTTTGTAACTGTTTCCCTGAGCAGCGTAGAAGTCCAAGGGTAACATTTGCTGCCAGCGTGGCACAGTAGGTATTCCAGGCAGCAGCTGATAAAGCCGAGCGCTCTGCCTCCTGGCCCAGGCAGCAGTGTTGTAGTTTGACTAACTGTTCCAATGTCACAAAAAATTGTTTTAGAAGACAAAAATACTCTCCCCAAAATGGTATTTAAAATAGGTTCCACTGCGCGCAGCCCCTTTGAGTGCTTCTTTGGCAGGAACGAGCTTCTTTCTTCGCAGCAGAAATCACAAAATTCAGTAGGGGACTTGTCATTCTCTTTCCTGCTCCAGCGTAGGAGAGAGTTCAGCAAAGAGGCACCTCAGGTGCTACACACAGGAGAAGGAAGTTCTTTTTGCCTGGCTTCCTTTGCTAGCTCATCTGCATAGGCAGGGGTGCCTGCCTTTCTCCTCCTGTTTATTGTTTAACTTTATCTCGCACTTTCAGTGCTGTAAATTAGAATGAGATGATGACTTTATGATGATGAGTTCATTTTTCAGTAACTCTATTGTATATTGATTACATTTGTGCTTCATTTGCTTAACATGTAACAGGGTTTATTAGGTCTTTCCAGGCATTGTTCTTGCTAAGAGAGGGCAGAGAAGTGCAAAATGCATTTGAGTTTAAGTCAGTGAAGCCAACGCATCTGTGCTGATTCACACGTGCTGAGTCCTCGGCATAAAGAAAAGTAGGATAGCAGGTTAGAACGGGAAGGTAGAAAGGGAATGAATCTCAGTCCCACAGAGCAGGAAGAGTCAAGCACCAGCACTTTAAAGATTGTACTAAACTTTGAACTCAGGGTTATTTAATATCTGTAAGAGCCCATCTTTGATATTATTACTCAGGTTTATTAGCGCCTCACTGCGTGAATAGACCTGTAAACTTTAATCATGTCACCTGCGAAAAATGCTACAGTGCAGGGCAAAAAAAAAAAAGATACCGTATCACATTTGTAGGGAAGGGCAGCAGGAACAGCGCTTATTATTCAGTGATGAGGGAAGTCGGAGCATTTTCCATGTTTACTTTTAGTAAATCACAGGGAAAGCTATCAGCTGTCCTTACAGAGGGGACACTTTCTGGTTCCTTTTATGCTGAAAAAAAGTCTTTCTCCACAAATTGAAACTATTAGAATTACTTTTAGAGTGAGGTGCTGCCTGCTACACAAGAATGCATCAAAGTTCCTAGCAGAAAAGAAAATTTGATAGGTATTGTCATGAGTGAATGCTCTAAAACCCAGAAATTATGCTGGTGGCAGGTCTTCAGATGTACCAGCTGATAGTTACACTATTTGGAATTGTGTGCAAGTGTTTAAAAAGCTATGAATGTAGATTTTACAGTTTTTCATGGCTTGTTAGCTGTTATTTTTAATAAAAATCTGGGCCATAGTGGATTAGGTAATCCTGTATAGTTGGGACAACACAGAGAAATCACCCCTAGTCATGTTTTCAAGTGTTCTTCTAAGTCCCACTTTTTCCCCAGAGCAGAATTGCTAACAGATGCTGTATGGGGTTTTTTTTGGAGGGATCATAAGAATATCATACAGACAGATCATTGCTGTATCTCTAATCTGGACTCTTTTCTGTATAAGATTATTATTATTGTTGTTGTTCTCATTTTTAAGCCCCTTTCCAATGAAAAGCCAAGCTTTTAAACCAGACGTTTCTAAGAAATAGTAATACTCTGAACTGATTAATATGGTGAAAGGTTGTATTTACAGATGATCCTTTATTTAATACGTTCGGGGAGGGGGGGGGGGCTACCTCTGCTACATGCTGTGGCCTGAAATTTAAAAAAAAGAACAAACCAAAATGCAGTAATTCCTTCCTTGTTGTTTGTCAACATGAACTTTTCCACTACAGCTTTTAAAGGTTTTCTTGGGAGATGAGGACTATCAGATGACCTTAATCATTGCTACCATAGTCAAGATTTACTTTTAATGTCTCTGTGAGAAGTGTGACACTCCTGGCTGTACAGCATCACTTAGTGTCATTCTAAGGTGCCATTAGTAACTAACCTTAAACATTTCTTTGCTGAGGCTTGAATCTTTGACACTAAGCGATGCAGGAGGTTTTAGCTGCATAGCTGCTGTTAACTTTAATGAAAGTCACATGGATTATCCTCTGCTTTGGAAATAAAAGGGCCAGGTTAAGTAGAGAAATTATGAATCTGAACAAGAGTTTAGAATGTAAAAAAAGCAGGTTATCGCTCTAGAGGAAACCCTGGTGCTACAACCAACAACTGTAAGACCATTTTCATGTTGAGATTTGACAAATCTTTAGAGACAGGGGAACAAGCCATTTTTTTAAACAAACTGATATAAACATGAAAATTAAAAAAAAAAAAAATCCAAACCAACTTTCATCTGCTCAGAAACCATCTCCCTTCGACACAAAGCTTCCAGCAAGGCATGTCAATGGTAGTTTGGATCATAGTCTTTGAGATTTAGGTCATAGATACTGAGTATTTGAGTATTTTGGATCATGGTATTACAGCAGCACAGTCTGATCAGGAAACTTGCTTTTGCAGACATCATGATGACTGGACCCTTCTCATGTACTGTGGGCTCAGAAAATTCCTACCCCAGCAGAGCATGTTACTTTATTGTATGTTTTAACCGTTCATATGTATTAATGAAATACAGCATAGTGTGGCTGATTGCTTGTGTTTTTAAAGTCAGCTAAGTCTTGAAGGTTATTTTACCCACAAACAACAGTACTGTTCCATACTTGATTACACTGGAAAAACAGGTAAATCCAGTAACTCATCTAGCAACTGTGTGGCTGTCTTCATCAGGTTTCTTCTGCATATAAATAAGTGGTTCCTGTTTACAAATACTGCAAGCTACTTGCCTTCCAGTTTTCAGAGTATTAAGTGAGATTACAGTGAGAATTTTTTGCATTTAAATTTCATGCCCTCTCTCTCCAGTACACAAAGCAGCATAGATTTAATCAGCTGTATGTCTGAAGTCTTACAAGTATGTTCTCTTGTTCTTTTATGCAGAAATACTGAATGGAGGGGTGTATGTTGGCCAGAACAAATTTCTTTGCTTCGCAGACACCATTCATTGGCAGGATATCGTGCGTAACCCCTGGGCCTCCAACTTCACTTTGGTTCCAACAAATGGCAGCTCCGGATGTAAGTACCAGTTTTATTCTTAGCCTTTGCATGCGCTCAGCATGAAACAGTATAAATATGACCACAAGTTTTCCCTGATCCTCTGTTACGGAGAATTGTATTTGTAAATCTTCCCTGCATTCTTCACTGCGTTCTTCAAAGTTTGTACACTGCTTGTAGGAATATTTAGTCTAATCTTAAAAACACTTTGTAGAGAGTATTTGTGAACATCATACATTTTCTGAATTTGCTCTCACCTGTTTTCTCTCTTCTGCATATTCTTTTTTCTATTTATTGCTAAAGCCACTGTGCTGTGGAAGCACAGACGTTATTGTTTGCTTTGCATTTGTTCTTGCTGCTCAGGCTGGTCCTTGAGTCACAATGGTCTGTCTATGGCATCGTAATTAGCTGCTGGAGTAATTATGGTACAAGCTCACAGATATTCTGACTTGAGATGAGAAATGAACCTCAGTTATCCTGTTGTCTTGTGTGTATCTGTGAAGAAAGAGAGAATTTGCAGAGGATGGGGTGCTCTTCACAATATAGCCAATATTTCTCGGGTTTTAATATCTTCTATTTTAATGCTCTCGATTTCAAACTTGGGAGTATCTGTGTATTTTGATTAATTTGTTTAATCCATTTCTCTATTTCCCTTCCCTAGAGTTATTCACCTTCAGTAGTATTTTGATGATTCTTGCAGCCATAATGAATCCTAGTGAATGGTGGTGACAGTGATACAAAGTGTTTAGGTAAAATATTCCATAATATAGTAAAGTGCATTCAAAATGAATACCATGCTATTAGACAGTACCCTCAGGATGTATCAATAGTGAAATTCAGGTGTAGGCTGTGAAGAAATTTATATCTGATATCAGAAGTGACACCACAGCAGACGTGTTATTCTGAGGATTCCGGATATATGAGCATTCTGGAGTGCTTACCATATCCTAAGGTGTCCCTCAAAGATGTATAAATGACTGATGGCCTCTTTAACTTCTGCTACAGCCAAGAAACAACTTGACTTCTTCAGTTGTATGTTAGGAATTCAGAAAAGAAAAAAAAAAATTAGACTTCGTAAAGGCCATTTGATGACTCCCCATAATTTCTAAGCATCAACCTGTTTTTAACCAAGTGCTTTGTGGTATAATAGACTCTTTTATAAGGCCGACTTGCTTTTGTATGTCTCACCTGATACCCTCAAAACCAGAGCACAGCTCCTTGAGATACGGCTTCCTTTGGGAGCCTGCCAAACTCCACCGCTCCTCGATCTTCCAACTCCAGAGCTGAGGCTTGTCTCTTCTGCCTTCTGGCTGGAAACCTGACGTAGTTGTAATGCAGCCAGCTATCTTATTTGCATATTAGAAAACCTAATCACTGGTGATGATCAATTCTAAGCAGAACTGATAAAACCTTTGAAGGGTTGGGAATGCCTGTACCCTTTTGTGAGTCATTACTTCAACAAGAAAAAGAGTTGGTTGTTATTCTGTTTTGTTCTGTTATTGGGTTTTCTTTTAACCTTTGCCAGTTCTTCGAGACAAACGCTTCTGCAACACCAAGGTAATAAGCTCTTTTTAAAAAGCAACTAACATCAATGCTATCTTTCTGAACTAATGAAAGTTTTACTGGTGACTCCAGAGGAATCGGAACAAGGTCAGTGCTGACTACTTTTGGAATCACACTCTGAAAGTAATAAAGGCAAATATTAGCTCCCACAGCAAGATGGAAGAATGTATGTGCCTAAGTCCAGTTTTCTCAAAAGAGTTTTTATTTACTTTTGAGTTGTTTTGAAACAATTTATAGTTTGCCATTTGTGCTTGATATAACTGATAAACAGCATTATTTCAATGATGTTTGAGAGCTATGTAACAAGGCAGCTTCATTAAGATAGCCACTCAAACTTTACTCTCTCCTTACTTGGGATGGAGCAGAGTGCAGCTGGACTTAATTTAATTTAATAAACTTAAGTGTCTTTCTCCAGGAAACTGGATTCCGTCTCAATACTATTCATGAGTTCATGAGTCCTGTGAAATTTGATTAAATTACCTAATCCAAACCATTTCTGTCTTCACAACTTACACAGGTGAAAATAAACTCTGTTATACAGAAAGCTAACCAGTGCCTAAAATGGTTTAACAAAGGTGTTAAGGCTTTGGGAAACAAAGAATTCAGGTACAGAAATCACCCTTTAAAATAGCCTAAAATTACATAGCTGTCCGTGTGTGTGTGTGCGCGCGCATGTATTATGCACGCACACACATAGTGTGTGTGTGTGTATATATAAAGTCTTCCAATGAAATCACACAAATGTGGAACCTTATTACTACCTGTCAAGAGGTAGGAGAAAGGGAATGTGCTACCCTGGTAGTTTACAAAAGAATTAAGACAAGTTTTTTGTACCGGTGCAGAAAGAACTTGGAGAAATGAACATTGAATTATAACCCTAGAATGGAAATCAGTTTAGAGTATGATTAAATAAGGTATATGCTTCTCAAATTTGGCTCACATGTCACTTCTGATAATCTGCGAGGCAGGGTGGGTGCTTGCTGGGCCCAGCCTTGCTATTTTTCCACTGCTGCAAAGGATGCTCAGTGCATTACAAGGTCTTTGGTACTTTTCTGCATAGACTCCGACTCATACTTTTTTGGATCCAGCATGTATATGTATTTATGTTTATTTTACATGACTGTATTAAATTGCCTGAAGTCTCAAGTGCCCCCTATCAAATGCAAATCGTGGCTAAGTCCATTGGAACTGAGTAAGTACACATTGCTTGGCACTACCGAGAATTTCCTAAGTGCAAGACATGTCAAGGAAAGCCCTCTGGGACTTTCCATGTCAGAATACCTTGAAAAGAATGAGTGGGTTTTACTGCTTATTTAAAAACCTTTACAGGAGAGGGAGAATGTCTGTCAGAGGAGCTGCATCAATCTGGGAATGTAAACCAACCAAACCTTCTGTGTCAAGCTCAACAAAGTCTGTACTAGCAGTAATTTAGGAAAGTCCGTGTAACTGTGTGACCATGTAAGACCTGGGTAAATGCATCGGCCTGTGTGCCATGTTTTGTGACTGGCAGGACTGGAGGGTGGCTTATGCCCCAGGAACTGTTAGGGCTCTTTCACTGTGATTACCTCAGTAGTGCTCCCTGGCAGAGAATATTTCAGGGACAAAAGGCTGCAAACTGCCAAGAGTGTCAGAATCAGATACTTCATCATTCCAGCAGGTCCTAAGGCCTAAACCACAGTTTGGTGTTTTGGCATCACTAGTGTTGTTTCCAACCATCAGTAGCAGACATAGAATCTCCCCCAAGGTGTCTGCGTGTCCGAAAGAACAAGGGCCCGCCTTCAGAGAAGAGCCTAACACTTGCGGGGTTTTTGCTGATGCCAGAGTGGACTCCAGCAGGTTGATATAAATGCATTGTCATACTGGGAGCACCTGTGCATCAGCGTGTGTGTGCGCCCAGGGCTCAGCCACGCTCCTTGTTCGTCTTCCCCCATGAGGGAGCCGACACTGCAAGCTGCCGGTGCTGCTCCCTTCCCCAGCCAGACAGGAGAGCTGATAATGGTCCCACTTCAGGGATAATTTCACTTGCAACCCTCCCTGCTGCTTCAAGGCAATCAGCAGAGAAGGAAGAAAAAAGGGCGGAGTGGAATGAAGATGCTTTGAAATAAAATCAGTCCCCTGCCTCTGTGCTTGTTTCATACCTTGAATCTTCCAACTCTGGCAATCCCCTTCATTTACATCAGTGCTAGACAGAAGAGAATATGGCCAGTGAACTCTGGGAATAAAGCTTTTCTGATTCCTGTCTTCACAGGCTTTCATTGTCACATCAGTATTGAGAAGCCAGTTGAAAAGGCCATGGCGTCTTAACCGCTATGGTAAAAATACTGCAGATGTATGAATCCTAAGTACTGCTTCTCCTTTTTTTCTTTTTCTTTAGCCTGAAATGCATTCTACCCATTGCTTCATGTTCTGATCAAACGCATGCAGAAAAGCTCATGTTAGAGGCCTTTGAATTACACGGTCTTACTGTTAAGATGAATACAGCCAGTGGCTGCCAGTGCAGAGCTCAGCATCTACTGCTGAAATGTAACAAACAAACGTTGTACCAGGGACCACGCATACTTCAACTCTCCGATGACAGATACCTCTGTGCCTGGCACTTTGACTCATACGCTGAAATGGTATTTACTGTTTGCAGAGCCTTCCCATACTGGCATCTTGTAGCTGAAGCTTTGAAAATTAATTGTAATTTGAAAGCAGCCTTCTCTTCCATTTACAGAAATCAATGCTATCAGCCTGGGGTTTTTAAGCTGGGCACCTTGCAGTGGGGATCTCAAAAGTGCTTAACTGTCTAAGGAACAAAATTTTCCCTTTAGGTATATGTTACTGAATTTGTTTCTGCAATGCTGAAAATCTGTTTTCTCTCCTTCCAAAAATAAGCCATGAATTCAAGCATTAGCCAAGCATGCTAAAGCCACACTTTGCAAGAGCGTATTCCCCTGTTATCACATCCACTTGTTAGATTTAGTCCCTTAACTGAAGAGCTAGAGCTTTGCCCTTCAGAGCTAGAAACCTGAGGTACAAATCCCAGTTACGGTGCAAGAAATAAAGCTAGAAGTAAGAATTAGACTTCTTGCCTAAAATGCCTCTAGATTGGTAGACAACTCCTCTCTGACCAGCTTTGGGGAAAGTCCAGTGAAAACCTGGCTGCTTTGATCTATGTCCTTGATGTTCTCCTCAGTTTTGTTGTTAGCAGGAACTGGACTAGCCCCCCCCATTGTGCCAGGTTAGCTCGTTTGCAGGATTTGACAGGGACTGTAGTATTAAATCAGAATTTTCAGTAGAGCTTTACTTGGAGATTTTGTTTCACAGAAAAGCCTGAAGGGTCTGAATTATTGTGTTGAGGTTGCTTGCATAGCTAATAGCGTAGGTTCAAATAAATCAATAATGCATTTAAAAATATTGAAACTATATGGATGCATGCTCATGATGGAGCTGGTAACTGTTTGGGTAATACAGATTAAAAAGTTACTTTCCATTTTCAATTTAAAAAAAAAATGCTCCTTTTCAAGAAATTATTCCAGAAAAATGCAGGACTGCATGTTGGCATGTGCCCAGAGTTGTGAAAGCTGAACTCTGTGAAAATTAAGCCCATTTTAAAGTATTCTTCTGAACTGAAATTTCTGCTCAGGCTCTGAAGTGCAGTGAGATTTGTGGAAAAATTTCCCTTGACTTGATGTGGCTTTTCAACTGAGCCCATCAGCAGTGAAAAAAGCTGGGATTTTTGGCAAGACATTCTTTCAAGCAGAACAACTTCAGTTACTTGCTATTCATAACATAGTACTCCTTTGTCATTGCTTTGTATCTAATTGCACCTGGTAATGTAAAAGCACCCAAGTACTTCTCCATTGTTACATGATGCATAGGAAGAAAAGGCTTGGTCTTCAGCTGTGTACCTGCGATTCAATAAATCCCATGATGTATTCAAGGGAAACACTGCTTTAAAATGTCTTCCCTCTTTTTACCTACTGATTCATAGATTTTTCAAGGGCAAAAGAAGCCTTGAAACATGATTAGCTCTGATTTCCTGTATGTGGAGGCCCTGAAGTATCATCTTCTTGCCTGGTGTTGAGCTCAGTAACTTTCCTAACCACAGCATATCTTCCAACCAGGCTTTGAGTTCCAGAAACAGCTCCGGCCCCGCTGTGGCTGGAGCTCCCGCAGCCGCCGGATGGGTGAGCGTGGGGCTTCGGTCCTCTGTACGCTCTCCTGGCACTGGTCTGAAGCTTTTCAGAAGTGCATCCGACCCTCAAGAAGCTGGTTACTGCCCTAGTATTAAAAGAAATAATACTCGCTGCCTTTATTTCTGATCTGAACAGAGTTTTAATTTGCAAATGTTGTTGCATGTTACACCTTCTCCGGCTAGTTCAAAGAGCTCTCTCGTAGCCAGCATTTTCTCCCTGCAGAAATGGCATGGACTGTGTAATCAGCTCACCTCCTGATCTTTTTTTCATAAGCTGAAATAGATAGAGGGTCTCACATCTCTCTCAGTGAGAAATTTCTTTCCAGCCCCACAATAATTTTAGTTGCTTGTCCGTGTAAAATATCTATTTTTCAGTGTGCTTTGAGAAGGCGGAAACAAAAGTGTATATAGTGTTTTATTACTGATTTAACCAGTATCCTGTAGAAGTAAAAATTGTATCCTTTGTGTTTCACCTTCATATGAGGAACCTGGT
This sequence comes from Sagittarius serpentarius, assembly GCA_034782735.1. Taxonomy (NCBI): domain Eukaryota; kingdom Metazoa; phylum Chordata; class Aves; order Accipitriformes; family Sagittariidae; genus Sagittarius; species Sagittarius serpentarius. Next base: position 14,960,404 of record JAVKLA010000001.1, read on the forward strand.
ATTCAGGCAGTTCTGACATCTTTCTGTTACAGAGACTCCGTGTTTTCCAGAAAATCTAGTGTATATGCTTTATTCAGAAATACACAATCTTATGTTTGGCTGTATAAAAGACATTTGGTGTGACTGACTCCAGCTTACCCGCCAGCCTGGCTGACTCTCTTAATACTGGCTGCTCTTCACTGTAACTTGCTGGGATTTCAGTCTTCCTGTCATCTGTATGTTTTATTGCCTGGGATTTTTTAATAATTTCTAAACCTTTTGCTGGAATATTGAAAAGTATCAGTCCTGTGATGATCCCTGGGGAACCACACCCCAATTGTATTATAATTGCTCATTTACAGCTACTTTTGGAGAGCTCCGAATTACCTGGCTCTTAATGCATTTTTCATGTGTTTTATTAATATTGAAACATAGAGACAAACCTAATTAAATGTTTACCATTTAGCCCATGCTCTGCATTTTAATTAAAGGAACAGAAAATGGGCTAGCCAGCTGCAGAGCTGCTTATGAAGTCAGCTCTCTGTTCTCCTGGTGCAGACAATCCGGGCTGTGATTGACCTTACCTGGGTGCAGGTGTGTTTGGAAGCATTATAGCTCAGTGTGACATAGTTATCTCTGTATAGTATGTATTTGGTTGATGTGAGTCAGTGCTGGCTCCATATTCTTTTTTTTTCCTTTCTTCATTTTCTCTGCTACACTGTCTTTGTGAGTTGCTTTATTTGGGTTAACCTGCTACCCCATTGGCTCTGGTAACTCAGAGTTTGCTGGGCCGTGTTCTCCTGCAAGTTTCCCACACGCTAGCAAAAGGAGTAATACAGTTTCTAGAAAGATACTTCTTTAAAATATTGCAGAAATTGGAACAATCTGGTAGAAACTAAATTTAGTAGAAATGTCTCTTTATGTCAGACTAGTTTAAGGCCAAAAGCTCCTTACTTTTTTTTTAAAATTGGTACAGGACAGAATCAGCCACGTGGATACATGTACATCCCTTTCAGCATACATAGTATATTCTTGTAGTGTGTTTCACAAAAAGCTTAAGTTGATATTTTCATGGAATTTTGCTTAAGTGATAAGCTTTGCTCTCCATTGGGTGTTAACAGTGTGTGTTTGGCGCGCCTGCCAAGGGATGTAGGTGAATTTGTGTACGGCCATTTGTTGCAGCTACAGAATGAGGTCTGATGGGTAGCCAGCCCATTGATTTAATGCTCAGTAGTGACCTTGTAATTCTTCATAGAGCACAGTAGCTCATTTTTTGTACCAGTACTTGCAATATTAGAAAAGGATCATTTTTACACAGTGACTTATCTGGAAATTTATACTCAGGTCAAACCATTGGGTATTTAATCCTGAAGTAACTATGTGACAGTTATGAAACATAGGGGTTCCTCAGGTCCTTCCAATCTCTCCCAAAAGTCCCAACCTTCCACCAGTTCTCAGTTACGCTGTGGCTAAATTGTAAAAATGCTACACACATGCACACCGGTGTTTCCCGCTGGACCATCCAAAACTCTCTCGCGCAGGAGCAGTCCTGCTACGATTGGGAAGCCACACTGGTGAGGCAGGGGTCTTGGATCAGAGTGGGAGGGAGGATGGAGGATTTCCCTCGGGTGTAAAAATGTCATTGGTTAGTAAAGATCCAGGAGAGCTGAATGCAGTATAGATACAAGTACAAGGAAAGCTTTCGTTTAGACCAGTGGATGCTCCTGTAACAGTAGACAATTACGTGTAAATCAAACCCCCAGTCCTCAGTACCAAGACACAGGTGATAAAACCTCATTTTGTCCAGTTACTCCTGCAAGATATTTTGTGCTTTTTCAAAGCACAAGGATTTTGCTCTACAGAAGGCCAGAGTAACAGCAGTATATTTATGTATGCTGGTGAAAAAAAAAGAGGGAAGTGACTAATTCATGCTTAAAGCCAACTTTCAGAATAGCTAGTGTATCATTCCTGGTGTACATCTAAATTGGAAACTACCTATGGAGAAAATGGCATTCCAGAAAGTATACCCTGAAGACATTTGTTATTTCAGAGTTTGTTAAATTATAACCTTTCATTGAGGTTATTACTTGAAGTTCAATTAACATTTTAAATGTATGTTTGGAGACCAGCGAATGGGGCCTCCACAGACAGGTGGTCTTGGTACAGAATATGTTCCCCGCCACCGGTGTCACTGTGGCAAAGCCAGCAGGAGAAGCTGTTCTTTTTGATAAAAAGCCACAAATAACTAAACCGTTTTGTGAAAGCTCCTTCTGTGTGGAAAACACTTCAAGGGCTTGCAGCATTGCATTTTAGCAGCAGTTACAGTTTCATGGATATCTCAGTTGGAAAGAAAATTTATATCAGAGCTGAATACAGACAGCCAGGAAATCCCTCAACCGCCTTTTGTTCAGCGTCCATGGAGGTTGCTTTTCCTACTATTAAGGAATCTCTGGTCAGGATGGAATTTATTTATTTATCTGGAAATGAAAGACAAATATAGTAACAGAAGAAATCGATTTTAAAGAATAATTTTTGCCAAGCATATGTAACTGAAGATGGAGGAATACATGAAATCTTGTGATATAATGAACTTGTTTTGCATTAGTATGGCAAGCTGAACTGCTTGAAGTTGCCTGTAATGTTTTTCCTCAACCCAGAACAGTGTGTTTTGAATAAAGGGAATCAGTTTAGTTTCCTAATAAATACCTTCAGCCAGCATTTTCAGAAGGGATTTGTCAGTTGGCGAATGCCCTTGAAACAGGTTTGAAAGGCAGGCAGACACGGCATTTAATGGAAATACAATGCTTCTAACAGTTGAGTTCACTGAATAAAAAGTAAGTAACAAACACAAGTATACCTAGCTAATACAAATAAATAATGCCATGAGGGACAGAACTCCTTAGGCTGTCGAGCCTAATCCAGGGATCTAGCGAGGGAACTGCTACAAAGCCGGGGATCTTTAGGAGTCATGGACACCAAAAGGAGAGCACTGAGAAAGCCAGCATTAACAGTTTCTGAAGAACCTCTGACATGGGCATCTCTTTGCAGTGAAAAATAGAGTTTTCAAAGAGATAAACAAAAAATACCCAACCCCAAAACCAACCCCCTCCCTGCCAAAGCACTGGCCTGTTTTCCTGAGTATCTTCCTTCCTTCTTATAGCAGTTACAGGATGAAAGTCACCCAGCAAGTGACACAGGTTACCATGCTGATGTCTAAAAATATTACAAAGTGGCACTAGTTCTGTAGCTACAGAATTTAAGTAGTGCTCCACATAGTAGTGTGTGGCAACTGTTGGTAAATGCTTATCTTTTAATGGCAACCTGTGTGTGTATAATGTACTACTGTGTACCACCTGTTTATAAGCAGATTGGTGTTTAAGCAGTATATTGCACAAGGGAGAGACTTTCAGTTTAAATGAAAGCAGCCCTTTCCATTATAAGCAGCTTGCTTTATCACAAACACCAGTGTTTCCTGAAAGTAGGAAATAAACCCCAAATACTCCGAATATTTAAAATAGTCTAATTGAATGGTAATTGGCAGATTTGTAGCGAGTGGGTGAGTGAGTGAGTGAGTGGGTGGAATTGGTCTTTCACAGCAAGCTCCAGCTGCTCTAGCTAGCTGCCTTTGAAGAGCTGCTTAGGGAAAGAGGAAGAAAAGGACGACTATAAAATCAGCCGCTTAATTGTATCTACTGGTTCTTGAAGCTGCTGTGTGCTTCCCACCCCTTTGAAGTTGTCTGTTAGATCTGCAAGATGTACGTTCAAGCCACCAGCTCAGAGTGGGCTTGCTTGGTGCTGCTGCGCAGGGCACGAGGGTAGGTGTATCGCTCAGTGGCAGTGGGTGGGTGCAATGTTGGGACTAGCCAGCTGGCATCGTGATGGGCGACTCCTGACAGACTGTTCTGTTGCTTGCATAGAACTCAAAACCACCCCAAGCCTTTACTGCTATCGTATCTGCATTTTTTAAAAGATTTTGTTGCAGATGCCTGTTTTGGCAGATATTCTCAGAACTGTCACTACAGTTCCTGTGCTGCTTTTGTGGCCAGCCTGGCTAAAGAGCTCCAGCCGCTGGTCTGCTCAAACCCAGGGCTGTTTTGGGGGCTTCTCTCTGATCCCTTCACACCTCCTGCAGGGAAGAAGACAGTGCGGTGGCTTCAAAGGAAGCTGAGTGACTAGAAGAGAAGTTGCTGTCTGCTAAGCAATGGACAAAGTGTAGGAAGTAGCACAGCAAAGAAGAAGAGTGTATTTTACGCCCCGGCTGTCCCTCACGCTTTCTGTCCCCATGTGTAGGATCTCCACATTCCTATCTCCTTGGGCTAGTATTCAAAGGAGCTTTCGCAATCCAAAATCTTCTTTCTGGTCCTCTTGTAGGAGCCTGTAATTGACTTTCAAAAACTCATAAAAGCCATCATCAGTGAAGTGTTCTGGCACAGGGGAAATGTTGGGAATATTTGCGGAGTAAGATACTTAATCCAGGGTTTTCAAGTGATTTTATACAAATTGCTACATATGGAAACAACTTCATACCGAATTCATCGTATTACGCCTACATGATAGTCACAATGTCCAGAGCATCACCTCTGTGCGTATCTCTGATAGCTGAAGATTATCCAGGAAATTACAGTCCAAAATTTGTTTGTATGGTTATTTTCATTGAATATTTGCATATAGCAAACACTGAATCTAAATATCAGAGTATATGCCTAAGCATTGTTTTCCAACAGAGAAGGGGCTTCTGTTGTTCAAGTATTGTTCTGTAATAATCAGTTTTGTTCCGAATAGCCAGAGATAACATTTTGAATAAGAAGTTACATTTGAATAAGCATATTATGATACTTAGCCAAAGTCTGTCTAAAAATGGACTCCAGATTTCAGGGGAATAGGGAGTTCCTTTCTAGTATTTCCATCTAATTGAGTCAAAAGTTGGTTAAAACATTAGTACAGCTAACTGCACCCAGCCAGACTCTAGGAATATTGTATGGCATCAAAAAAAAGTAAAATTAATTTTAAAAGCCGCTTCAATTTCGACTTCTCATTTCGTTTCTTTGAGGTTATTACTTTGTTTAAAAAATGAAAACTGTATGTCCCTCTGTTCGAACTTTATTACTGCTTTGGCAGCATTACAGGAACACTATTACAATACATTCTTTTGATTTATGTGCTATTGACTGACTTGATCTGTTTGAAGGGTGGAGGAATTGGTATTAAACAAGCACAAGAACACCCCCAGCTTTGGTACTTACCTTTCAGCACGTCTTTGAGTTTGTTGAGAACCTCCTTTGAAAATCTGCTCTTAACAGTGCAGAGATTTCTCGCCCAGTGTTACGCATTGTGTCCAAAAAAGAAACCCATATCTGCATCCTTCAGTTCTCGGCCAGGATTATGCATGGGGCAGTAACTCTACTGCTGCACCTAAGGACAGATATCTGACTGAAGATTTACTACAGGCACTGATATAGATGCATATCCGATTGCTGTGTTCAATAGGAGGTGCTGCTGCTTGGCTTGTTCATGGGTTTTAATTTCATGTGTTGTCACACCACAAACAGAAGCACCTGTTGCTGTGAGCCAGAATAAAAAGCACCTGGGCTGAGAGCTAAAGGGTGGTATCCTAGGGCAAGGAAGGGTGTTGCTGCGTTAGGCGTTGCAATGGCTGCTTCTTAGATAGGAAATTCATGCACTTCCAGACACCCCCATCCAGAGGAGGGAGCCTATTAAAATAGTACCTGCCAGGAGCAAACCAGGGGGAGATGCTGAAATGAATACAAAGGCATAGAAGATGTTGACTTTTTATGGTCTCTGTCTGCTGGGAATCTGCCATGCCCACTTGTCTGCTGCCTTCCCCTCACGGACCTGTCGTCTGCTTACACTCAAATTCCCTCAGTAAGAAAGACTTTTCTCCCCTTTATGAAATACATGAGCAGCTTAGGCATTCCCCAGGATGTGGGGGAGCAGGGTCCGGTTTCCTACATTGCCTGAAGGCATTCCAATCTGTACCTCCTATCTCCCACTTCCCAGTGGAAACTGCCCCAGGTTTGTCTGAGTTGGGGTCTTTTCTACTCCTTCTGTTGAAATTCTGAGTATTAATAATCATCAGGTAAGATACAGAAATAGTCCTAGGGGCATGGACTGATATTTAGATGTACCCCTTCTCCGGTGATCATAACCACTGAGCTGTGGGGCAAGAACCCAAGAATGGTTGCATGCTGTGTCCAGCTCTCTCCCTTCAGGGCCGGTGAGCTCCCCGTATCGTCAGGAGAGCTGTCATCGGGAGGGATGGCTGCCTGCTGTGTGCTCTCCCCTTCCACAGAACAGCCTGTAGACTGTTTCTTGGGTTGCTCTCCTGGGAGGTGAGAGTCTTCATCGCAGTAAGCAGAGGAGAAAGCGGGATGCATAACCACGCATCCTAGTTGAGCGTTAACATCTACAGATGGTGGAACGTCACCCTCTCCTTCTGCACAGAGGAAAGGGAAAACAAGAGCTACCCTGTATTTTGAAGGGGTCTGGGGTGGTTGTGATCTGTGTGCTTTGAGGATGGTCCATAAGAGGGAGGGTGTTTCATTTTGACCCCTGTGTAGACCCCCGTTAGACAAGGACCAAGCTGCTCTGCTGTTCAGGAACAGAGGTCCTGCTGCAGGTGTGCGAGGATGGGCAGTTATCTATGGCTTACTGGAGGTGAATAAATTTTTTTAACAATAATGATTACAAGGAAAGATTCCTGAGGGCTTGTTGTTCTTGATGAGCCTGCCAAGCAGCAGGTATGACTTGACCCATCCTTTTAGCCTTCTGGCTGTGTCTCTCCATTTGCTCAGGATCCCTGTGTGTGTGTGTTCAGAAAGGCATTTGATGCTGATTAGAACTAATTCACCACCACAGTGGGGGGAATTCACTTACATTGCTCTGTGCTAAGAGCTATAAGCAGTGATAATTAATAGCTCCTAATTGCTTAATCAGTGTAAAGTTTTAGACTATGTCATATGTGAAGGTTTTTATTTTGTGTGGATGACTAAACCCCCAATTAATGCGAGTCATACCGCCTTACCAGTGCTGTCTGTTCTAAGTGGAGAAAAATAACCAGTGTCTTCATTACCCCCCTCAAGTCCCTTTCTGTAGTTGTTCCTGTGGCCTGAAGACATTTTTCTGTAGCAGCTGAAGTAACGTTACAGTGAGCTTCCTATCAGCTCAGAGCTGTCAGCGATAAATATGAATCCACCAGCCTGAGCCTGTTCGGTGCTGCTGACATTCTCTTCTTGACTTACCATTTATTCCTTTACCTCTGGTGGCCAATCTCTCTTAAAATCAAAACTGTCTGCCACCAGCGTATCTAGCGATACTCTGTAATTTCGCAGTTCGCAACAGATCCCAGGTCCCTGTGCGCACGCAAGGGTTGTCTCCATCCCACATTACTCAAGAAAATGTGTTCCCCTTTGGTATTCGGTTTTTGTTTTCTTCAGTGCTGGTTCGGTTTTATCTCTGTTCCCTCTCCTTGCTCTCCCTCACACTGTCCCCATATCTCTTTCCGTGCCTGTCTTTCAGGGCGTATCTCTTGGATTGTTCTCATTTCCCAGACCTATTTTCCATGCCAGTTTCTTTTCAGCTGCCTGGGCCTGCGTCCCTCTCCATTTGTGTGCATCTCTCTTCTTATCTACTGAGGAAGATGAGGGGAAGATAGAGGCGTTGAATGGCAGAGTTGGAAGTCCCTATTGGAAGTGATCGTTAGAGGGAGTTTGCTTTCACTGATATTGAGCCCCCATGGTCCCCAGATGCACACACCTGGCAGTTACGGGGTGGGCACTAGAAAACTTTTGACTTACGGATGGTGGTAGCATCCACAAAAGGTGCTGTGCTTTTCCACGGTGTAAGTATTTATCGTTGATGAACACTATGCAAGTTTTCACTGTAAAGGGATCCTGTTAATATTTGCGCAGGGTACCTCTGTTGGGCATGGAGACTTTGGGGTAGAAGCAACAATACAGATACGAGACAGAAAGGTCAGTTGAAGTGCTGCCATTTACAACAATAGAAGTAATATCAGTGCAGGTACAGCTTGTTAAAGAAAAGGCTGAATTTTATGGGACTAATCCCAGGTCGGAAAACCATTTGGTGATACATCCCGAGGTGAACTCAACTGACATCAGTGAAAGCAACACAGTTTGATAGCAGTAGAGGAACTGATCTTAGATTTCTGTATCCCATAACACTTCTACAGAGAGGAAGAGAAAACGAGCACCGGATATTTCTATAAGATGCTTTCTACTTTTACAGAAAGTTTTACTTTCTCTTGCGATATGTGTCTCTCCTGCCATAAGGAAATGAAATCCTGAAAAGTGTGAGTCTCTGTTAGGTAATTAACTTTAAAATCAATAGAAGAGATCTGAAAGCTAGCACAGGGCTGGTAGAAAATGCAAAATGATTTTTACTTAACAAAGAAGTGTGAATGAATGAATGTGTGACAATAGGAATAGTCAGACAAGGACACGGAAAGCATTACAGCCTGATAAAAGCAGAACAATCCATCACAACAATAGTATCTTTAATTCTCGTTAATGCTGTGCTGCAGTGTTTGAGTTATATTTTGATTTTGTTATCTCTTCGTACATAAAACTAAGGCGTTTTAGCTGCCTAGAAAAACAACATGCAAGCGTATTTAAACCTTCTGTCCCATCTAAGCAATGGAAAGAATACTGGGACTCTTACCGCAGAGTGTACCTGGAACTTCTTGGGCCTTAGGGCTAGTTAGGTCTAGAAACATCTATATGGCATCTCTAGCACTTTTGCAGGAGTGAATCTTCTAGGTGAAGGTTGAGTTTATAAGTAGCTTACAGAAGATAAGAAATGATTTATAGCTATTTTGATAGTTAATCAATTATTTTAGACTGTTAGGTAAGTAAAGAGGCTGCTTATAACTATGGCTTGTAACCATCAAAGCCTCTTTATTTTGGCTGTGTCTATTTGCACTTCAGTATCAGTGTGTTGCAAATATGCTAACATTTATTAATGATTTATTAACCTGAATAGAAACCATCTGTAAATGCAAGCTTTGTGCAAAGAGAGACCATCTCATCTCATAGTAGTTCTTTCCTTCTCCTACTGAGAGAGGTCTGCTTGAGGCAGCTGGCATAGCTGATGGGGAAGAAGCAGTGTTTCTTCTCTGTGCTACACTGAGCTGAGAGCTAAGAGGACTTCATTTTTCTTGTCTTGTCAGTAACTTAATCCTTTGTGGTTTTACTGTTCCTGAAATAATAAAGTCAGTCTGGAGCCAAAGGAAAGCCCTTCTCAATTCTCAGGAAAGCACAAGGATGAAGTAACCTTGGTCATTCCCAGGCTAGTGAGCAAACATTTTCTGCTGGTGACTTTCGCTGGCTGGGAGAGCAGAAGCAACTCCCGCAAATAAAACTCTATCCTGGAAGTTACAACAATGATACTCTACACCAGAGGCCATAATGAAGATCTGTTGCGGTAGTATTGGCCAAGGGAAGACGAGCCCAGAAGACGAGCCATTGGTTTTCTGTGTGGAATTTGCCAAGCAAAATTAATTCTCATGTTCCAGTGGGAATCTGTCCTTTCTAAACTTAGATTTCATAACAAACCCTGTAAAAATTACATAAGCCTCCTTTTAACTCCTTCTCCCCTCCTGTGCAATCTAATGAATAAAATGTCATCGTGTATGCAAAACAATGCGACTGTTCAGGAGCAGAAATATACTCTAGCATCACACCTGTAACAGGGCAGGAGACTTTTCCAGGTTCTTCCTCTCACTTAGAAAAGAAAGAAGAAAAAACTTTTTCTTACTTGCCTTCACTACTGTGCAAGAATTAAGTGAATGGGCAAGGTAGAGCCCTGCGGAAATTTTTTGGGGGGGCCAAATTCCAGATAATTCTTGAATCACTATTTGATTGTAGTAAGAACATATATGATGAGTTGTTACAGATGGGCTGTTTTACTGCTGCTGAGTGTTCCTAGGTCCCACCAACTGCTACCAGGACTTTAGAACATTTAGCATCTTTTGATGTCAAGGACCAGTGGAGGAAGGAGTTCTACCTTTTTACTCTCTGCTGCATCAAAACAAAAGGAATAACACTTCTGCAGTTTCATGGTTTGCCATTTCTTCATTAGTTACTTCTTTTAGCCCTTTCTGCTGTATGTTGGAGGCATTTAGAATATTTTAGAGACACAAGAAATAACAGGAATAATTTATTTTATGCCACAAATTGTTTGATAATTTTTTCTCAAATCTCTTGGCTCCCTACGGTCTAAAAATCCTAAGAAATATATACAGAAAGATGTGTGAGAAGTACTATAATTATTCCAAGGACATTGTCAGTCTTAGGGCCAATAGATTTATTATCGTTTAAGCCTGACGTACAAATCTAATCGTGAGACCTGTTCTTCACATGAATGCTCCTTATGCTCCTGACTACTTATGTTGACTTCCATGGGACTGTTTTTGTGTTAGATTTACAGAGCTGATCTTTAATGGGTAGCAATCTGTCCTTATTACAGTGGGGGAAAAACAAGTGAAATACTGAGTTATGTGAGGGCAATATCTGGACCAGTTCATACTGAGAGCAAAGTTATTTTTCTTTTTGAACAAACAAACCAATGTAGACACACTATTTGGAGGGAGTTTGGTTTTTTGTTTTTAATTCTCAGTATATTTGACCTTCAAAAGGACACATAACAATGCAGTTCGGAGGTGCGCTGCCTACAAGCTCAGCTCCTTGTTGTGTCTGTGCAGCTACAAAAACTGAAAACAATGAAACAGACACTTTGAGTTCCCAATGAGAAAAAAGGAAACCAGCAGCCTCTTCTTGCTTTTACTGTTAAATATCTCTATTTAAATGCAAATGATCATCTGACACTGCCAAATAAAGTCATGTACCAGGAAGGAGGCATGCAAGTTAAAGAAGTTTTTAAAATGATTTTTCAAGATGCTGGATCGCTTTTATTTCCAGGAGGAATAGAGGTGGCTGAATACATTTTTGGTTGTGTACCAAGGATCAGCTCAGCACCTAGGAGTTTCAAATACAAAGATTTTTATTTCAAGTGAAGTTTTTGCAGAAGTGTGGGCAGAATCCCTAGTTAGAGATTGCTTGGAGGGATGCTTGAAGTTTCCTCTGTGTTATCTCACTGCACCTATTGCAGTGGAAAGCCCAGTGCATACAGTATGTTTTGGAAGGCGGTAGAATCCAGGGACGGAAAGAGGAAGAAGCAGCCAAACTGCTGCCTTAGTCTGCCTCAGGAATATGTGCTTACAAGTGATCTGTGCAGTGCTTTATACTGCATCTAGCTGCAAGACTTCTGGCTTTCTCCCTAAAGTCCAGACCCCTTAAGCTAGACAGGCATGAGATTTGACCACAAGGAAGGATCAGGCATAAAATAGTCTTGCAAGAGGAGGCTCTGTTGTCCATGGGTTGTGGTTCCTCCCGAGCTGCCCCCAGCAGGGATTCTCTGGCTCAGGTGAGGACCAAGCAAAGCAAGTGGTGGGAAGGTTATCTGAACGTGCATCCAGGGCCGCACCCTTTCTGCTTCCCTCTTCTTCTCTCGGTCAGGGAAAGCTGGTTTATAAAACCCACTTCCTGGAGATCATTTTTAGTCAGTTGAGTGAGCACCAACATCAACACAGTAACTGTATCTTAGCAAGCCTCCTCTGTTAAAATTCTTCCTTTAATTTGCTGTTTACCTCACCTTCTTTTTAAACTTCCATTCTTATAAATGAATATGGATGTATTTGCTTTCTGCACAGGGTTCCAGTAGTCTCTTAATAATCATAATAATCATTATTACTGATTAAAGTTGCATTATTCATGCCAGATGGAGTCCCCTCCCTGTCAGCCAGAATGAGTTTGCTTTATGTAGTTATAGTACATTTGTGATCTAAATAAACAGATGGCAGAATGTGACAGCAAATTATGTGCTGGTGATGTCAGCAACAATGCTTCCCAAGTATAATTGCTTTAAATGAGCATGAATGCAGGAAGGAGCTGGTAGTTTTAACAAGGTAGTTGGCATACAGTGTGGTAATTACCATACAACATCATCAGTAGTGCCATGAATGCTGTGCGAGTGCTGAGGGAAGAACGCTAGCTTTGAAAAAGTAGCGACAGAAAGTCCGACTTGACACGACTATCACAGTGGGTTTGCTCAGCTGTGTAACATCTCGTAGGTATAAGCACACTGCTAGCAGAGGAGCAGTGTTTTCTTTTGGGGTGATCCAGCCTTAGCTGAGAGACATTTTGCACTTTCTCCAACGCTATCTCCCATCAGAGCGTGTGGGAAGTATTTGATGTAGTATAATGGAGCAGTGTTAACAGCAGCTGCTGTTAATACAGGATTGAAAGGTAAGCTTCTGGATCAGGTTCAAAGGGGAAATTGGCTTAACAGAATCTCAGCAGTATTCAGTGATGAATAAAATTTTAATCAAAGATAAGGTTAGGTTCCCGTGGTCAAAAGAGCAGCGATAAGGACTGTGCATAGTCTTCAACAATGCTTGTGTTGGGTTTCTCAGTTCATCCCTTCAGGTCTGGCTAGGTAAGGTAAGGGGCTTGGCTGCCTACACCTCAGGCACTGCCACACCTGGGTTTTAGCAGCTAGGGCTCAGGGTGCAGTAAGGCAGGCTCTCTGCGTGTGCTGTGGGAGCATTCGGCATTCAGGAGGGAGAGCACTAAGAGCAGGAGCGTGACTGAGCTCTGGCCACATATGGATAGGAGCTGCAGAATGAGGTCTCCATTCGCTTGCAGTCAGAACTGGCGTGGGACTGTCTGAGTGTTTTCTCAAATAACCTGAGATGCAGCCAGAGGAGAATGTGCCAGTTCTTCTGCCTGCTTTCCATTTCCTCACACAGTGGTCAGCATTTAGCCATGAAACGGAAGATGTGAACTCAACTCCCTCTTCAGTCCAAGCGGGCTTCAGTCACTGATTACTAGGTAGTATATAAAAGCTACCATTGCTAGCTCTTGCTCCTCCATCTGTATTTTACAATGAAAGCGCCTACAGTTCTTTTTCTCAAGGGACTAAACTTGTCAGCAGGTGGAAGGACGATGCAGAGCATCACCTCTAGGTTCTGAAGGAACATCCCGTTCCTTTAGAAGCACAACTGCAGGCAGCTAGAGAACCAGCAGCCAGAAAAGGAAAGGTCCTGTGAGCTCAGCTCTCGCTGGGGTTAAGTGGTTGCACAGGGCGCATTTCCTTTACCATGATATTGGACATGAAGGCTATGCAAGCTTTTGGGGGGAAAGGGGTGGTTTTTAATCAAAGGTACTGGGTGTATTGCCCGATTGTTTAGATGAAATTGAACATGAGATAGATAGATAGACAGACAGACAGGCATAGATAGATATCCTCTGTAACACAGCCATCTCTCCTCCTGTGGCGGAATGACTGGGTCTTACATAGGACGTAGAGAGCAACAGTAATACCACTGGGTCATGAAATTGTTCCTCAGTCCTCCGGGCTTCTTCATCTTTTTTTGTTTTAAGATGTCCCAGTCATTATACATAGCAGAGAGGTATTTAGGGTATAAAGCACTTAGATAAGTAGACAAATTTCATATACGTTTGACACCAATTCTGGCTGTTTATCTGGGCCTTTTTACAGGCACTGTTTTCACCTTGGTAAAGCATAAAAACCCTCCAAAGACAAGATGACCCCTCCTCTTCAGCAGTTGCTGGATATTGAAGAAATGAAAGGAAGCCACATTGCTAATCTCTCCCTTTCTGTCTGTCCTGCAGGTGGTCGCTGTCACAAGTCCTGCACCGGCCGATGCTGGGGACCCACAGAGAATCACTGCCAGACCTGTAAGTATGCAAGACTCTGAGAAACAAAGGGATCCTACTTTTTTTTTTTAATTGTGAAGGGATAAAATCCTGGTTTTAGTATAATTCTAAAATACTTGAATTTTTTTCTGTATGTTTTTTACCAACAGATAATCTGCTTTTTTCCCAACCATGTGAATTTATGTTTTTCTTTACTCCCTTGTGCTTTCTAAAAATGCCTAAGCTAACTTGAATTTTCGTTTCACTTCTTGATGGCAACATGGAGCACAGCTCCTGAGAATATTGATGGTTATTTAGAAATACACTGGAATGAATACTGCAGGAATAGAAAAAACTATAAGGCAGATTTGGAGATCTTTAATGACAGCCTGACACTGCAAAGTTCCTAATGCCAAAATACTCTGTTAATTTCAGTGGGAGCCTGGGAATATTAGTTCTCTCGCAAAATTGTTCTCTTTATAATAACTTTGGAATGTATTTGAGTTGTACTGAAAGAGAGAATAATAGTTTTTTTGTGAAGGAAGTAGTAAGTGAAGGGTTGTTCACAATGTCTGTCTGTCCTCTTGAATTTAGAGAGCATTAAAATGAATAAAAAAGAACTACATTGAGAGACTTTCTTCCTTGCGTGCTTTCAGCTCCTTCAGATAGGCACTAAAGAGCTAGAAGTGCAGTCACAATATTAGCAAATATAAGAGAGGAGGAAATAGAGAGCTGTCTTTTCCTCCAGGTTTTTTCTTTTTTCCCCCTCACAAGAATAGAGCTTTCCTTTACATTTCCTTTCTTTGAAATTTAGGAGGGTGAAAATTGGTTGCGTTTACTGGAGTCGCTCTTCCTAGGAGATGAAATGGTTGCTGATATCTCCCCCAGAGAGCACTGCTCTACCTTGTGCTTGTTCCCTTGGCTGAGTTGTAAATAAGAGGAAGGGATTGTGACAAATTAACTGCTATCAAGTGAGGACACCAGCTAACTCTCTCAACTCATGATAGCCCAATGTCATCTGCCTTTTTTGTTGAAAATATTAGGAACGGTGCAACTATGACTTTTTTTTTTTTTTCTGACTACTTGGAGCACGAGATAAGAGGAAATTAGAAACGGCAGACAGCTTGACATAACCGTTTTACGAGTGAGCATGAGCAGGAAATCCAAGCTGACCTCCTGTCTGTGGCAAAGCGAGGGGCACAAGCGATGGAGCTGCGTGCCTGCAGAGGCTCTGCCACCTTGCCAGGCGCTGCCTTTCGTTCAGGAGCATCAGCTCATGTTGCTGGCAAAGCTGATGACAGTTACAGCTCTGCTAAAGTTAACATGTTCTTATATTACTGTTTCATACTGAGCTTTGTCTGCGGGTGTGATTAAAAACGCTTTAGGACAGGTTGTAGGAATAAGTGTATAATGAACCAGGTACAGTGATGCTAAGCAGGTTCTTCTTTATCTGAATCGAGTTAGTACGTCTCCTTCCTTTGCTGGCAGTCTGTATGAAAGCCCCAAAGAAGTCAGTGCGCAGAAAGCCTCCTTACATCAAGGTTATGTGCTGAAGTAGATAATGGAAAGGGACTTAAACCCTAGCTGCCAAATCATTTTATATCACGGTTAGGTTAGAATTAATTAACGCTGTTTTTTCCTCTGTCCTGATGAGAGGCCTGTTTGTCTGTTAAAACTAGTAACTCTGTAAGAACCTGAGTAATTTATCCAAACTTGAGTAGACTTACTCAGGCCGTATGTGTTTAGCTTATCCAAGAATACAGTAAAACCTTGGCAGTTATGTAAGGATGATACGATTCTGGCTCAGGCCTTGGCTCCAGGAAGCGGAGGCTCCAGCCTTATATAAAGTCGCAGGGTCCAACTGGACTCAGTGTGGCTGCAGAAGTCCGTGTGGCAGGATCAGCTCACACAGTCTGAACCTCTACAAAGCACTGCTCTCAGGTAAGTAAACTGATTTGGTGGATTAATGTAGTAATACCAGAGAGAGCAAAACTTATCTGCAGTGTTGTGAAGTCAGAAGCTTAGCAGAGCTGCACACTAGTTTTGCTCCAGGAGTGACAGCTATCTCTCTCTTCACA
This sequence comes from Sagittarius serpentarius, assembly GCA_034782735.1. Lineage (NCBI taxonomy): Eukaryota > Metazoa > Chordata > Aves > Accipitriformes > Sagittariidae > Sagittarius > Sagittarius serpentarius. Next base: position 14,976,215 of record JAVKLA010000001.1, read on the forward strand.
GTGACTGCCCTCTCAAATCCAAACAGTGGGGACAGGCTAAGGCACAACTGTGGATTTAAAATAATAAGCTATGGAAAGACATATGCCATCTAAGTTCCACGCAGATACACAGATAACACACTTCTAATTTGAAATAGCTACTATACGGCCTTTTAGCTTTGAGCACACTCTGCAGCCTCTGGCTGTCAGGGACAGGAGTTAATTTTATATCATATACTTCCTTTTTGCCTCCCTGACCTTGCTGCACCTTGGGTAAACAGCAGGATTTAAGGAAAAGACTGAATATTAGGCTGGCAATGGGCATTTCTTCATTGCGCTTTCTCAAAATGTGTTTTTCTGCAAACTGTTTGAAGCAAAGAATATGAGTAGAGACTCAAAACATAAAAATACAAGTGGTGCTATGCTTTTGCTGCCTTCATTTCTGACTTTAAAAAACATGCCTGGCTTTCAAGCTCATAAATGTTATTCTTAGATACAAGCCAGAGATAGGTTGAGTGGTATCACAAACATAGCGCATACCTTAACCTAGTCACCTTGGAGATGCACGTCTTTCAAACGTGTGTAGGAAAATACTTCAGCAGTACTACATCCCAGTGTCAAACTATTTTGTTCCTAGAAACAACTCAGAGGCACGTCTGCATTTTAATAATTTCTTTTTTTTATGGAGTCACTGAAGCAAAAAATTCTAATGACTCCCCCCTCCCAAGATAAGATTTAAATTATTTTCCTGGGAAAGGATAAAAAATGAAAGATCTTAATCCGTGTCTTTCATTTCAAATTACATATGGAAAAAAATCAAAATCCTTTTGTTTTTTGCATGAATATCATCTACCTAGCTGCTTCTTCTGTTGCCTTCCAGCAGTGTCTCTCTGTACTTCTAACTCTATCTGAAACACCACGTGCATCTAACTCTGTCCTCATATCTCTCTAGATGCAACAAGAAAATTTACGTATTTAAGAAGACAATTAATAAGAAAGATGTAGAGAAGATGTAAGTTCAGGGTACTGTTTTATGCAGTTAACAACCTATTTTCCTTTTATAATTAAAATATTAGTAAATATTAATATTGAACACTTAAAAGCTAGGCAGTATTCTTTGTTTCAGTGCCAGGAAAGGCTAATGTGGAAATACTTTAAAAAAGAATCCATTTTTCAAAGAGGATTGGGCACCCACTAAATAGAATGTAAACCACTTTAAAAAAACATAGGAACAAGCACTTTTGGAAGTTACTAATCAAATTTGAAAATCTATGGCTAGGTTGTTACTATTTTTGCTGTTGATGTCAGTAGGAATTTGTTTTTTTTCTTTTCATATGAAAAGAAATTGAAACTTTTACAAGTTGAATACATTATTTTATTAAAATGACAAATTATGCACTTTGTTCTAGAGGAATGTAACTGAAACAAAAGAGAAGAATCTAAACTAAAATATAGGCCCAGCTAAGGGAATGCAAAAAAGGCAAATAGCCTTTAAATCAAACCCAAAACATAACCATTCAGCAAATGTAAAATGCTCGGTGACTGTGTATGTGTACAGGAGTTTGGCCTGAGTATAATTGTATTTATATAGTCTTTGTGCAGCTGATGTTGCTGAGAAAGAGAAGGTGCCGATGCAGTAAGTACCCAATTAAAGCAGCAAAAGGCAAGCGGCAGCCTGGTGGGGGGAAACAGAAATTGCTGAACCAGCAGCTTAGATCAATCAGGGTAGCCCAGCATTTTTGCTTGGAGGCAGCATCTTTAATTAAAATCCTTGTATTTCTCTAATAACTTTGCATGTTCGTAAGACTTTTTCATTGATTTCAGTTACTTCCCATTTTTTCCTTCATAGATTTACAGTGCCGTGACATAATTAAAGATTAAGGGAAACAATGAGACTGATTAATTGCACCCATATATGAAGTGTCCATTCCACCCCGTCCCCAACACAGCTTACTGCTATATTGCAGTGAAATACTAGTAGAGATTTACAGTCAGTGTTCTGCACTCCCCCAGAAACCCGTCCCAACGCATGGCATGTTTTTTCAAGACCTTGGTGTTTGCCACTGTCCTTTGCTGTCCGGGCCCTGACCGTGACAGTTCTGTGCAGCCGAACCCTCAGATTTCTTGGGGTCCCACAAATGGTCAGTAGGCATCAGGGCAGGTAGTTGTGCTGACCCTCAAAAGTCTGGTTTGAAACTTGGGGCCTCAGTTGTGATTAGTGAAGGGTCTCTTCATGGTTATGTTGGATGAAGAAACAAGTATCTGGCACCTAAAATTCCTCTCGAGTCCCACCCCAGAACTCCTGGATCCCACATGTGTATCTGGGCTGCAAGCAGGACGTGATGTGAGGGCTCCTGATCACCCCTGTACACCAGCTCCCCTGTGAACAGTCTCCATACGAGGTCGCAGGAGGAGGAGGAGTTCGGTATTGCTCCACTCGCTTAGCTTTCAGCAGGGTTGCTCTCGGTTGACACTGCCTGTTCACAGCTGCTGCCCAGTTCCCTACCATCTGTCCCCACTCTCTTCTTGGTGCCATCTCGAGCCACGTGTCCCCTCTAGAAGCCACCCAGCAACATTCATCAGCCTGAACATACAGCTTGATATTTTGGGTAATATTTACCTTTACATTTCACTCTTTCACATAGGTCTTGAGTCACAGCTATGAAATGAGTTGATTGCATTTGGAGGAAGGTTTTGGGTGGGGAAAAGCTTGCTATCTTTTTAAACCAGTGCAGCTACATACATTTTCTGTAGGGTTACCTCATGATGATTGCAGGAAGTTGAACTGTTGAGTTACATTTATTGGAATCTGAACAATCAGATTGTTTCGGGACTTCAAACAATACATAGTATTGCGTTGTGTTTGTTTTGCTTTGAGGAAAACCGTTCATTGCAAACTGTCTTGAATATGAGTCCTCAGAAACACTCAGAGCCCACTAAGCTCTTTTCTGTCTTGGTGTGTGGTGCCTCTGACGATATGACAGGTCCTCCTCCGATCTGGACCATCAATAGCAGTTATAATGCAAATACAGGATGCAACAAACCAGAAGATAAATAGGGTATGTTGTGGCCTTTTCCTAGAATGAAATGTTGGCATTTCTGTTGGCATTGTTTGCTTTCCCAGTAAAATAAACAATTAGGGAAGAACAGTGACAAACCTTTGCTGTAACTGCAAATTTTGCAGACCACTTTATAACTTCGTAGTCTTCAGGAAAACTCAAAATGTTCCCTATCCTGAACAGCATGGTATAGGCCCTCATTAAGCTGGTGCCTAATCATAAGCAGAGTATGCTTTTTGAAGGCACTCTGTTTAAGTATTGTGCTGAAAAGGGGCCCATAACCCCCCAGGTCAGCCCTGCTGCAGGGGGTGCTCTTGCTTTTTTTAAAAAGGAAACATACTCTGGAAAAAATCGTTGTAATCTCTTAAAAAGTTGGAGAATTAAAAAAAAAAAAATTACAGTATCTGTAGCTTTATACATTGCACAAGCCTTACAGCAGGGCTCTAGAGGAGGGTGAATAATTGAGATGATTTTGTCTTAGCCTAATAGTGTGAAAACTGCTGAAAAGATGTCAGTAAATTGCTTAAATCCATTGCTGTTGTTGGAGCTCATTCCCCACCGCTGTTTAAGCTACACAGCCTAAGGAAGTGCTATTATCTGCAGCTCAGCTTGAAAGAAGTGTGTAATCCTGCAAATACAGATCCTGGCTTGCTAAAAATAATAACTCATGAGTTGACGAGAAGACCGTGCCTTTTCTAAATATGCCAGTGGGTGGTCATTGGGGTTTATGGTCACGGACACCAGGCACAGGAGAGGCAGGTCCCTCCTCCCCTTGAGGCAGGGGATTCAGCTCCTCAGGGCTTGTTTTGGGGGAAGCAGTGGAGGTTTCCCAGTACCTTTTGTAGCCGATGGTGTGGGACATGCTGCTGGGTCTTGGCCTCTTTGCCCTTTTTAAAAGTCTGCCAGGAAACCTCCTCCACAGGGAAGCGGTGGTTATATAGTCATGGTGGACATCTTGACCTGCTCCCAACAGCAGCTGGCACTGAGGTAAACAAACTATAACTGAGCTAATTAGGTGGCTTGTACTAATTTTCTACACAGAGGTACTTTACACCAAAGCTTCTCAGGTTTAAGCAAAACGTTAAATTACTGTGGAGCAACAGCAAGGAATGCTTTTTAACAGCATCCTGCCAATGAGTGACCGTGGCGTGCTACTGTGTCCTCTTCTCTTTTCCTCTTGTAACAGCACTGATTGTATCCACCTGAAATTTGGCTCCTTGGCTCTCTGCCTCTAGTGCAATAAAAAAAAAAGAAAGAAAAGAAATATGCTGCTGGTGCACTGTAATTTTTTAGGGTGTGATAGGTGGGGTGGTGCTGGTGAGAGGAACCTTCTAGAAGGGGGCACTGAGCTTGTGCAGTGGGGAGGGGCGCACTGAGCATGCTTGGGGTTGGGGGCAGCGGCGGTGGCGGCCATTTTAGTGCCTCCCGTGCTGCTGCCATGCAGAGTGGTTTAGTGGCCTCAGGGCCGTGGTTGCTGTGTAAAAGGGAGGCAGAGTGTTTGGATGGTGCCCCCTTGCCTCAGGGGCCAGCTCCTTGTTTGAGGAGTGACACAGGTAAATACAGAAGATTTGGGTCATGGGACAGGATGAACTGAACGTCTTCTGCTTCTGTGCCTCTCCACTGATGGTAGAGGGGGAGCCTCTGGCAAATAGGGTCCTCCATCAAGTCAGGATGAATCTGGGCCTTGCCTCTCTTTGAGGTCAAAGCAGACGGTCCCCAGTCCGGTGCAAATCAAGGCACTGTGGACCAGTTTCTGAACTGGCAGAAAACAATATGCAGTCACTGACTAAATGAGGTCTTCATTCGTTTTCATGAGATGAGGCTCTGTCCCTGTCAGCTAATGGTGTGGTGGTGGCATACTGCAACATGTGTGTTTTGCTTAACATATGCCACTGTCTTATATCTGTCCTAATGTCTATCAATACTGTTACTTAAATAAACAAATCCTATTTCTCTAGCAGTGTTGACAGCAAGTGCATTTACAGAAATTTCCCTTATTTCTTAATTTAGATTGCATAAGGCACAAAAGTGTTTTCTGTCTGGGGGTTGCCTCTGGTATCAGCAAGGTGGAATTACTCTAAAAGTGCAGCGCTTTATTCTGTAGATTATAAACGATGGCTTCTCTTTGGTTATTTACATTTTTATGTCCTAAATAAATATTGTGTATATCAAGAAGCTTTGGCATTACCTTAAGTATTTCTGGCAAGTAGTGGAGGGAATTTGGATTGGAAAGTACTTATAAAGCAGTTACCAATACATTAAATAGTAGAATTGAGCAGAAAGTTGGATGGAATTCTGCGTTCTCTGGCTTCTTGAAAAGTGTTTTCCATAGAGAAGTGATTAAATACTTTTAACAAAATAAATGGTAAAGGTTAATTACAAAAGTGTAACATCCCTGCTTTTATCAAAAGACAGCTGACAGCACAGCTTCCTGGCATTCTGTAGGTGGTGGTTGGTATAGTCCTGTGGATAATATTAATTTCTTTTTCCATAAAATAAAGATAGAGGCTATAGCTGAGTGAGGGGAAGAAGATGCTCCACTTGTTGACCATTCTGTGCACAAGACTAAGCCCTGAAGTACAGTAGCATGGTACCACTTTGTGCTGGTTTTGACTGGGATAGAGTTAATTTTCTTCATAGTAGCTAGTATGGGGCTGTGGTTTGGATTTGTGCTGGAAACAGTGTTGATAATTCAGGGATGTTTTAGTTATTGCTGAGCAGTGCTTACACAGAGCCAAGGCCTTTTCTGCCTCTCACACCACCCCACCAGTGAGTGGGCTGGGAGTGCAGAAGAAGTTGGGAGGGGACACAGCCGGGACAGCTGACCCCAACTGACCCAAGGGATATCCCAGACCATATGACGTCATGCTCAGCATATAAAGCTGGGGGAAGAAGGAGGAAGTGGGGGACGTTCGGTGTGATGGCACTTGGCTTCCCAAGTAACCATTACACGTGATGGAGCCCGGCTTTCCTGGAGATGGCTGAGCACCTGCCTGCCCATGGGAAGTGGTGAATGAATTCGTTGCTTTGCTTGTACGTGTGGCTTTTGTTTTACCTGTTAGACTGTCTTTATCCCAGCCCATGAGTTTTTTCACTTTTACTCTTCCGATTCTCTCCCTCATCCCACGGGGGCGGGGAGAGTGAACGAGCGGCTGTGTGGGGCTTAGTCGCTGGCTGAGGTTAAACCACAACACACTTAAATCACTATGCTTTCCAGTTGGTAGAATATAGTCATTTCGCTGTGAATGAAGGCTGGATTGTGTTATTTAGAAAAGGTAAGTAGTATTTCCACGTGTGTTCCAATCTGCGGATTGTATTCTGTTCTGTTATCTCATGGCCTATTTGTCAAATTGGTTGCCATCAAGAGCTGCATTTGGCTCTGAGATTGTTGGCCTTACTGAATTTCACTCATTTACTCAGTGTTGCTGTTCTTCGTGGGGGAAACTCACATGCAACTGGTGGGCTCTTCTGTTCCTTCCATCAGCTGTTTACAAAAACTATTAATTTGAAAATAATATTCCACCTGAATTTTCAAGGGTAAGAGCAAACACTTTAGAAATTCATCCTCCATAGTCCTCAGGCAAATTATATGTTCCTAAAGAGGGTATTCTAAAGATACTCTGGAGGATATGAGTGGCCAGTACCATTGGAGCAGTTACCTTAAAACTTGAGGGTTGTTTCAATATGCTGTTCATTTTGTTGTTTTCCTTCATTGTGCAGTCGAAGAGCTCTCTTCTTAGTTCTGATTCTGACATCATAATTTTTCCTGCCTCCTCCTAGTAACGAAGACAGTATGTGCAGAGCAGTGTGATGGACGGTGCTATGGGCCCTACGTCAGCGACTGCTGTCACCGGGAATGCGCTGGAGGCTGTTCTGGACCTAAAGACACTGATTGCTTTGTATGTGTGAGACTTCTCATTTTTCTTGTTCCTGGCAGTCACACTGCAAATTCTTAATGCTTTAATCCATGAAATTCACGATTTTGTCCCTTTTAATGTATTGCATGCACAGTCCCAGATTTAGACTGCAAATTTTAGCATTTAATATTTTTCACATTATATTAACATCACTGATCTACTTAATATTACCCATTAACAGATTTATGAGATTTGTAAATACAGATTGGGAACCATTAATATGCTAATCTCTGTGATTTTTTATCTTTTGCTTTTCTAAAATTAACTTTTAGAGGTGATAGGGAATTTTTAGAAGTATTTATCATTACATTTGAGCATGGCTTTTATTACTGCTCTGTGTGCTTCTTATTTGAAAGTCAGGAATACAATTTAGCTTCTCTGTGAAGAGTGTTCCCTATGACTGCCAGACTTGATTTAAATTCATCTTTTTACTGGGCATGCTTCTTAGTGGAGATGGAAGGAAAGTGGTTTCCAAAATACTCTACCTCAAATGCATGCTACTACGTGTGCTTAAGATGAAAAGAGGAAAAGCCTAACTTTTTCCTTAAAAAAAAAAGACAATCTGAACATACAGGCCTTTAGACAAATTTATCTTGTTTGTAGTCATAGAATCATAGAATGGCTTGGGTTGGAAGGGACCATCGAAGGTCATCTAGACCAACCCCCCTGCAGTTAGCAGGGACACCTTCAACTAGATCAGGTTGCTCAGAGCCCCATCCAGCCTGGCGTTGAATGTTTCCAGGGATGGGGCTTCTACCAATTCTCTGGGCAACCTGTGCCAGTGTTTCACCACCCTCATTGTAAAAAATTTCTTCCTTATCTCTGGTCTAAATCTACCCTCTTTCAGTTTAATGCCGTTTCCCCTAGTCCTGTCACTACAGGCCCTGCTAAAAAGCTTTTCCCCATCTTTCTTATAGGCCCCCTTTAGGTATTAGAAGGCCGCAATAAGGTCTCCCCGGAGCCTTCTCTTCTCCAGGCTGAACAA
>JAVKLA010000001.1:14984254-15016307 GCA_034782735.1 Sagittarius serpentarius
CCCCATCCCTACACAACTGGGCAGCATCCCTGTACTCTTCCCAGGATACCTGTCCCCGCTTCCACTGCCTGTGCATTTCCTTCTTACCCTTCAGTTTCACCAGCAGGTCTCGACTCAGCCATGCCGGTCTCTTGCCTTTCCTGCCTGATTTCTTACGCCTTGGAATCGAGAGCTCCTGTGCTCTACGGAAAGCCTCCTTAAAGATCTGCCGGCTCTGTTCTGCCTCCTTGTCCTTGAGGACAGTTTCCCAGGGAGTCCTATTGACTAACTCCTTGAACAGCTGGAATTTTGCTTTCCTAAAATTCAGGGTCTTGACTGTACTCTTTGCCTGACCCCTATCCCTCAGGATCGAAAACTCCACCAGTGCATGGTCACTGCAGCCCAGACTGCCTCCAATCCTGACGTCACCAATTAGCTCCCTCGCATTGGTGACCATCAGGTCTAGTATCGCCTCCCCTCTGGTGGGGCTGTCTATCACCTGGCTGAGGAATTTGTCATCCGTGCACTCCAGGAGTCTCCTGGATTGCCTACAGCTCACCATGCTGCTTTTCCAGCAGATGTTGGGGTGGTTGAAGTCCCCCAGCAGGACGAGAGCCTGTGAGTGCGACACCTCCCGTAGCTGGAGTAAGAAGGCTTCGTCAAGAGGCTCCCCTTGATCAGGCAGTTTGTAGTAGACACCAACCACAAGGCTCCCTTTGTTGCCTCAGTCTCTAATTCTTACCCATAGGCTTTCAATCGGTTCCTGGCTATTCAGAGCCAGCTCTTCACACTCTATCCATCTCTTGATGTAGAGGGCAATGCCTCCATCCCTGCTTCCTCGCCTGTCCCTTCTGAACAGCCTGTAGCCTTCAATAGCTGCACTCCAGTCATGGGATTCATCCCGCCAAGTTTCGGTGATGGCAACCAGGTCATAGCTTTCTAGCAGCATGGTGGCTTCCAGCTCCTCCTGTTTATTGCCCATGCTGCGTGCATTGGTGTAGATGCATTTGAGCTGGGCTATCGATTCCACCCCCAACACCGACACGCCTCCCCTAGGCTCATCTCCAGTGAGCCTAGTTTTATCCCCTTCCCCCTTCGAACCTAGTTTAAAGCCCTCTCAATGAGCCCCGCCAACTCATGGGCAAGGATCCTTTTCCCCCTTTGAGAGAGCTGGACGCCATCTCTCACCAGCGGGTCTGGTGCCATGTACACTTCCCCGTGGTCGAAAAACCCAAAATTCCACCCATGGCACCAATCTCTGAGCCACGTGTTAAGCTGTTGTGTCCATTATTTATAATAGTGTAAGCAGCTTCAGAACCCAACACTTATCCCAAAAAATGTGTAGCTCATCACACTGGGTTGCAGAGACAAGTTTTGCTAATGTTTTCAGGGGAAGCAAACCTAGGCCTAAAGAAACCTAGAACTAGACCGTGCACAGAGGTGTGGATTTTTAAAGGTACCCTTGTGATTGAAGAGACAAATATCTATGAAGTTGGGTAGGCTGCTTTTAAAATCTGCCAGATAGGACTGGGAGGAGGGATGTTACGGTATGGAAAATTGCAGATGTTTTGATAGTGTAGGTAAGTGGATCATAATGAACTGTTAAAAATTAAATCTTTCCCTGGCTGCACCTGAAACCTGCTCACTGTTCAGGTGTCACTTGATAGTGGTAGGTGTTGTGCTTCAGAAACACATTCTAAATGCCATTCTTTCTCTGCTGATGAAATGCAGTGATGGCCTGACTTAAGTGCTAGCAGGTTTTACTAAAGCTGTTCTTTGTGGCTGAGTGTTTGTGCAAGTAGATACTCAGCACATGTGGTATGCCCGTACCAATGCTCACTGGAAGTTCTGTGTTGGCTTTGGACTAGAGAGATGGGAAAATAACATTCCTTCCTGTGTCATGTACAATCTAAATAGGTAAAGGAAAGAGGAAAAATGCCGTTACTGTTCCCGTGTGACTGTTGAGGAACATCCTCAAAGATTATGTTGATGTGTGTCCATTTTCAAAGGTTAAGGACAAGTTATTTGCAGTTCTGTAATACTGCAGCCTGAAAAAAAATGAGTTAGACTTTCTGAATTGTGGCAGTTATGGAAATATGTATGCTAAAAATCAACTAGCATGTTTGTTCTGATCCAGCAGAGAAGCACCCAGGGCTTTGTTCTCATTCATTCCTGGCCCGAGAGCAATGTAAAAGAAATTCAGCAGGGGTCTGGCAATTTTCAGGACTAGTCATTACTTGCTTAGTACACAGTGGGTGAAAAGTGTAACCCTTTAGGCTACAGACAACTGTGCTTAGCTTTCAGCTGAGATACAGAACTTTGTTTTTTCCCCTGTGTATTTTCCTGTGCTTTCATTCACAAATTAGTGGCATTTAGCACCAAATGCTAGAAGTTTGCATACATTAGCGAAGCAATTACAAATGTATACAAAGCGTTATAATCATAACTTAAAAAGTTCCCAAATCTTCCAGGTGAGCTTTTCCTGAGAAGTGCCATCTCTCCGAAGAGTGTTTAATTTATGAATTGCTAAATCGTTATCAGAGGGTTGTCATGTACATGACAGAGTACCTTTTAAGTCAACAGAGGGTATAAAAAAATGTGTTGAGGAAACAAACAAAATTAGTATTTATTAGTAAGCAAAAGTACAGTTTATGAAGCATTACAAATCCTGTAGCGTATTATGTCAGCTTGCAACACCATCCTGCTGTAAATATGGTTTTAGTATTTCTAGATAAAATTCATCCATCCTCCTCCATATGCTGCCATACAATTATTTGCATATTCAGTTCTAAAAGCAAGACAGTAATCATGATCTGACATAACTGCAAGCAAATATGCTAGAACAAAGTTTTAGAGATGTTCTTATCTTGTGTTCAAAACCAAAATGGATCTAAAACTTGAAATGCATAGGAGGGCCTGGTTGAGTGCCCAGTGGAACCAGAAAAGTGACACAACACTATTCATAGGGTACACTTCCTATCCAGTTCTTAGTAAAGAAGTAACTGAGTGTGTTTATCTTTGTAAGAAAAAAAATAGATCTGGTTCTGTGAGAAACCGACAGGTTTTGTAATACGCATTTTAAAGAACCAGAAAAGATAGGATCAGCAGTTTGGCTTGGCTCATGCTCCGTGTAGGACTGTGCCTTCATCATGGATCACCTTGTTTGTCCCTTTCAGCAGCAGATTTTGTCCTTCTCCCTTGGTTACACTATTAGCCTCTCCCTTCTGAATCTTCTGACATAACAAGTAACTCCCCTTGTCCTGCTGGTCCTGATCTGAATGGAGATAAGGACTGTTAGTAAAAGCAAAACAGAGGGATCTTTTTCACTTTTCTCTCAGTCCCTGCACTGGATGGGAGGGATCATGACACACATGTGGGTATACTTGTTGACTCTTTAAAGATTCAAAGCGGTCTATATTTTTTACAACCTGGAAAAGGACCAGGAGGATTCATCCCTAGACTAAAACTTCTAGAGCAGCCTGGCTTCTGGAAGACAGAGTAGTGGGGAAGCAGAATCCAGTAGCAGTGGTTGCTTAAAGTGCTAGAGGGATCCAAGTCAGGCTACCGCTTTCATATTCATATGAAATTTGACGTTTATGGTATGCTTTGTGAATATTACTCCAACAGTTTTTTTATAAGCTGTAATTAAAACCATAGACACGATACATGGTGATAAGGAATGTCAAAATCGGTGGTGTTTTTCTATGACTAATTATCAGCCTTGCATGGTCAATTATTTTCCCTGCATACCATTACTTTCTTTATCCACGCACTTGCCTCTTCATTTGTCAGGGCCCTGTCCTTTGTCAGCTGTGGGTGGCTGAGCTTGAATGCTAAGTGATACAAAGTCCAATTTTCTTTTCTCGGTGTGTGAAGCAACTAACCTTGTTAAATTTGCTGCTTAGGGAAATGACCCCATCCTGTGCTAGCTCAAAAGAAGTTCTTATCCCTCTTGCTTTCTAATTGAGAATTTCAGTTTTCAGCTGGATGATGGACTCATGCTGTAAGAAATCTAAAGGCTGGACCTCTGAAAAAGTCATTAGCATTTGTTTAGACTGACTATGATAAATAGCTGTCCATTCTTGGAAGTTTTAGAATGTCCTACCGAATTGTGAATTAGTTGATTGCTAGTAGTAACAATAGTTATGAAACAAATTACAGTGTTGTTATGTTTTTGTAGGAAGTGCTGTAACAGTCAACTGTGTTTCAAATTAAGGGGGCTCAGTGAGCCCCCTTTTATAAGTCATGTATTTGCCAAGATCTTAGAAAGAAAGCTAAGTAGCCAAAATGAAGGCTAGAAAACTGTGTATCACATTCCTCACTGTTGCAGCCAGTCTGAACAATCAAGACTGTATTTTAAACTAAAAAAAAAAACAAAACCAAAACCACACCAAACAAAAGCAGCTGTATGATTTAATTCATTTTTTTTTCTCCTTTGTTTTGCAGGCCTGTATGAATTTCAATGATAGTGGTGCATGTGTCACACAGTGCCCCCAGACTTTTGTATACAATCCTACCACCTTCCAACTGGAGCATAATCACAATGCCAAGTACACCTATGGGGCTTTTTGTGTCAAAAAGTGCCCACGTAAGTGCTGCGTTAGCTGCCTTTTCCTGCAGTGATGGAAAATTTGTGTTGTGTTTCAGGAGCCTTACAAAACAATGAGAGAATGAGAGCTAAGTGCATAGTGCAGTATCTCAAGTCACTCCACATGTGCTTGCAGCCTGTAATAACTCAATCATGTGTTAACTAACTAAAGTCATGTGTTAACATTCTGGGTTGCTGACACTTCCCAAGTATCCTATACTATAGCGATTTTCTCAAAGAAAGGGAATTCACCAGGTTTCTGTTTTCCTGACCACCACTTACTACATTCATGCTTTAGATCAGCATTTGTAAATTTCAAAATGAACTGTTAAAACCGCTAGTGGGATTGTAAAAGGGTATACATTTCTGTTTCAGAAAAATAACAGTCCACCACCAGTACTACCTGGCACCCAATACTTTCATGATGCTGATGCCCTTTTCTTAACTGGGAATAATGATGGTTTGACTGAAAGTTGCCATCAATATTTTCTGAGCAGTTCTGTCCCAGTGAGGGAAAACCATGCAATACTGACAACAATACAGTCTTAAAACTCCAGAGTAAAATTAGAGGGGAAGAGGGAGTTAAAAAAAGAATAATCCCATCCATGTAGAAAACGCATGCTTCTGAGATACCAGACAGATGATGACAAGTACCAGAAAAAATTAGAGGGTCATCAGTTACATAGTCTTTGATAGTGCTGTTTTTGTTAGAAAGAAAAATCAGGGAGACAGTATTCTTGCTCTCCCTTTCATTTCCACCAAGGTTTACGGTTGTGTTGTGCATTAATTATTTTATCCATAAATTACATACAAGAAGGATGAATCATCTATAATAAATGGAACCATAATTCAACCCAGACCAAAATCCAAATTTTCAATCTCCATAGAGAAGTTCAGATTGACAGTAGGCTTAGGCTGTGACTGTCAAGGATTAGCTCTGTCTGTAATAGAGTGGTGCGTTTTTTGAAGAAAGGCGGTTTTGATTTTACAAAACTGGTATATACCATACACTACTTAAGGGATATGATTCGTTGTCCAAATCTTTCATTGAACTTTCTTTCCTTTTATTTTTTTTTTTCTTCCCCTTTCTTGACGGTATTAAGCTTTCAGTTAGGTAGGATCAGTCTACATCCCCTTTGGCAGTTGTTTTACAAAGCAGAATTGAAATACTTGTCATTGTCATGCGGAGTATTTTATCCCAGATGTATGTATTTGTGTGTGTTTGAAAGAGACAGGGCAGAGCATCTTTTTTTTTTTTTTTAATTTCTCTCCAATGACTGTAGCTTTTTTTACTACAAATAATAATAAAGCCAAATTGGGGGAGGAGGGAGGATCAGGCCTGACAATTAATGGATTTTCAGAAGTCTCCAAAAACATGCCTAATTTGCTGGCTTATGCGCTTCTGAAAATACTGATTATTAAATGTTGATGTCAATGTGGAAGTGCTGAGGTAATTAATAACATGTGTTGACACAGAGTCCAAAAACATGTGTCCCAGTATTTAGTCCGGTGGTTCGCTTTCAGCCAATATCTTGTTTTTCTTTTCAGACAACTTTGTGGTAGATTCCAGCTCTTGTGTCCGTGCATGTCCAAGCTCCAAGATGGAGGTTGAAGAAAATGGAATTAAGATGTGCAAGCCCTGCACTGACATTTGTCCTAAAGGTAGGCAGTAGTTTAGTATAAATTTTCTTGAATGTAGTCCACACTGTAGTAGAGCAGAGCAGGGTGTTGTTTTGGCATGAAATACCCTTCATGAGTACGTTATAGAATATTAATAGCCTTTGGATACCCACAGAACTTTGAGCTGTGATGGTGTGTGTGTGAAGTGTATACAATCGAATGAAGATTTATTAAGTTGTAATGGTAATATAACCAAACAAATTACTTTTCGGTGATGATGGTGTTGAAAAGACTGAAATCTATAGGTTACTTTGCTGTCCCAAGCTCCACTAGGGAGACTTTCTGCTCCCGGCTTGAAGGTCTCAGGAGCAAAGCACCATCAGTTTTCCCACGTGGTCTTATGTCACTTTTCAGTCCTAGTGGAAGCCGTATCTGGAAGGGAATCCACAATGAAGCTGCTGAAAAACTGTAAATCAGCAGTCACTCCACATGGCTGAAGCAGTCAAACACAGAGATCTCTGCCAAGGAAGGGTACTGACATGCTGAATTCTAAGTGAAGGCAATGTCCAGCCCTTTCACCTAATAGCAGTAAATAACTTTTTTCTGGATAGATAGTTTAATGCATGAAAGTACATGTGTAGTGTTCTTGTCAAGCTCTTAGCCTTACTTTGTGAAGAGGAAAGTTATCACGTTCGTAAAAGGTTCAGGTGTACTGCTGGTAGTTGCCATTAGAGGAGCCCAGTTAGGAGATAGAATACGTTACGTTACGGAAGTCATGAGGGGTTTGTTCCTGGTTGCATCATGTGTCCCAGGAAATGTAACTACATTACATAGAAAGGCTGCAGAGGTTTCCTTACTGGGTACCGAAGTTTTTCCAGGCACCAGCAATTTATTGGTTGGGATGATGAGTAAATAATTATTTGTATGTCCTTTCTAAAGGTCCTTATGGCATGTGAATGGTTGAGTTCACAAATCCACCAGAGCAAAGGGGACCTCTTGAGCTAGCAGTGTGAGGACCCCTCAGTTTCTGCAGTGAGCAGTGCACAAATAAACGGCATGGCCGCCAGGCTAGTCTGAGCTAAGTTATCTACTACTTGTTTACAGCTGGCTTGAGTGGGATTTTGTGTGGTTCATACTTGCCTTTAGATCCAGTGTGAAATACCTTAATTTGTGTGCCAGGATGTCCTTCTGTGGCAGGTACTTTAGCTTATTGTTTGTTTGAAATTGGCACGTGCTTCTTTGGGAATATGGGTAAGGGTGCTGGTTTAACACCTCTCTGCTGCTTTATCTCTGACAGAAATGAAGACTCATGTCTAAAAGGCCAACGTGTTCTGTTGCAGTAATTGTTTTTCCTAGTTCTTTACACAAACTCCTTGTTTTGACAGCATGTGATGGCATTGGAACAGGGAGTTTAGTGTCAGCTCAGACGGTGGATTCCAGCAACATTGACAAGTTCATAAACTGTACCAAGATCAATGGCAACCTTATCTTCCTTGTGACTGGGATTCATGGGTAAGTGACAAAATGTTAAGACGTTATGTCATGGTGCCAGCTGAAACAAATTGTGTCCACCTGTTAATGATGGCCACAGGCTTCTTTTATGGAATAGCAGATCCAGGATAAATTAGTTTTCTGCCTTCCATTATGAAGGAAACTGTTAGCTTGATTCTTATGATTCAACCTCTAGGAAAAGAGAAGTAGACTCGTTGCACTTTAGGAGATCCTTGGTACTGGCTTACAATGATGGCTGATTAGAGAACAGAAGGGAGAAAGGGAAGTTACCTTGCATTAGTTTGTTTTAAGTTTCCTATGGCCAGCAGTCTAACATGCAGAATATGTAGAGAGAGTGCCTCACCTAGCGTAAATTGTCATAGCCTGGGTGACTGTCACTGCATATACATGCAAAAAAGCTGCCCTCCTGTCAATCAGTTTTGAAGTATATATTCAAGTTTCAGTTGCAGAGATACACAAAACTCACTGGTATTTAAATCCAGTATTTTGGTTTCAATATGGCTGTACGTTGAATATGTCTTAGTAACGGTTGAAGATGTGGAGGTACAGAACCAGTATTTACAAGTCTCACCAATGTCTCCTTCTAAAGGAAGATAACACCAGCCAGATAACTGGTGCCTTGCTGTTTACAGTTTGGTGCACTGCGTGTTTGCCATTGTAGCAAAGGTGAATGCATGGTGCAAATGCTGCAAAGGTGGGACTTGTCCAGGGAAGACAGACATACTCTGTTTTGATGGTCAGGTGAGGTCCAATGCAACTAGCCGCTTTCTTGCATTGTATTCTTTCTGTCATTGAGAGAACACGTATATGATTGTACCAATTGCTGTTGCAGTTGATCCTGTCATACTTTTGATCCTGTGATTCTATAGCCTGTCTTGCCCTTTCCTGAGTACTTGAACCTCAAGTCTTTGTGAATTTATAATAATTTATGTAAAAACTATATATGTAATTTTGAATTGGGTTTATGCACAATTATTTATAATAGTTTATGTATAAATTAGATAATGATGAATTGGCTTTAATTAGTGTTGAGAAGTTAAGTGAGATGAAAGTAGACCTACAGTTTGGTGAATCAGTAGTACTCATTCTTCTAAGGTAATGCTCTGCTGAAGTGTATGGATGAAGTGATCTTCATTAGGGTATGTATTTGCTGCCTGAGACAGAGACAGACAACACATTGGCTGGAAAATTGTTAGGACCTGTATAGGTCGGATGCAGGCTTCTTTCTGGTTGGGATGCTAAAAAGCCAAGCTGCCTTCTGCTTGTGTCGCTGCCTGTGAAGGGGTGGGATATACCAAGGAGAGCTGTAGTTTAAGGATGGACAGCCTCAGCTAGCAGCAAATGCTGCCTCCTTCTCTACCCCCCACCCCGATTTGTAGCAGGAGCAACAAGGCCTCAGTGCTCACCAGCTTTTTATTGTCCCTTTAGTTGTCCATCTCCAGTTTCACAATGAGCTGAAATTCTCAGTCTTGGAGCTGTAAAACTCAGCTGTGCCTCTCCTACTGAAAAATCCTGGCTCTGCTAATAAGAATGGTAGAAGTTTACTGCATTATTCTACAGTTTTATATGTTCATAAAACATATCACACATTTGGCTGTTTAAGCGGTTTAAATGTATATTTGTATCTTTAAAGACTACTTTATCTTAGGAGGTGAAATTCAGCATCCTCATGTTTATTACAGGCAAGGGGTTTCCTTTTTTAATATTAACGCATTTTAAAAGCTAAGCGCTGCGTTTCTGTTAGGTAGTCAAAACTTGTTATCTGATTTTCTGGGAGCCTGAATTGTTAAAATTAAGTGCATATGATACTTCTGTGGTCTGCTGGGCTTTACGTTGAGGTTCAAGAGCTCATTCTGTTGCTGCTAACCTGGAGTCGCCTCCAGGATAGTTAGAAGTGACCCCATCAGTCTGTCACTGCATAGACTTGTGAGGCCTGTCCCCAAAGACAGCCTAGTTGATTACCTGCACGTTCCAGTTCCAAGAATGATGTCTCTTGGAAAGCAGAAGGGGGAGAGGTGGAAATGCATGCTCCACATTTACTGAGGATGCTTCCTACCCTCAGAAAACCCATGAAAATACTATAACGTGGTGTTACAGAAGGATTTTTTAAAGGATTTTTGTTTGGGTTAGGCTTCTAGTTAGCTTCTTAAATGGTTGGAGAGTCTTCACTCCTTTAAAATTAGGAGGGAAAAGAAGTATTTATTAAATGATGAAACTCTAAAAAACAAGTCAGCTTTTTACACTAGCATATCTAATGTTGAGATTTTAATGTTTGGTGGGGGGATCTCATTTCTCAGGTGACAAAACTTGCTCAGCAAGGATCTATGCTTTTTGATGTTCCCTCTTCAACACCTTCTAAAAAGTGTACCCTTTTAATGCCATATGTCAGGAATTGCTGGCATGCTCTTAGTTTTGTTTTGCTTATAGCTTATCACTCGTTTCGGTAGCAGTTTTGTTAGTCCTGGTAGTACAGTATTGTAACTGTACCATTTGAGCTACTATTCCTGGAAAAAATACTGAAAATTCATCTTTCCTTTAGGGAGGTCACCCATGGTTGTTTAGAATCCCTTAATTTTCCATGAGCATAAATATTTGCTAAAATATGATTTGAACCGTAAAGATGCTAAGCACCGTTATTTTCGTTCAAGATGACTTGAGAGAAATTAGACACAGGTTCTGCAGGAGCAAAAGAGTGAAGAAACTGGAAACATTCTGAAGAAATCTGGAGCGTATGCTGCCTAAAATCAAAGTGTTGACCTCCTGAATACTGCTTTCTACATGGTATAGCTTTGAGAACATGATCATCTTTTATTCAGAGTATCACATTTTGTCTTTTTAATCTTTCAGGGACCCATATCACACAATTGCTGCAATCAATCCAGAGAAATTAAATACCTTCCAAACAGTGAGAGAGATAACAGGTAACACACTTCTGATTTCCTGTAATCTGAACTTCTCACTTTGCATTTATGGTTGTCATTTGTTGGGATTTCTGAAGAACACAAAGTGCTTTTTTCTTTAAACTCACTGCACTGTAAATTTCATAAAAGTTTAACACACAACAACTTCAGTATCAGTTAATATTCACAAGTGTGTTGTCCTTTGCTCGTGAATACAGAATGCCAATTACATTTGGGGTACACAAGCACCAGAAGGCCAAGACCTTACTGCTGAGTGGGCGAGGAGTCTTGGTCTTCAATTGAAAGCATTTGAAATATGCCTTGGAAAAAACCAGACAAGACAATCTGGTTTTGCAGCTACTTCTCTTGGTCTAACAGCAGATGCTGCTGCAAATTAGGTTCTGTAATTGAAAGACAAATGTATAATGTGTGGGGAGATAGGCCCTCCCATCTTTTGTGACTTTTCCGTGGGGTAGTATAGCTAGAACTCAGTACTTTGCTTTCTTGCATCTTGCTTCTTGTTGTTCCACCGTTTGGAGGCAGGGAGGGAGATACTGCAGCTTTGAGTTCTTGATTGATTGCTGATTATGTATAGACAGAATCTTTTTTTGTTGTTGTTGTTGCATTTCCTTATTTCATGCACCAAAAAAAAAAAATCTTTGGGCACTACAGCATGATTGTAGCTGGATGGAGCTCAAAAAGTGTTTGGCATTTGAAATGAGTTCTCTCCCACATGCTTCACCTCTCAAAAGTTGTGTATTTCAGCAAGCCAGTGGTATTAAAAAATGAAAGTAAACTCTAAATCTCTCCCTAATTAATGTCAAAGATAATCTGGCATCTGGGTGTCTGTAATTTGCCATTGTTAAGCATATTGTGTAATTGACAGTCTCAGCTCTGCTACTTAAGTGGAATTACCCCTATGCTTAAAGATGTACTGCATTTCAGTCCAGTACTGAAGCAAAATCATAGGGAACTGCAGTGTGTAGAGAGGTCTGTGTAGCACAAAATAAGTAGTCCCACATACTTGTGCAGAGAATGCTTTCTGGTGATGAACAGTCCTTGCACACAGAGTCAGAAACGAATGCAAGTTCTTTGTTGTAGGGAAGTCTTGTCATCTTTTAATGGATCACCACAGATCTTTCAACTTCTGTCCTAAGTCTCTAGCACATTTTAAAACGGAATGTTCTTAATTCAGGAAAATCTTCATTTTTTCTGCTGCTGCTGTTTAGAAAAGGCTGGGAGGCCGTGCAAGATTCCAGCCCGTGTTTAGGTTCATTCTCACTGTGGCTGTTGAAAGTGGATGTAATGCTGCTGTGACGAGTCCTCCTTTGCTTTCTTGGAGGAGACAGCGGTAAGCAGCCTGCTGAATTCAAAGATATTAGTCTGCAGCATTTATTACCTATTTCTTTGTTTTTCTCAAACTAGCACTGCCTTTCGTTTATAGGCTAAGCCTGTCCTAACTCATGTTGTGATAAAGCAGCCTTTATGGCTGAAATCATTGACATTCATGTCCTTGCCTTTTTCTCTTTCAGGGTATTTGAACATACAGTCATGGCCTGAGAATATGACAGATTTCAGGGTGTTTTCTAACTTAGTTACTATTGGTGGAAGAGCTCTCTATAGGTAAGGTACTTCCTCTGTTGATGCAGTCGTTTTTCATTAGTGTTCAGTAGCACAGAATGCACTCTTCCTTTGGGAAGAGTGTCACAAATTGATATATTTTTCTTCATTACCAAGGTATTAATTAACCGTATCTTTGCTAATCAGTTGTTTATAATGGGTAATACCTTTAAAAAAAAAAAAAAGTCTTGCTTCATTGCTGTAGCTATTAACTCATTCTCATTGCCCAGAAAGTACATTTTATGGTTTAAAATACCTTGTGAATGTGGAACATAACTTAAAAGACATTAATAGCCCCATTGTCAGGAAGTTGATATGGTTGCGATTGGAAGTGCAGGCTCATGTGCCCGAAGAACATTGTGGTCTAAGGAGCGGTAAAGGATAAATACATGGAAGAATACTGAAACTACTGAGGTATCTTGCAGGTGGAGTGTACATTAGCTCTGTAGTGCCATTTTTAGCAGAGATGTTGCTGTATGAAAATTTGTATGGAGGAATTGGTTTGAAGAGAAGAAAATGTGGTGAGAAATAATGGGGGAAGCACAGGAAGGTACCTGAATGATGTATGCAGCAACCCTTGGTTCCCCATTGTATAAATGTAGTAAATTAGTCATGGGATTCTGCTGGCTTCTTAAACAGCAACCCAAGCAGAATATGAATAGCAGTGAAACCTTGAGATTGAATTACAGCCCAGCATTCTCTTTGGAAGCAGCAATTTGTATTTGTAACAGCTGGAAAACAATTACAATCGTTAAAATACAATAACTTAAAGGATGCCCAGAAACTGGATATTGTCTTCACTAATCTTCAGTCATAAAATATGTGCAGTCATTTCCGTATTTTACAGACAATCATTTACCGTTCCTTTGATGAAGAAACGTGATAACCACATATTACAACAAAAGAAAAATGAAATGTAGAAAGTGGGCTGGAAAAAATTTTTGAAAATAACAATTTCTTCCTGTATTACTATAAATGACATTAATTTGATGCCTGACAGAAGATGGTAATACATTTTGCATAACTTTGTCAGTTTCTCCTTAGCATATAAACGATCATAGTATTAATTCTGTCGGAAAAAAAAAATCTGGATTTCACTCAGTTTTCTCAACAGCACTTTATCTCAAAAAATATGTTAATGAATGAAATGGAACTAGATGAGGAGTTCTGCTGGCCGACTTGGCCTAGTGGTGCGAGTATCACAGCTTGTGATATTGCAATTCTTACAGGACTCGTAATTTTCTAGGCAGTAGAACTCATAAACTATTTGTGTCACCTCAAAATAAAAGTTTTCTGACCAAATTCTGGTTTGGCCAGAAAGATCATCTTGACATTAGGAACTAATTCTAGTGGGAAATTCCCAACCAGCTCTAATAGGTTTCACCTTCTGGAGCTAATTCCTGTTGTCTCTTGCTTTTGTTTTCATCACAGTGGCCTTTCCTTACTCATCCTAAAGCAACAAGGCATTACCTCTCTGCAATTTCAGTCCTTGAAGCAAATCAGTGCTGGCAACATCTACATAACAGACAACAGCAATTTGTGCTACTACCACACTGTGAACTGGACCAGCCTTTTCAGCACACCCACTCAAAAGACAGTGATTCATCGAAATAAAAAGGCAGAGAACTGCAGTAAGTACTGCTGCTCAGTGCAAATCTTGTCGATGATTGGCTCGCTTGGGAGGGAAGATGATACACGTACTGACAGGATACAATGCAATGAGCAGGCCAGGAACTTGGCTGGTGTCTCTTAGAGCTCCATGGACATCAGTGGAGCTGTGATCATTTATGGAATCTGAGGAGTTGGCCCAGTCAGCCTCTGAGCAGACTGATAGGCAAATGAAATGTTCTAAGGTATGAACAAATGAAAGGGAGAAGAGAGAGAGCGCTGCTTCCTTACCATCAAGTGAACTTTCCAGATTAGAGATGCAGTTTCACAAATACGAATTCTGAAGGCCATAAATGTGGGGTGAATGTAGTGTGCATGAAAGGCACTGATTTTAAAAATTTGAACACTACAGCCCTCTTCTGATGGAGTGGGATTAGTGTCTCTTGCTTCCCCTACCCTGCTTCACCAAAGTGGCCCTGTCTTAATCCAGAAAGGTCACTTTTGGGACTGTTTTTGATCGCCAAGTTCCTCCTTTCTGTATTTGACCTATCTGATAAAGAAGATTACTTTTAATTGGGCCTAATTGTCTTTCAGGAAAGCTTACATGCCAGCACCTGGGCTGAGTTCATAGTACTGAAAAGCAAATTAATGTTATGTAGCAGATGAAACAGACTGGTTATACAGAAATCAGGTAGCAAATTGCATTAATACAGTCATGTTGTAGCAGCAGTACAGTTCATTTTAAACATCTGTTAGACTGCTAGCAAGAGAGGAGATTTATTAAATTGCTGTATGTTTAAGTGATATTTCTGGGGTTTGTGCTTTGACAAGCCAGAAATGTTTTCTTTGAGTTTTTTCAGGCTCTGGTCCTACTTTTAACTTACTCTTTTAGTTCTTTGGGTTTTTTTTCTTTTTTCCCTTTTTTTCCTCCCCTCCCTTTGAAGGAGGAGTATTCTGCTATACTTTGAGAGAGTTTGTGGCTGTGCTCATCACTGTAGTATGAGTGTACCTTCCAGTGTTAGATGTAAGACAACTATACATTTATCACTGCTGCTCAGTTATTTTTCTTATCTCTTCTGCCATGTAAGAGCTACATGAAGTGGAAAGTCTTGTTTGGTAGGTCTCTGAGTGGCTTTGTTGTTTTGGGTGGCATTATGATGATGATGATGATGATGATGATGATGATGATGATGATGATGATGATGATATTTCTCTACATAAAGTTAAAAAAGTGAAAGTTAAAGAAATGCCTCTTTTTGTTGATGTGGATAGTTTAATTGCGATAGTGCCTGAGTGTGTAGAGGGAATGGGTTGTTTCTTAACCTCCGGCAGACCACTTTGAAACTGCAACATGTTATCCTTTGACATAAACTTTCTGTTATGTGAGACAGAAGGATGTGTTGAACAGAACTTTTCTTGGTAGAAGTTTTTGTGTATGTTTGCAAAAGACATCCTTGGCATAGGCTGTGAAACTATGGATTAGACCCTTACATTTGGTAGAACATTTTGTGGGAAGGCGATACAGAAGGTGGAGGAGAGGTGCAGTGTCTGCTGCTACTTCTCTGGTGAGGAAGTGCACAAGGGTGTCCTGTATGTTGAAGAGCTTTGTGCCCTGGTGTCCTTCCTGCTGTAACCTGGCCAAGAGGTGACACAGGCGTGAGTAAATGAATCCAGGTGATTGTCTGTGAGAGCAGGATAGCTCTCTTCCTCATCCAGAGATGATCAAACAGGTGATGATAATGTCTTGTGGGAATGAAGCACTAATGAAGAGTCCAATAATAGTGCTGAATAATGAAATGAGTTAACCAGTTGCAAGAGAAAGAAGGCTGAAGAGTCTCAAATTTCAACACACCCAACTTTATCTCGTTCTGAATTAGCTCCAGTTGCTCAACATCTGTGAGCTTTGTATCATCATCTTAATGGCTTGTGTTCCCTTGTTTTTTGTTTTTTCCATCTCAAGGCTTTTTCTTTGCTTTGAGTTCTTCTGAGGGTGAATATTATTTGAACTTTGAATAAGATCAGCCTTACAAGGAAAAAGCATGAATTTTTTGGCACCATCAGCTCCTTTGAAATTTGGAGGAAAGCTCCTGACTTCCTGTGAATAACTAGTGCCTTCAGTATTGCCAGCTCGAGCATTTGTAGATGGCTTGAGTTCCAGTATGCAGTCTGTTTTTTCTGCCCGCACATAGAAAGCCAACTATGAAAAATGGTATGTTATTTGGCAAATAGAGGTGTTGCCAAGAAAGAGAATCACATCTGCCCAGGGGTGGTGGGTTGCTAGTTGCTTTCCCTTGCAGTGGGGCTGGAGTTTAATAGGATCAAGTGGTGAGGAGGAGCCTAGTTCAGTGCTAGCTGTCTAGTAACAAGTGTATTTGATATGTCATGACAGGAAGAATTGGCCCTTTGAGATTTCACGTAAGAAATTTCTTGGGCTGACAGAACAGAATCTGTCTGAAGAAGCACAAGGTCTTGATGACTGTGCAAGGGTCACTAGGGTTGTATTCCAAGATCCTAGTGATCCCATCTTGCTGGGAGATACATGAACCTGTGAACCTTCCCAAGAGCACAGATTTCCTCTCTACCATATGAAAAACTACTAAGTGTGGGAGAAAAATCTTGCTCTTGGTGCTCGTTGATGTTTTCTAACAGCAGATTGGCTATAGCTGTCTGATAATGATGCATCATTTAATGAAAGAACAACCAGCTCTCTTCTATTCCTAGAGATTTAGTATAAAAATAAAATAAGCAGTAATAAGATTGAACTTATGTTTCATACAGTACTGTTTCCTCTTTGCTTGAAGCTCTCTATAACTTAAAGTATGTTAGAAGATAATGGAAAACCACTCAGAGGTGAACTTCGTAAGGTGGTTTTCCCTTCATGGAATAGTGTCCTGTTTGCTTCACTGGTTTTGAGAGCTTGGGGACATAGCTGAACACAGTAGTTTGGAAGGTATTCCCATATTAGTTGTAAGGACTCCTTTGTCAAATACCTCTTTGCCCTTTCCTGTCATCACTAAGTTTGAGTCCCTTTGAAGCAGCCACAACTACTGAAACATGGGCTTCTAGGGCAAATGGAAACTCGGATGTACTGTCACATCATCCTCTTGCATTGTATGTTTTGTCACTATGTTTGCACACAAAGGGAAAATGTAAACTTTATTTGACTTTTAGCTTGTTGAGGATTTGTTATAATAAAAACTTATTGTTTTCCAGGAAGAAAAATACTCCTAAAGATATTTTATGAAATTTAACACCAAGGGAATCTTCATGAGGAAAACAAATCTAATTCATTTCATTTTAAGAAGTCACCATGTAAGCTATAGTACCAAGGGATTAATTTTAAAAATGGACTCTAACCTATGTTCATTAAATGGACTGTATATAATGAATGTAGGCTGGGGGCCAAGTTGCTCCGATCAGCAGGCAGTGTCTTAGAGACAACTGACTTCCTGAATCCTAAGAGGAACAGTGGTTTTCTCTCTCTACGCACGTCTGTGTGAATGAACTGATTAATGTTTTGTGGCCTTTTGAGAGTCAGCATTAGATAAGAGCTATCCTGATGCTTCAACCCTGCCTGTCAGTCAGCACCTCTCTGGGGTTAAATGGGTTCTGCTGCAGGTTAGATGTCTACCTAAAATCTTCACAATTACTTGGAGTAAGGCGATTTCTTGGAGCAAGGCAGAACTGTTAGAGCCAGATGCGTTTCTCCATCATCCTCTGAAACATCTCTGATTTTCAGGGTAAGCCAGCAGCCTGGGATTTAGGAGAGTTTTCTCGGAATCTGCCACTGCTTGAATGTTTGGGGGCTGAGGGCAAGCTTCCAGGTTTCCATTTCTGCCATTCAGTTATTTTGCCTGTTCTAGACCCTGGTCCTGCAGGTGCTTGGGCGTATGCCCATGCCTCTCTGAGTGACAGATAAGACTGATCAGAATGGGGGAGGGAAATGTGTAAGTAAATATCTGCAGGATTGGAATCCATCCTCTGTGGTAGAAATACTGTCTGTTTGCTTGCATGGTAACTAGCAGGATGTGGCTTGTTCATAAAAATATCCATTAAAGATTTTTTTTCACATGGTTTCCAGTGAAGAAACCAGTCTAAACCATGTTAATTATTACAGTCACTCCCAGGTACGTTGATTATTATTTCTTTGTATATTTTGAGTCACTGTCAGCTTGTTTTTGTTTTCCTCACTACCTAGTGATTGTTAATGACTTAAAGCAAGTTACAGCAAACATTTACTATCATTGTCTAGCTTTTCTTAAAAGTAATGTAATAGCTTCCAAGATCTTCTAGTCAGCATCATAGTTAAGTGAATTTTATGATGCAACACAAGATGATGATGATATCTTTTCCATACCATTTAATACTGTGTTCAGCTGACCATGGAAGGCGGTGAGGAAATACTGAAAAATTGTTGAGGGAGTAAAATATTTGTGGAAAACTTCAGTCTATATTAATGTTTCATCTTTGAGATAACACTGACATTATAGAGTTTGGCAGAGCTCTGGTTTTTTTTTTTTTCCCTTCAATGAAGAAGATAAAGGCAACAGACTTCAGCCCGTGGAAATGCTGCAAAATTATCCAACACACAGAATATACTGATATACTCAATTATTTCATCGTGCTGTTTCTGCCACTTCTTAACAATGTTAAAATAGTCACGAAATATTTCAGGGCCTCCAAGATGGCTTTTCCACATGCTGGTTAAAAGCTCAGGGCAGACTTCGCTTCTTTGTAGAAAGTTGAAAATACAGGAGCAAAACATGTGTGGGTTTTGAATTTTTAAAAAAATCCATAAACCCCACAATGCCCTGTTGCTTTGTGTACCAGGGTGGGTACCTGGAAGGAATGTAACCTCTCTCTTCTCCACCCTCCCTACACACATTTGGGGACTGAAATGTCAGTGTCCAAGTTTGTGTACACAGGGAACGTAGAAGAAAGCGGCACCTTTGAGGCTGAGCACCATGGAAAGGGTGGCAGTGTGTGATCATCAGCGAGAGACTTCTGAACTGTGTAGACCCTAAAAGATGCCTAGGCATGGGGGCAGCTTACAGGAGAAGACTTGAGGGCAAGGGACACGTTGAGCCTTCAACAGCTGTTGCACCTTTAGCACAGTCTGATAGCATCTCCCAAGGTTGTTTAAGAGTTCAGATGGCAAATGGGCATCTTCAAACTGATAAGCCGAGTGGAAATTAATTGGAGAGCATTTGTCTAAAATGCAGTGCATGAAGCTCTCATCTAATGTAGACTTTTAATTGTCTGCTACTGTAAACTGTAATGTTAAACACTGTGCATAAAACTTCATTATGAACATTATTAATGCAGAATGAATTGCTATAAAGTTATTTGCAAGAGAATGTGCCCTGGTAGTTGGATTTTACCGTTGCTCCATGCTGAAGTGAAGAATCTGCCTTTTTTTCTCAGCATGGGTTTTTTTTATGGAACAGTTAGAGGTGACTCATGTTAAATATAAGTGCACACAAAATACATGTAGAAAAAATGTTCTTTTATACAAAGTTATTTTAAATAATTCCTTTCAGCTTTAGTGATGCCTGCAGTGTACAGTGAAACCATTCTAGGCAAAAGTTGTTATAAATGTGATTGTTATGAATTATGTCAATTTAGCCACCAATTAACAACTTGAATAAATGATTACATTCATTATCAGGTGTGATGCAAAGCTAATAGAAGTCTGTGAGAGCTTTTCTATTGAGTTCACAGTGCTTTGGATCAGGCCCATACGTGTATAGTCAAATAGCAATAATTTTTCTTTTTTTGGATAGCTAATTTTCTTGTGTTCTATTGAGGATGAGGAAAAACATTGAACCTTTCTGCTTCTAACCTGTGTTGACCCCGTTAATAAAGAACGAACACTTGTTCTAAAACTCTTGATGAAAATGAGTTCCTGTCAAAAGCCTTATTGTTCTTTCCTTCCACATATGGCCATGTGATATGCTGGAGCTTCAGAACATTCTCAGCCCATGGAAATATCAAATAATGTGCTTAAAATTGAAACGTTTCTTTAGCCATCCCTATAATTAAAGAAGAGGAAGAAAGACAAGCGTAGTTGGGTTTTGTAAGTTGTCAAAAAAACCCACTCCCTTCTTGCCAAGATTCATAAATGAAAACATTTCTATGACTTAGAAATAAGCAGAAGGAAATAGTGGGGGGGGGTTCTGTTGCTTTTTTCATAGACTACAGGCACTGTGTTGGCTAAATTTCAGGAGGATAATCATGATCTTCTGTACTGAAAAGCTCTCTTTTTATTTGCATAAGGTTACTCAGTATATTTTCCAAGCTATCTTGTAATAATGTCACTTGCTATTTGGAGGGATATTTTAGTGCAACTTTGTGTGCGTGCGTGTGTAAATAAATTCTGATCCTAGAGTAGTCTGACAGCTGAGAACAGCTAAAAGAAAGGAAATCACTGGTAATAAAAGCATAATTTCAAGTTACCAAAAAAAAAAAAAGTGAGAAAGCAAATAGAAAACTGCCTTTCAATGACCACAGTGTGTAAAACAAAATCAGAAGAATTACTAATATTCTTAAGATTGAAAATGAGAACAAAGGGATCTCTAAAGCAGGGTGGGTTTTTTTATTGCATGGTAAGTACTTAAAGTGAGCCATTGGCTGGAAAATAAAACTATTCATATAAAAAATTTGCTTAATTAGAACTGTGATAGTTTCCGGGTTTGGGTGTTTTCCTTTTTTTTTATTTGCTGATACAGTTTAAGCCTGAAGCTGTCTGTTAATCCCAGGTGTCCCTGTGGCAGGCAACGTGAGGCAGGGCTCGTGTATTTGTCTGGTCAGTGTCAGTCATACGTCACCATGAGACTGGATGAGATCAAGGGAGATTGGCAGACCAGAAGTGAAGTGCTGGAGTCTGCTCTGAGGGAGCCCTCAAGTGTGCTCTAAATCCTAAGGCGTAATTGGGGTTCCCCTGAAACGACCAGCTGTATCACCCGGAACTTTTTCCTGGGTGCTCCTGTAGGCAGTGAACATGAAATAGGCCAAAACTAGCCTTTAAAACCAAGTCAATGCGCCTTCTGAACTGTACTGCACAAAGCCAGCATTAGACTGAGATATACCTGAAATATTTAAAAGTAGGTGAAAAAGGAAACTGTGTGGGCTACACAGGTAGCATTTGCTAAAGCAAAACTTTTGCCTAGTTCCTTTGATTTCTGTGAAGTTCAGTCGGGGCAGCATAGTAGAACTACTGACATCTGGTAGTTATAAAAATGTTGCTACACTTAAAAAAAAGTTAGGGTTAGGGCAGTAATGAAAAGCTGAATTTTTTGTCTCTGCTCATACTGGCTTTGTGTGGTGTGCTGCCTCTGCAGCAGAAGGATGCCTGATCTGCAGCAGAACTCAGAGAAAGAGAACGAGGCATCTCTATGAAATGGTATGCTAAATAGCTCAGGTCTCTCTTGCTGTGCTGGAATCTGCGGTAATTAATACGCTTCAGAGGAAATTAAATGACCACCTGGAATTACTCCTAAACTTAATTATTTTTTTGTTTGGCTGTACCTGATTTGAGCTTTGAGGCAAAAGAAGAATCAAAAAGATACTTCTGAACACCTTCTAGATGTTGTCATTAAGAAAGTATATGTGATATAAAAGAAAATAATATATCTGTATGTATTTAAGCATTCCAGCCTTGATAAGACATGAGTGTGCAGACTTTTCATGTCCAAGATTGTGGTATTGTGTCGAATAAGATAGTGCTCATCTACCTGCTGAATTACATGTGTTGTACAGCAGAGCTGTGCAGGGTCAGCAGTGGTGCTGTACAAGTAGGAAGCATGCCGGTGAATCTCTTGTTCTTGGATCAGTTTGCCTGCAAGGGCTGGAGGACATGAAACCTTTGATTGGTTCCTATACTGTTTGTAAAGGTGTAAAAGTGAAATGTCCTTTTTTGGCGCTGAATTACGAAAATGTTCTAGGCAGAAAACGAAACAAGTAGATGAGGATCTGCCATTTTCAATCTCGATAAAGCAAAATGTCCTATTGCAAGGAGAAAGGAAATACGGAAGAAGCTTCACTCCTCTTGCCTATTCGCTATATGGGCTAGGAGAGAGAAACCACGCGTACAATTGTTGTGTATTTTTTTTGGCAAAGTGCTTTCTAATAAATTCAGTGGTCAGAAAGCAGGGTGACAGTGACAGGACAGGTAGTGTGTATTGACAGCAAGCATGCTGCCAGTGTGACATGACTTTGCATGTCAGCAGGCAAAAGGAGGTGCAGGAATTGCTTTGTAGGAAATAGAAGAGGACAAAGGCCAGGTGTGCTGTATAGATCAGAAAGATGCGTTTGACAAACACGATGCCAACATCAAACAATGCTGCACGATGAAAAACGGTGATTAAGGAGCAGTTAAGGAGAGGGTCACTGTATGAAGCAGTGTGCTGTCCTGTACAGTAGGCTGCTATGACAGATATTCAGTGGTTCAAATGTGGGACATTATATACACCATAGCACAGAATAATCAGTTTTAAAACATGCCATGGAGAGCAGAAAGCATCTTTATGCTGACTCTTCCATGATTGAGAAGGGCTTTGTGCTTCTCAGGTAATAAAACTCAGTATACTCTTTAATTGTTAAGGTAGATTGTAATCGACAGTACCTAACTGCCCTGTTCCAGCCTTGACAGTGGAGACAAAACCATCAGGTATCCTGAAATTAAACTAGGGCTTTTTTTTTTTTTCCAGTCACCCAGCTATGCTGCTGTACTGAAAGAAGTGTAGAAAAATAGTATACGAAGAACTACTGTCTTTTTATTTAATATAAAGCTGCCAGAGGGCTTTTTGCATTTTGCAAAAAGATTTCTGTTTATTTTGCTATTGCCTTTCTTTCAGTGTGTGCTGGGCATATGCAGTTGCTGCTTTATACATGTATTCAGCGTGTGTCTGTTTGTTCCTGACTGGGTGTCTTCACTGCTACAGCATTGGAGGGGGTGGTAGAATTCTACCAGCAAACATACTCTTAATTCATTATTTGACACTTCCCTCAAGTTGTTTCCAGTGGTTTAAAAAGCAAACAAGTCTTTATATATTTGCTGTCTCTGATATTTCAGATCTTTGCTGCTTTTAATCTGCTCAGTCTAATATGTAATACATTTGCGTAAAACATTCCATCGTGCAAGAATGAAATCAAATTAAGAGATCTACCCTTTCACATGCCAGAGTTTGGCTGAAACTGTGCAACTGGATTTCTTGAGATGCTGGAGAAATAACATGTTTCCTTTTGCTCTTTGCTCATTTTCTCCATCTGTCACAGTCATCTAGATATTTATGTAGAGAAGGCTTTCTCTAAAATAAAAATACAGAATTAATTATGCTGTTTGAAACAGCCTTCCCCTCTCACCCTTTGTTCATTGTTGATTTTGTGTGATTTCGGGGGTTTTAATATAAAGGCTATCTGTCTCTTCAGGTGATTTTGCAATAAACAATTAAAAAATCACAGCTAATAGTGACTATCCTTCAACTTTTTCTCCACCATCCATGAGTTTTATTTCAGGGAGTCCTCAACTCAAAGGTAGTGCTTTATATTTTAGTTTAGTAGCCCTTCTGTGGATTTGGACAATTGATTTTTCAAATCCTTTAAATTTTTGGCATTTACCGTGTCCTGTGTCAGGGAATTCTGCAGCTTGATCTATACTTTCTATGAAGAAAAAACTCAGTTTTGAACCCTATTAGGTTCCTGTCTCTTTGAATGCCCATGAGGGACTTGGAAGAAGCAATGAACAATATTTTCATGCTTACTTACCTTCTTGTCATTCACCATTTTATAGACCTTCATCATGTCCTTTCTCACCCATATCTAAGGCTGCTTCTCTGTTCATTGCTGGTATAGAAGCTCTTCTCGAGTTCCGATCATCCTTGCAGCACTCCCTTAAACCTTTTTCTCACTCTACTGTATCCTTTCTGAAAGGAACAGACGAGAAGTTTGTATAGTATTCAACCTGTGAGTGCACGGTGTGTTTCTATAGTGGCATGATGATCATTTTCTGCTCTTTATTCTGTTTCTAGAAAATCTGAATGTTCAGTTTACTTCTCTGAGTATGGCGGAATGCTGAATGAAATGTTTTCCTGTGGATTTCAGAGGACTGTGTAAATTAATGACAGTATCCTCTCTCTCTGCAGCTGCTGATGGAATGGTGTGTAATGAGTTGTGCTCAAGTGATGGCTGTTGGGGGCCAGGGCCAGACCAGTGTCTCTCCTGCAAGCGCTTCATCAGGGGAAGGACCTGCATAGACTCTTGTAACCTGTATGATGGGTAAGCTATTTCCCTTGCACTTTTCCCTGAAATTGCTGATTATGTTGTTCAGAACTTTAATGAGTAAGTTATTTTGGGTTTACATTAATCAATATCTGGCTCCATTGCCAATATTACTGATTTTGCTTGGAATATTTTGTGGGATGAGTTTTAAGGATTTCCAAATCTGAAGTTGTGTAGAACTAGTATTCTGCTGACTAAAATTTTCATGCAACATCAAAAGGTTGTTGCACCTTTTGCATTGCTGGTGATGTGAACAATTCGATTTAGGTGAAGACTTGCGAAAAACCCCCACCATTTAGCCCTACTTGAATATTGGCACTGCCATTCAGAAACACCTACAATTATGTTCTTTCAGATGAGTTAGATTTAGGCGTGTGATAAAGGAATTCTCTGAATAAGGACCCCAAAGTAGGAAAACCTCACTCTTTCTTTTTTGATAGTGCACTGCGTATATGTACACACAAATATAAATAATAAAACCAACATGAGTTCTTCCTCCCCTTTCCTTCTGCTGCTCATGCATGTGCACCATCTTTTCTGGAGGATGGGTGGAGGAATACCTACATATGGCACAGTCAAGGTGGCTGAATCTGCCTTATGACAGAAAATACGGCTGAACTGCTTATATTAACTGCAGCAGCAGCAGAAATTCATAATTACGCTGTGGGGGGAAACAGGTGGAATTTCAATTCCTGTATAACAGTATAGTAATGTTCCCCGCACCTCTTTTAAAGTCAAGCTAAAACAACTGAATTATTTTAGTTATCTTTTTCAGCTCAAACTGCTAATTGAAAATAAGATCACTGTATGGTCTCATTTTCTTTCCTTTCCTGCCTTGGATGCCAACTCATGTAACTGTTAAGGAAGGAGTGTTGAAGTAACTCCCATATATACATGAAAATATTCTAAACTTTTCTGTCTGGAGAATGAATGCAAAAAAAATCTTGTCAGGGTGTGGTTTCATATGCTTAAAAGCTCCTCTTCTCTCCTCTTACCCTCCCCCCCCCAAAAAAAAAAAAAACAAAAGTTTCAGACCACAGTTAAGTTCTCGTATGCACCAGGATATATTGGGCCACATGTGGTGGCTTGCCACCACAAAGCCTATCGCAGTAAGATCGCGAGGAGGCTCTCATGACTAGCTCTCAAATCGGGATGTTCTGATCTGTATCAGTTACTGAATTGTATTTACACTTTTTCACAGGCTCAATTCTTTTCTAAATATGTGAAGTGATTTGTGACCTGGGCTTGGGGAGAAGTTTTTTTGTTTGAGATCTCTGCACATTAATCTTGCAGGGCAGCAACAGTACTTCAGGGCAGGGTCAGATGTGTTTGACTTCTCTTAGTCCTCAACAGGAAAGATCCATCTCCAAAGCCAGAGAAGGGTGAGCTCACTTGCAGTAGTCAAGTGAGGTCTTCCTCAGCTGTGTTGTTGCAGTAGAGCCTAATGGCTGTCTAGGGGAGTGGAGGGTGAGCATCGATAAACTAAGTAGAGGCGCCTTCACCCTTTCCCTGGATATTACTAGAGCCCACTAAGATGAGTGTGCAGCACATGTTTCACTGGTTAATGCGGTGAGGTGGGATCCTTCTGCAAAGCTTAGGTGTGTCTGGTCTGAGCTAGTTACATAGATTCTGTTTGTGGTTAGTGGGAGAGAAATGACCTGTTCAGATACTCATCTCAGCTAGAAGAGGGTGGGATGAATTGTGTTGAGAGGGTGCTGGAGGGTTTTTGTGAGGGGCAGCTGGCAGCTGAAATGAGATACCTGGTGTTTGAAGGAAGAAATCCCACCTACTACCCCTACTTCCCCCCCCCCCCCCATAAGTGGTTAATAAAAAAAACCAAACAACACTTGGGTGATAGTTTCTTGTGGATACATAAAAAAAATTAGCAAAAGGATTTGTTTTGACATTTTGTAGATTCAGACCCCAGTCCAGAATTGTCAATGAAAAAATTACGAGCCTTTTGGAGAATGAGCTTTAAAAAAAGACTGTTCATAGAGACCTACCTAAAACAAGAGCAGCACTGTGATCAGTGTTCTTTCTAATCCTTTCCTACCTGATAGTATGTCTCACATGTAACAAGTGGCTTCCTGAATCTGAGCCATGAGTGACAAAAAAAATTGAGAAATTAGTTACTTTGTCCTGTTTGTGAGGTCCTTATGTCTTAAGGAAAGACGGGGGGGGTGGGGGGGGACACGGGACACTATAGTTTTATACTGGTAAACAAGGTGTCTTCTGCTTCACCTGCCTGTGAATGATGTTGCTGATGGGGCCTGGTTTTCAGCTGGTGTAAAGCAGCATAATGTCATTAACAGAAGTGATCTCAGCTGACCTCAGTGAATCTGAAACGATTTCCACCAGGTGAAGAGCCAGCCATTTTGTCTCAGTTTCAGTCTCACTTTTGCTTTCTCCTAACCTGCTTGCAAAATATTTTCCTAGAGAATTTCGAGAATTTGCAAATGGATCTGTCTGTGTGGAGTGTGATCCCCAGTGTGAAAAGATGGAAGAAAACATGATCACCTGCTATGGGCCGGTAAGAACAAAATTGGGTATATTATGGGCTAGCTTGTTAAAGTGTGTTAAAGCACAGATGTTTTCTGCTTACAGACTTTAAAGTGGCTGTTGAAAATTAATGTTAACAAAAGCAGAAAATACACATATTCTGCATGTAGGGAAAGAAATCTGCTCATGTTAAACTGGTGCTGGGAATAAACTTCCTTGGATCAGCCTCCTTAAGGAAGTGGTTTAAAAAGTTTTCCTATTCTTTCCTGAGTTTTCTTAATGCCTTAGTGGTACAGATACACAAAATTTTAAAGTGACAGCATGCAGTTGTGATTTGAGTGCCCTCTTTTATCATGGTTTTCATTCTTTATACTCAGTTTTGTCCTGTTCTACTACATTTTTTCCCACAGAAAACTGTGGGAATTTGTCTCGATCTCTCAGTTAGCTTGAACAGTATGTTGGTTTGTTTGGGTTTTTTTAACTTAGGTTAGCCTTGTAGGTTGCTTTGATAGAGAATTTTTTTCAGGCATCCTAAAATGAATGTAACTGTGGCTGTCACCTTTATAATGGCCAGTGAGTCTTCTTTCAAAGATTATTGCTCTTTTGTGAGATAGAAGTTGTTTCTTTTAGTCTTTTGTATATTGCCAAGATTTAAAGTTGCAAGTATGCTAGGCAATGAGGAATTGTATTTTAGGCTCTTCATTGTTGAGAAAATGTAACCCATAACTTATTTCCTTATTTCTGTGACTTACCTACTGAATGGAAAAAAAGGCATCATCATTTTTGTTGCAATGCTGTGTTTTCTGTGCCATGGCCATAAAGCAAGAAGCTAATGCTTCAAGTGTTCAACCCATGAGGGAAATTTGGATTTGTAGCAGGGATCGTGGACATAAAATCCTAGACCAGTGCCCAACCTGAACACCAGATTTGGTTATACGCTGGTTTATCATCACAGCTTTAAAATTTTTCTTTTACATTGTCCAGGAGCCTTGGTTTGTAGTTTGTAACAGTCTAGTCTACAGATGTATTAAGAAGAAGGAGACTTTGTAGTTCTTAAGTATTGGTGTGACCAGATACCACAGGGAGAATGCAGTGTGGAAAAAAATTCTGGAGTGCAGAGGTAGGGGATCCCACTGAAAGGCCATTGCAGTTGCTTTGCAAATGTGGTTCAGTATGGAACAAAGTTGTGGGAAATTTCTCTGAGTTAAAGTGGGCGTGAAGTCCATTGTGTTAAGCACACCAATAATACTGAGAAACCTGTTTAGAAGCCGAACTTTAGTATTCCACTCCATGGAATACGTTTATGGTCAAAAGAACTGGGATTTATATGTCTGCTGCTCCTTAACGGAGACTGGAATCATACAGCTAATTCACAGTTCATTGGGAAAGAAATGTTACTATGGTTATTGCCGAGTGAATCTAGGGCCTGCAGTTCTAGTGCAGCAGGAGAAGACTGAGTAACTTGAATGCACTGCATTTCTTTCTTCCATGCTCTCCAGGGACCTGACCACTGCACGAAGTGTTTCCATTTTAAGGATGGACCAAATTGTGTGGAAAAATGTCCTGATGGCTTACAGGGGGCCAACAGCTTCATTTTCAAATATGCTGATGAGGATCGTGAGTGCCATCCATGTCATTCAAATTGCACCCAAGGGTAAGTGTGAATTCTGTGAAGTGAGCTATCCTATTTACTGTTTATAGCACATCATGATTTACATACAGTTTGGCTTGGTAAAGCACTTGTCCCACTCCTGAAAACACAGTGTGTGCAGCGGTAATGTAACCTTTGATTTTCAGGTCTCTCGTGACATTCAGGTTCCAGTCATGAATGTCCAGCAGCTTATCAGGAGAAAAGGTTACACCCCTTTGGAAAACCATAGAGAACAACTTTTTACAGCAACGTCTCTTAGCTTTCCTTCTAGCTACCACTGGTTTGTAGTAAATGCTGCCATTGACACTTAAGTGTAGGCCTGTAAAGTGACTTTATTTTTAGTATTTGCTTATTGACAGAGTTTTCTTCTCTGCTGCTTGGTATTGATGCACTAACCCAGCAAACACTACCGTGAGACGGAAGTGTTACTGCTCTCTTTTTCTTATGGGGACCGATGCAAAGGGTTTGTCTGAAACCGGACTTTGTACAGGAGTCTGAGTCTAAGCATCAATTCCTCAAGTCCTGTCTAAGTGTCCAAAATCACTTGTTACATTTGGAAATATACAACCTGTATACAGTATCTGAGCCAGAATTAAGAGTCTGTGCAACAAAATAATAGTAGTCACATACACAACTATCGTTTTGCAAGGGCCACGTAAGTTATAAATGTCTCTTCAATGAGACGGTTGGTGGTGTCCACATACAAAGAAAGGGAGAGGCAGCCAGGGGAAAAAAGAGAAAACTTCAGCCAGTGAAATAATCTTTGACAAGAGGCTCTTATTGTTTAGCAGCTAAAATTAAACCAGTAAATTATTCAATGTAATCTTGATGTCAACAGCTGTTGCCATTCAAAATGAGACCTTTTGCTGGTTTTGCAAATCTAATTACAATAGAGCCATTAGGGAAATGAAAGTGAGATCACAAAGACACAGTGAGGATCTGTTACAGATTTGTCTTCCCCTCAGACCCTTTAAATCAGTTACACAATAAGAAAAATGCTGCTACTGTGGAAGAAAAGCGTAAGAAGAAACAATATGAAAAGATGAGCTCGCTTCAGGAGCTCTGGTCCTGAACTGGTGGAACTGCCAATTCTGATCAGATCTGACAAGACCAGCTATGGATGATAGATTTACTGTCTGCCCTGAATAAGGAGTGCCTTGCAGCTCTGCTGGCCTCTCAGAAGACCAGGATGCAACACTTCTTCCCTTTCCCTCCTCTTTTCTGGGGAGGTCTTAACAGATCTAACTGTTACTAATCTTTGTGGCACAATTGTGTTTCTCCTAGACCAGGAAGGGAGCAGAATGTTTTCCATACCTTTCCGCTTCTTCATATGCATCGGTATTTCGCAAGTGGTTGGTTGTTTTTATCTCACTGGATAGAACAGGATCAAGAAGGGAGGCTTTTATGCCTTGTGACGAAAACCTGACGTTCTAGTTCATAAACAAATAGGAAGGGCATTAGGCAGTTGTAACTGAACTTGCCGGTATTCGTTGGCAACCCTTGGTGACACAGGGTTCCTTTATGCTGAGTTATGTTGCCATTTAATCCTTGAACTTTCAGTTTTCACTTCTTTTTATTTTCTGCAGCTGACTAGGTGAAAGAACATTTCATTTAGGTTCGTGTGCCAAT
Source organism: Sagittarius serpentarius (assembly GCA_034782735.1). NCBI lineage: Eukaryota > Metazoa > Chordata > Aves > Accipitriformes > Sagittariidae > Sagittarius > Sagittarius serpentarius. Next base: position 15,014,139 of record JAVKLA010000001.1, read on the forward strand.
CCCCAGAGAAATTATGAACTACCACTAGTAAAAGGGCCAAAGGTCTCACCCAAGTTACACAGGCAAAGGTGTGGTTATCTCCCAGATGAGGAGTTATCCCTTTGCCACGGGTCAAATACTATTCCTCATAGAAATCCTCATCCTCTTATTAAACAGTTAGTATGTCTATTCTTAGGTATTTTGTCACCCCTCAGAAAAACAACACCCCACCACCCTCTAACTCTGGGTAAGCATGGGTATTCTTTTTTAGTGTTCCTAAAGACTTTCTGGCCTGTGGTTATGTTAATGAAACTGTTAATGACTGCCTCAAATGTTTGGGGTTTATGGGTTGTCCGTCTTCTTGCCAGTGTTGTCAGAGGCTGAATATGCCCACAGAGAGAAGGGAAATCAGTTACTCTCTCTCCTTTTCTCCTTCAATACTGAATTCTCTAGTTTCATACCCTTCCTTTAGAAATTAATATTTAAATTCCCCTCAGTCAGGATTCTTCAGTGAAGGAGGTTATGGAAGGAACACATCTTGATATTTGGCTCGTGACTGAATGGTACAGGGAAACCACAATTCTACTTCATCTAGAGTGTCTGTTCTCCTCTCACAGATCAGTTGCTGGAGTAAAACCAGTGCCCTTGCATTACAGCTTGGATACTCATCAAAAAGTGCTGAGCTGCTGCAGAGCAGTGTTCCCAGTGTGGTATTATCTCATTCCCGCAGTGCTGCTCTCTTTGAATCAGGATGCTTGCTAAAATGGGTTGTTAGTTCTCATACATTGTTTCTAGTCATCTCTGCCTGTTGTTGTCACCAAGGAAGATGTCTGTCCCACCTCTGTGGTTCCTCTGAATGTTTTGGTACAATTCTGTCATGGTGCTTGCAGGTGATTGTTTTACACGGTAGAGCATGAGATTTGATAACACCATTCTCCTCCCTTATTCGAGTATAATGACTGCTTCTCTTAATTGGTGTGTAATTATCCAGCCCTGTTAATGATCTTACATTGACTAAGAGAACTATGAAGGAGTGACTTCCTTGGATGCAACTGTGCTCTTGGCCTTGCATGCCCATGATAAACATCAGCTACTTGAAGCCAGTTTGGAGCAGATCTGAGGCACATGGGACAGCTATCTCATTTAATTCAAGAGAGTCAGAAAGCATTTGGCACCTCTTCTTGCAGAGCTAGCCAAAATAGAACACTTTCACAGAAATAAAATACTAATTACATAATAGCATTTGACAGTCTGCTTCCTCACTGGGTAAGACACAAATGGGAGATCTCACTGGACACCTCCCCTCGTCATAGAAAGGCATTTTCTCACACAGGTTTTTAAAGGAAGTGTGTTACTCTTCACCAAAACTTTACTTTCCCTCTAAGCCAAGACCAGTGGAGTCATGGGAGCCGTATCAACGTGTGCGTGGTCCAGAAGAGATTTGAAGGCAGAAGTATTGTCTTGCCCCTAAAGCTTAGGTGTATTTTAAGGAAGGCATTATGAATTCCAGATGAAACAATTGTGCAAATTCAATGGCAACAAACTCTGAATAAGAAACTGTTACTATTTTGTTGATGCAAAACTTCCTCCTACCGCCTGCCCCAGTTCAACTTTCTTACTATCGCCATCAGTATGCACTTCCTATTAGCTAAGTTACCCCCTGGTTTTGAGTTGTCTGGCGTCATCCATAGCAATAGTTGGATGACCAGGGCATTGCCACAACTGAGGTTTTCTCCTGTCCAGAGTTAATCCGTTTATGCTATTGTATAATCAGTTTTGTTTGTTTCCAATGACAAAGATTTTTGAGAATTCATCTGACTAGAAATGCCTTTGCTACTCCACATCTGTGAACAGTTAAGAGCCTACCTTTCAATCTTAAGGAACATTGATGAAAGACAATATTTGTGACAGAGGGGAAAAAGGATTGTTTCAGGGAAAAACAGTTGTTACTCCAAGTTTCACAACTGTTTTAACTTGCCGTTTTCTTTCAGAGGATCATAGAGTCATAGAATGGTTTGGGTTGGAAGGGACCTTAAAGCTCGTCTAGTCCCAACCCCCCTGCCATGGGCAGGGACACCTTCCACTTGACCAGGTTGCTCCAAGCCCCGCCCCATCCAACCTGGCCTTGAACACTGCCAGGGAGGGGGCAGCCACAGCCTCTCTGGGCAACCTGTTCCAGTGCCTCACCAC
>JAVKLA010000001.1:15016812-15046713 GCA_034782735.1 Sagittarius serpentarius
ATCCACTCATCGCCCAGCCGGTATTTGTGCTTGGGATTGCCCTGACCCATGTGCAGGACCTTGCACTTGGCCTTGTTAAACTTCATGAGGTTTGCACAGGCCCACCTCTCAAGCCTGTCAGGGTCCCTCTGAATGGCATTCCTTCCCTCCAGCATGTCAACTGCACCACACAGCTTGGTGTTGTCGGCAAACTTGCTGAGACCGCACTCGATCCTACTGTCTATGTCGCTGACAAAGATGTTAAACAGCCCCGGTCCCAATACTGACCCCTGAGGAACGCCACTCGTCACTGCTCTCCACTTGGACATCGAACTGTTGACCGTAACTTTTTGAGTGTGACCATCCAGCCAATTCCTTATCCACCGAGTGGTCCATCCATCAAATCCATCTCTTCCAGTTTAGAGACAAGGATGTTGTGGGGGACAGTGTCAAATACTTTGCACAAGTCCAGGTAGATTACATCAGTTGCTGTTCCCTTATCCGCCAATGCTGTAACCCCATCAAAGGCCACCAGATTTTTCAGGCACGATTTGCCCTTAGTGAAGCCATGTTGGCTGTCACCAATCACCTGCTTATTTTCCATTTGCCTTAGCATAGTTTCCAGGAGGATCTGCTCCATGATCTTGCTGGGCACAAAGGTGAGACTGACTGGCTTGTAGTTCCCCAGGTCTTCCTTTTTTCCCTTTTTAAAAATGGTGGTTATGTTTACCCTTTTCCAGTCAGTGGGAACTTGCCCAAACTGCCATGACTTCTCAAATATGATGAATAGTGGCTTAGCCACTTCATCCGGCGGTTCCCTCAGGACCTGCGGATGCATCTCATCAAGTCCCATGGACTTGTGCACCTTCAGGTTCCTTTGATAGTCTTGAACTAATCTTCTCCTACAGAGGGTGATTCTTCATTCTCTCAGTCCCTGCCTTTGCATTCTGCGACTTGGGTGGTGTGGCTGGCACACTTGCTGGGGAAGACTGAGGCAAAAAAGTTGTTGAGTACCTCAGCCTTTTCCATGTCCTGGGTAACCAGGTCTCCTGTTCCCTTCCGGAGAGTGCCCACATTTTCCCTAGTCTTCCTTTTACCACCGATGTACCTATAGAAGCTTTTCTTGTTGCCCTTGACATCCCCGGGCAGATTTAATTCTGTCAGGGCTTGAGCTTTCCTAACCTGATTCCTGGCTGCTTGGACAATTTCTCTGTGTTCCTCCCAGTCCTTGCTTCCACCATCTGTAGGCTTCCTTTTGTGTTTGAGTTTGTCCAGGAGCTGCTTGTTCATCCATGCAGGCCTCCTGGTGTTTTTGCATAACTTCCTCTTCATTGGGCTGCATTGCTCCTGAGCTTGGAGGAGGTGATCTTGGAATATTAACCAGCCTTCTTGGGCCCCTCTTCCCTGCAGGGCTGTATCCCATGGTACTTGACCAAGCAGATCCCTGAAGAGGCCAGAGTCTGCATTCCTGAAGTCCAGGGTAGCGAGCTTGCAGTGCGCCCTCCTTGCTGCCCTAAGGATCTTGAACTCTACCATTTGTGGTCGCTGCAGCCAAGGCTGCCCTTGACCTTCATGTTCCCCACCAGCCCGTCCTGTTGGTGAGAACAGTGTCCAGCGTAGCACCTCTCCTCATTGGCTCCTCTATCACTTGGAGGAGGAAGTTGTCATCAGTACATTCCAGGAACCTCCTGGATGGCTTATGCCCTGCTGTGTTGTCCTTCCAACAGGTGCTGGCGTGGTTGAAGTCCCCCATGAGGACCAGGGCTTGTGAACATGAGGCTGCTCCTGCCTGTCTATAGAGGGCCTCATGCGCTTGGTCTTCCTGGTCAGGCGGCCTGTAGCAGACCCTCACTATAATGTCGCCTGTCCTGCCCTCCCTTTAATCCTGACCATAAGCCCTTGGTCAGCTCTTCATCCATCCCCAGGCGGAGCTCCATGCACTCCAGCTGGTCACTGACATAGAGGGTGACACCCCCTCCTCATCTCCCCTGCCTAGGGGGACAGAATGGTTATCTGTAAAGCTAGGATGAGCTCCAAGTGTAATTTTCTGTATAAGCTGTATTGGACTGTTGTAAGGTACTGAATATATCATTAATAAATTGGCGTGTATCAGTTAACCAGTTCATTTTACAGAGCGAACTTGGAAATGAAAATATCATCCAGACTCAAGCAGAAGAAGGAACCTGGGCGGTCAGTGGAGTACCAGTGTTGATGTACGATTGTGTCATGCTTGTACTTACATGTGTCAAAAAGCCTGAAACCAAGGAAGTTACTTCCAGAGGAAAAAAATAACCGATGACTAGGTGGTACAAAATAACTTGTTAATAGATACTGCTGTTACTCACACAGCATTACACTTTACTGCATGTAATCAGGACAGCCAGTCAGTAGAAACAGAGTAGAAACCGTTCAACGTGACGAGGAGTAATGGAAATTGCACCTGGACAGAAATTTCTATATGGGGCTGGGAAACCCACTGAAGAAGATTACAGGTTTAAATAAAAATCAATGGTATTTCAGCTTGGAGTGGGTGAGGTCCAAACAGCTTGCTCTCCTTGGATTCAAGTCCTATTCTCCAAAAGTCTGAGAGAACAAATGTACAAATGTGAAATGATTCCAAGACAATAGGCTCTTTATGTTAGTCTGCCAGTTATCTGAACTAGTAATGGGCTCTCAGACCTCTAATTTGAAGAGGGCCTTCTTTTTATTTATAGCAAGAGTCTGAGCTCAGCTTCTCTTGACGTGCTAGGAAATGGAAGATTTGAACAACTTTTTTTCAGCCTTCATTACTGAGCTGGTTTTCTGCAAATTGCTGAGAACGCCATGAAAGGAAGAAATGGTGGATATGTTTGAGACTGGTTAGAATTCAGACAGTCTGAATTCTGAAGTCCTGAAGCCCAAGACAGCTGAAATTTCAAAAAACACCCATCAAGACTTCTCAGTTTTTGAACTGCGTTTAAATCTACCCTTTCTGTTTATGCGTTTTCTGGCCACTTGGGTATTTAATGTATCCTTTTTATGTCTGCACATTTACTGAAGGAAACCATTATCGAGGAAATCCTTACAGTTTGTGTTTGCATGTCAGTTTTTTTGTAAAAATAAAAATTCAAGTAAACAAAAAAGAGGTAAGATTTGCTATCATTCTGCTCTCCCTGATGGGCAAGTAAGGAGAAATTGAATTCACTGAATTTATTTTACAATGGCAGAGTGATGGCTAATTTAAATGCAGCAAAAGCTGATGAGTGGCAAGCGATAGTGAAATGGAAAGATCATCTCATGGGAGCATATTTGAACTCTTTCAGATTTTTGACGTGCATATCCCTCTATCAAAGCCAAACTGAAAGCAAGAGACTTTAAAAAGAGTTGGGGATCATACCTTAAATTTAAAATGCCTCAACAGAAGTGAGTTTCAGTCTATTGATATGTCAGATCACCTGCTTCTGTAGCAGATGTACAGCCAAAGAGCCTGTTAATAAAATGGCTCTGAGATCTTGTTAAAGAGTTGAAATAAGTGGTTTCGTTTCCTCAAAATGCTGAAACCTAGATACTCTCTGTGGCTATGGAGGGACTAGCTGGGCGTTCAGCACTAAAGGGTGTCAGGTTGTCTTAACCCCTAAAAGCTTAACTTTACATATCTGTCTCTGAGAATCCTGACTGCTCTATAAATGTGTAATTGACTTACTATTTGAATGTAGAGGACCTAGGACATCACTTAAGTACCACTCTTCAAGAGGGCAAGGAAAATCCACACATATCTGTGTTTTGCAAACAGACTCTTTCCCCAAGGTTGTGTCTTAGTGGTGCTGCATGAAGTGATTCCCGGCATTTCCATTGCCTTTGGTGAGCACCTGCTGATTTTGCAGGTGGAGGACTTCTGACAGCATCTAAGGAAAGCAGAATAAAATGCCTGAATCAGCAGACACCATTTTGCTCTAGTTTTTGTTGTTGGAAGTTCATCCTTGAGCTTCCCTGATAAAAGCATAGTCAGCTTCCAAAATATTGCTGTAGTTGCCCTAGCTAGGAGCTTAGAACAGAATGAACAGTTGCATCAATTACAGAAAGAAAAAAAGTTTTGCATTGTGCTCCTGGGGGTCTCATCTTGCAAATGAACAGCTTTTGTGCAGTAATCACTGGTTTGATAATTCAGACAACATCCAGAAAAAGCAACTCTATTGTCAGGACTCCCACGTAAGTAGGGGAAGCTGCCTTAAGTGTTGTTTGAGGCAAGATATGTCCAACCTTGGAGTGCTGTTTATGTTGCTATAATTCTTCCCATTGGAAGCTTGTTTTTGTCACAAGCTATAATTTTGTGGTGACTTGGGTCTCTCTTGAGGATTATAATTAAGAATGTGGCACAAAGCGGGGATTCGTGCTTCTTGGATCTGTAAATAACAGATTTCTCTCTTTCTCTCCCTATTTTCAATTTGGATTTGCTGCAGGTGCGTAGGGCCACGTATTGAGGACTGCATCGGCCTGATGGATAGGTACTTGCTGAGTGATCGTTCCCTGTGTGTCTTCCATCCTCCACGTGTGGACAAGGGCGCATGCGTGTGCATGTCCTTGTGAATGGCAAATGACGTCTTTTGTTCTGTAATTGCCTGCAGGTGTAGAGGTCCCGCTAGTCATGACTGCATTTACTATCCATGGACACGACAGTCCACTTTACCACAACATGCTAGGTAACATCCACCGCTTTTCCATTTTTGTACACAGAGTCCTTCCCTGGTTACTATAGGAATGTTCTACTATCCAGTTTGGTTTGAAATGCAAATTATGGGGAGAATATAATTTGTCCTTAAGTAAGATATGCCTCTGAACATCCAAATTTACTTTTCCATTTGAAAGATAATTCAATATCTTACTCGTTTAGGCTGATTAGAAAATGCCTTGGGGTTTTTTTTTTTGTTTGTTTGTTTTAATTTTTTAGGTTAAATCAATAAGGAATTGGTTCTGAAACTTTCTGCAGAAATACAGATTTCTTGATGAAATTTTACCAGATGTAAACATGGTAAAAACTCTGGTTAAATTGGAATTTACTTCTTTTTCTGTTTGCTGTTTTGTTTAAGACAGAGCTTAAAAGCATATGAAGCTTTTTCTTCCATAATTCTTCTCTGGAAAAAAGTAAATGTTTCAGCAAAACTGAATTTCTTCCTTAATTCACAAACAGTATTAGCTGGTTCATTGATTTATTTGTTTTCATTTTCTGTTTAAAAAAATCGTTGTTAACTTACAGCAATTTTATTTTTCAGTAATGATGATCAAAAGAAATTAATGTAGGAAGAGTCCCAAAATATTCCAGTTATACTCTGCATTCTTTTTCGTAGAAGCCCTTCATTGCCATTGAGTTTGTTTAATTTTAAATTCAAACTGGTTAGTATGACTTCCAGGCTTTGGGATTACTGTCCTGAGCTAAGACTGGATGAAAAATCCATCATTTCAATCAACTTCACCTCATTAAGGGTTTTACTTTGGGGTTTTTTTTCTTGTCTTTAGAAAAAGATTTTAAGGTTGCCTTTCCTTCCTATTTGTGTACCTAATGCAAATATTCCTGTTTCTAGCTGTTGAGGGAGAACATGTTTAGATTTGAAAAACAGTACTCTATAAATGATATACTTGTTCAATTAAATCAATATTAGTTCTGACTTAATTCATGGATCAATGAATAAGCAACAGAAGAAGACTTGAGTTTTTCAATATTTTTGTTTTAATCTTTCTGATCTGGGATATCCAGTCTGAGATACTTCTGTGGGAGACTCATTTTCAGATGTATTCATCCAAACTGAGTTGCCCAAAACAAGCAATCAGTTTTAAAAGTCTCCATTTTGTCGACTTTACTCAAAGCACGAATACAGAAAATGTGTTATTATTTGCCTAAGTTTAAGAGTTTACCACACTGCAGACAATGAAGGCCATGCTGAAGTTCTTTGCTTTAGTAACCAATTGAAAAATAACACGTATTTCATCAATTGGATATTTTTATCAGGTTTTGAGGGAGCATTAAGGGCTTTATACTAGAAGACAGCTTGTTGACTGTAGTGTAACTCTTACAGCTTTACAGGCTGCTCACTCTAGCTTCCTCTGTTAGCCCAAAAGCCAGTCAGACCTTGTTCACTGTTTAATTCAAGTGGTATAACTCCAGAACTTACCTTTGCAATAAAAATGCTCAAGTAGTAGTAGTAAAGTGTCTGGAGGTACTGCTGAATACCCACTGAATTTTCTGGAAAAACTCCTGTTAATCACAGTGGATGTTAGATTGTGCCCTGTATTTAAAAGTGGAATTAAAGGAGTGGAATCTTGAACATGATGACACAAAACTAAAGAAAGTGTTATCTAGTAGGGTGCCAGGCTTAAGCCATGTGTTAGCACGCAATGCTTATTTTAGTTTTTATGTTGTGTAAATCATAGGTTTTGTCTCCTTGAATCTACTGTCAAGGTAGTAAAGCAAGTTATCAAGGGGGGTGGAAATTAAAGCATTTGTTTTCCTCTGCTCAAGTGAATAATTTCCTGCTCCATTCAGTCTGAGAGGGAAGACCCTCAAATGTTTCCTTTAAATCTGATGGATTATTTTTTTGTTCCAACTTCATTGAAGTTATTGTAGGAAAATTACTGCACCGTGTTTAAATGTCAGTATGTATGCATTCTTTCACTTTCAAGGCAAAGAAGGAAATTTCAAACCTTTCTATTTGTTAGATTAGTGAAACTGTGCACTGGTTGGGTTTTTTTTGTGAAAATGGTTCATTTTGTTTGGGCTAAAAATGGGCAAAACTGCACTGGCAAAGTGATGCTTTTTATTACAGTAGGGGTGTAAATAAAAAATGGATGTGTTTCACTTTAGATAGAACCTTCTTCATGTCCCTTTAACAATTGCGTGCCCTCCCTAGACTTACAGAACTTAAAATAATTAATAATCACTTTTACCCTTATCCATTGACTTGAATTTCTTCCATTGATCTGAACTAGCAGTGAGTTGAAGGACAGGATTCCCTGCTGTTCAGGCAGCTTAAACTGAGAGCAGGGCTCTAACCACAAACGGCGAGGTACTTCTCGTCTTCACCTATTTCCATTTTCATACTAGCATTGCTTTTCTTTCCAGTTTTGCAGTTTGCAAATTGGTTTTGCCCTGATCCACTGACTTGAGGGCTTTTGTAAGAGTGGTAGAATAGCAAAGGAATTTTTACTGTCATGTTTAATAAAGATGAATCAGATGTGCATCACATGGCTTGTTTTTGAGATGAACTGTGAAACTTCAGTTTTTCTGCTTATGTTTGGTCCCTTATATTTTGTGGAAAAAAAATCCTTACTTTTGGCATTGCATGTCTTTCTGCATAGGTGTTTGGGTTTTTTTAAAACCTTTAGCTTCGATAGAGTTCTGTCCAAAAGGATGCAAGAAACCAATTTCTTTTCCTGTTTCCAGCTCGGTGCCACGTATAAGGGCTATTTTAGCCCTTTTGCTCTAGACTGCTTGATAGACTTTTCAAATGACTGTGAGGTTACTTGCTGGATCTCACATGCCTTTTTTTTTTTTCCCTGTGAGGACCCACATTTATTTTTGATGTGTTCAATTGATCCTTACACAGGCTTTCACTGTATTCTTAACCGCCAGGAAAAGTTCAAACTGTAAAGGAGTTAGAAGTCACAGGAGAAATGAGTGCTGCTTCTGCTTGTGGTTAGTTGCAAATTCTGGTTATTGTCGTTACAGCTCTTGATTTAGTGCTGTAGTTGAAATCATACAGTAGGGAAGGCCTTTCCTCACATTTGCGACACACGTTCTGTTTGTATTTATACTGTGTTTAATTCATAGTGTCCCTATCTCAATGTTGTCTGAGTGTCATTTGTGTGATTCACTGAGTTTGCCGAGCAGATTTTCTGGCTGACCTCACTGGGGCTGCTCAGGTGACATGCAGGCCCAAAGGAATGGGACAGGCCAGCAGAGAATTCCCCACGCAAGGTGGAGTCCTTAGCTGGCATGTAACTTACATCACCGCTTCTTTGTCCTCTCTGTCTCCTTCCTGCCTTCCTTCCTGCCTTCCTTCCGTCCGTCCGTCCGTCCCTGCCGTGCTGAGAATCTCAGCCCAGGGAACAGAGAGGAGACAAGAGCCTTGTGTCCTTGCTTTTCTCAGCCACTCATGGTTCTTCCTGTTCTCTGCCTTTTGGAGCAGAGAGGGGGGAGTAGGTACTAGGTTATTACTGTAACACTTCAGTTTGTGTTCCTTCTTCTGTGTCAACCTTTCCTAGAAATCACCAAATCGAAGATGGAAAGCAGGTGGAGGCTGGAATTTCCCAGGGTGCCCAAAGGAGTTAGCTGCCCTCCTTTCCCACCCCTTACTAGAATGACACTCTTCCTTTTAATACCTTCTGAAAATTGTAGTCAGTGGTTTCCTTGGGTGGAACAGCATGCTTGTTAGGAGCTCTGGAACAACGAGTGAAAGGAGGAGTATGCCTGCTTCAAAGATTTGGATAACCATTGCCTAAAAGGAAGATTGAAAAACTGTAAAAATAATACTCTGCTGTTCATTAAGAACATTAGGCAATCACAAAAGGCTGGTTCTTCTACGGTCCCCTGCTCCCAAGTCCACCAGAAAAGTTTGGCTAACTCAGTTATTGAAGCTAGGCTGTGGACAGAAGTTTTTACTTAAAGTATGAATTTTAAATGTGTTCATCCTTCCTATGATTCATTCAGCTTAATACTAAGAGAGAAGAGAAGGAGTAAAGTTTCTGTTTTCCAGTGCGTGAGAGATTGCAGATCTGAAGATGTGATCGGAAGCATGTGGCGGATATGATAGGAAAGAACTAGCAGCTAGATGTTATTGGTCTGAGTAAGCTGATATCTCTCTCTATTTATGGCCTAAGAAAATGTCATCCACATTTCCCTTTTAACTAACAGAAACTAATTAGCCAGGACCACCATTTTCAAGTGGTTACATAAAATGAGGTGTAGATGTTAATTCAAATTACAATCCTAATGCTAGCTTTATATCAACAAAGGACGTCCTCTCAACAAATCATCACTTCCTAAACAAAAAAAGCTGGTTTTATGTACTGCGTGTGTGTACAAGAGCTAATTAACAGCAAACCCTATGTGATGCAGGCAAATCCTTTCATAGCTGTTTTGTACCCTTGCACAGTATGACTTCAATAGAATTTCACAGCAGCTCTGAGTAGATGATGGGGAAGGGAAACCACCTCTAATAAACTGCTAATGTTCATTGCTTTTATGGCGCTCCGTTCCATTGCTTGGAGGAAAGTGTTCCATATGCTCTGTATTTTTATAGAATAATTATAGTCATTCTGGAGAGGCAGAGGAAGAGAATCTGTATAAAGTAAGAGGAAAAATAGGATCTGTGAGTACAAACTAAGCTACGTTACTTGATTGGTAAAAGATGCTACTCTTGAGAGACTTAATATGGAGCCTTCTGATGCTCTGTCAGAGCAGAGCAGTTAAAGAAACAGATTTTATTTTTATTTTTTAAGAATCAAGATTAGAAAAACAGGCAGTTTCTTGTCCTGCCTCTTTGGGCTGGATAGAGCTTACACTTGATCTGTTTAGGACAGACTGATAGAGAAGTCTCCGTTTTGTGTGAGAAGTTGCTGCTACTGAACTGGTCCTCAAACAGACCTTTGCCGTGGGCATTTTTATTGTCACAACAACATTTCACTGCCTGGAGCTTTAGGAGAAGTACATTTTGAGTACCCCTGTGACATGATGAAAGTCACTGCAGTGAATTCTTGAGCTCCCCCTCTTTTTACCACTCCTGCTTAGTAAGACTGGTTTACTTACAAAAGGAGCTAGGTGGCTTTTCCTTCTTTTCTGCTGTACAAATCTGACCACGGATAAAAAAAGCCCTCATTGTATTAAAACTTCTGTTCTATAACATGTTCAGAAAGATTTGTCTGGGATCTGCAAGGGTTTCTACTTTATTTGCTTTACTCAGCAGGGTTGGCTGGTGTGGTCTCATAGTATGGAAGGATTTGGTAGAATCTGCTACTATGGAGAGAAATAAACTGTTAAGGTTGGGAGAGTGAAAGAACTAGAAGCAATTGTCACACGAGTGCTTTTTAAAATCCATTCTGTGGCTCCAGTAGTTTGAGGATCCTGTTGAGAGTGCAAAGGCTAGAATAAGGCCAGAAATCTGACACTTCTAGTAGTTTGTTATGCAAAGAGTGGAATATGAGTGAAACACTGCTGTAGTCCATTGAGATTGTTGATACTTCTAGACCAAGTTTCTCAGCAGCTGTGCTCATTTGATGAGTTTGGGTAATATTCATGATTGTGCAGCGGTGCACGCCGAACAGAGAAATGCCATAGTGAGGTTGCAGAAGTTGCCTTAACATGTCTCCTTGTGGGTATAGGTGTGGCAGTCCTTATTGTCTTACTCAGTATGTCCCAGCCCTTGTGCCTTCTTCAGCTGCTGAGCTCTGAAGAACCATCAGTGCAGCAGCCAGTCTTACAAAGCAAGCAAGCAAGCTGGTTTCTTGCAGAAACATACAGGGACTTGTATTTGGCCTGCTTACCACATAAGGTAACATCGTGAATTTTGTAGTACCTCTGTTATCCCTGAAGTGTTCATTACATCCTACCCCTCTGTGGTTTGAGTGCAGGGTCCAACTTGGTGAGCTGTATGCATATGTTCAGCCGCACCTTAACAGCAAGCTTCTTATGAAGAGTGTCATGGAATATATACAGAATGCACTAAACACAGTATTTACTAAGCATTAGAGCTTTGTCAGGTCATAACCAATTTCTTTGCAGAGACTTCTCAATGAAAGCTTTTTTTTTTAAGCTTTGCTACCCCAAGTTGCGAAATAAACTATCAAATACATTTAAAATAAGAAAATTCTTTGTTCAGAAAACTAACTAAATTATTTTTACTGAAACTGCGAGCAGAAAAAATAAGATATGATTAGGCCAAATGTGACAGGTCCCTGCTGAAAGACAAGAAGCATTAGGAAATACCAAATTGAGAATGGGTTGTTAGAATGGAAAACAACACACAGCCCTATTGCAGATGTCACTGGTTTTGTTTCTTATCAGGCTACGTAAGCCTTGTGTGGTGCTCTGTACTGGTTTGGCTACCCAAATAATATATGATGCACAAATAAAATTGTGCCATGAAGAAGCGATCTTATTATAGAGCAACAGTACATATCTCACCACTCTCCAATGGGTTTCTTTTATGGCTTGAAATGAGGACTTAATTTAGATTTAATGTTGTTATAAATTAATTATCTATTATTAAAAATACATTTGTAGAGCTTTAGAAATATGTAAGATGTAAAGTTGTTTAAACCTCAGTGAATGGTTTCTTAATAATTCATTAATATTTAACGTATAATAAATCAGAACTAAAGCTTGCGGTCTTAATTCCAATCCACCTGCGTAATGCAGGATTTGTCGCTCTTTCATATTTAGACAATTTACATGACAAATGTGTTTGAGTTTAGAGTCCAGCCAAGACTTAATTCGCTGCATTCTGGCATACTCACCGTGACCTGTCAGGTGATAAAGGAGCTGCAATCCTTGCATAAAATGGGAAGCTCTTGTTGGGGTTCTTCAGAACAGTACATTGGTAGTGGTGTGCTTGTGTTGTAAGCATTTGTACAGTCAAGTCTGCTTAATTGGATCTCTTCAGATCAAAGTTAGTATGTCAAGCCGTGTAATCTACTGTAGGTGGGGACCGCGTTTGGGTTTGGGATAGATTTATTCCTTTCTGGTATCTTTAAAGTAATCTTATTGTCCATCCCTTCCTTTCCTGGAAGATGCTTTGGTGGAGCTGTATCTTTGGCACTATGAAGTTTCAGAAAGCATGGTATCTAGATACTGGTTTTATTTGTATGTAACCCTTGAAAGTGAAGTTTTCTTTAGGGATGACAGTACTTTTTAAAAAAAACTTAATGCTTTTTTCCAATCTGATGTAAATTTTTAATGACACCATCTTCACACACTGGTGAACAGGCTCTTTTGCAGACATATTGGCTGTTTAATCAATAGAAGATAATGCAGATAATCATTTCTGTAGTTATCTGAGATTGAGCAAATGATCAAACAGGCAAGGAAAGATTGTGGGATAATGTGAAAAACAGGTGGTAGCTAGTTCTGATTGAGCTTTTCATTGGCAGAGTTGTGAGGAGCTTACTGTGTATTTGCCTGTTCTAGTACGTCTCTCAACAGAGCTGGTAATCCCTCATCCTGAAGAGTTGTGGCATTTATGCAGAAATTTGAGAACAAATTCAACCTTGTCATTGGGACAAAGGCCAAACTTTGGTTAAACATGGTCCAGTCATGATGTAATCCCTGATTTGTAAATTACATGGAATTTTTCTTGTAGTACCTGCAGGAAAATTGTCTGAAATGCAGTCAACTTTTTAAGAAAGAAGTGTGAACTGTTTCCTCAAATAATTTGTCTTAGACTCCCAGTAACCTGCCTGTGACAGTCTGTCTATTAGAAACACAGGCCATCAAAGCAATACACCAAGGTATTACTTGCCTCTTAAAATGCTTGCTTGGATTTTCATTACACGTTCTTGTTTTACTTGCTGTTCCATTTTAACTCGTAGCTGTCTACTGGTAATAAACCTAATGATGTTTAGCTATGTCACTGAAATGAAGTAGCACAGATATTTCTTAGCAGGCGCAGACGCTATAAAGCAACATAACGTGAGTAAAAAGAAGAGGTGACAGTAGGAAAGTAGAAGCAAACAAAAGGACAGAGGATGTGGTTTTAGTTATTTGTTACCATTTGTTTTGATCCAGTTAATGCTGTTAAGGTTCAGGCAAGTTACAACCTGTAGGCTTGATGTCATTGTTGCCGAGTATAGTCTTACAGGTCATGCTGAAGAGCAGATAAGATATTGCGAGCCCTGCTTTTGGCAATATAGCATGTTAATCTGCAAACTAAACTGAAAATAATGCTGGGAGCATGGACCATGATGCACGGATCCTGTAGGTTGGTTGGTTAGAAGCAAAGAAACAGTGGTGACCTGGTAGACTGGAGGGAAGAGGACTAATTCTAGTTGGGCAATTCACCAGCATGGCAGTGGCCAAACTGGTCTCTTTTAAGTTCCCATTAGGCTTCAATCAGCCATCGAGATACTTTCAGTTCATTTCAGTGGCCTCTGTATCAGTGGGCATTGCTTTCTTTGATTGAATAACCTTCCTTAAAGAAAATGTGTGAATTTCAGAAATAAATTACCTCTTTCCTGCCCCTCAAGGTCTAAAGTCGGGGGGGGGGGGGGGAAGTAAAAAGTATTCCTGCATTAAAAGTGGACAGCTAGTTGTTAATATGCATAGTCTCAATCACAGTAAGGATAATAGACAAAGAACAGATTGAAGAGATAATATTCTAGCTTTAAAATAGTCCCATCTCCTGTAGATATGTTTTTCCCTCCCTTGTGGCAGCGATATCCTCTGCATGTAAATGACTTGGATGCAGGCTAAGCTCAGTGCTGTCTCACCACTTCAGCTTTGTGTGAACTCTCTCTTCTTTGATTTCCTGGATCAACCAGTGGATCAGGCTCCAAATTCCAAACTTCGGGATGTTTAAGTCATCTTTTTATCAAGGGATTTTTAAAATAAGGGAGTTCTTTCCCTTTCCAGGAAAATTCCAGTGAGAAAAAGGCAATTACTGAGAAAGCAAGCCAAAACCTATAGCTGTAGCAGTATGTTTGTGTGTATTCTGTCTAGCTGATTTCATCAACCTTTTTGTGCTCTTCTCACTTAAATACTTCAAATATGTGTATTTTTGAAGTGGGATGAGAGGCAATCCCTCTCTCACTTATGCAAGAGGCGGGAAAAAAAGAGCCTTCTCTCTCCTTGTTTTCCTGAGCCCTAATGAGCTTCAGAAGCTGTGAGACCTAAAAGGCACAAAAAGTCAGCAGGATTCACTGTCTACCAGAGAGGCTGGTACTTAGGTTTGGGGGTGGGGCGAGAGGAAAGAGTTTGTGGCTGAAAGAGGAAAAAGAGATTTTTAAGCTGGATCACCGTTTAGCCAGATGCTTGGCTTGCTCTGTTCTGGGAGTTTAGCAGCTATTGCAAGAGGAGTATTTTTAACATTTGGAAGATGCGTCAATAAGGCGGTATCTGCAGTAAATTCTGGAATGTTCTATCATACTGAAATTTGGGAGAAGGAAGAGCTGTTTTACTAAATTATCATTTGCCTTTATGTGGGCCATACTGTACTGCAAAATAATCATAATAAAACAGCTGTTGTAGAGTCTAGGTTACTCAGAGCAGTATCCTTACCATGGACACAAGCTGTTTTTCTGATCAAGTCACATCTGTGACTATCAAGATGATAGGAGGTTGCTGTGTACATAGATGCAAAAAAAATCATCAGTAGAGCTGAGAATACAAGACGAGGATAATATTCACAAAAAACGGTTTCCCTTGACTCGCTTTACAGCCAGTGCAGTGAAATAGATTCCTTTGGGTGGCTGTGGATACAGAGCAGAGGAGTGAAGGTGGGTGGGTTCGGAGCTTCTAAGTTGATCTTCCCTTTTCTGAATGGCCTCTGGAGAAATGCTGGCAGTGGGATGATGACTCGAATTAAGAAGAGTTGCAAGATACACCAGAGTTTCTCTCTACTCTGCTGGGTAATATAAGAACTACTGAGAGATGACTGACTAAGTTAGGGACATGGAAGAATTTGGCGGCATATAGGAGATGATCCTGTATAAGCCTGTATAAGTGTCAGAAGGAGGATCTCAATTTTATGTGAGTTTTTCCCCGTAATCAAATGGGATTTTCTAATGACTGAAATAATTTGTGTAGGGTGTTTAGGCAGAATGCTATCCTTGTAAAATAATAGTGATAGATCTGAAAGCGTCATCAGGCATACTCCAAAATAAATTCCTTATACCCTGCTCTTTATCTACCTTGGATTTTCCTCGATATTTATGAGCGCTGGCTGCATTTATTCCCTGCTATGCTCCACAAAGATAGATTCTGCGTATTTAGAACTCAAATGAGGAGTAGCTAAAATGTATGATGAAGTTAACAGCATCATGGCCATTACTAGTATTCTAATAAAGGTCTCAAATGCTACATTTATATATACATTTATAGCAGTGTGGAATGAAGTGTTACTATATGTGGAAATGTTACTCTTCTGTTTTAGACTTTGAAGGAAAAAATTTTAATCATGTGTGTCTGTGTATATATATATGCATGAATGTATGTAATACATGCACGATATATGGGTGCATATTTCCAAACACATTCTTCTACAAATCCTCCGTGCACTCTAACTTTAATCTCAGACAGGTCCAAAAGATGCTTTAACACCATCACTTGTTGAAAAAACTCAGCTGAAACCCATGTAAGCTCTACATTTATCACAAAACAAATGATTGGATATGACAAGAAACTTGAAGATCTTGAACATAGTGTGACAGTTCTGTTCTCGTCAGTTTATCATGTCCCATTTTGTTTTGAAGGGTTTTTTGTTTTTTTCCCGTCTGCCAGTGTCCAGTGCTGAACCTTCGTCTGACTGCTCACTCATGTGCAGAGGCTTGTTCACCTTGGTGAGATAGCTCATGGGAGTGTAGATGCAGAGCTGGACCAGAAGTGGTCTGATGGAAGTTAGGGCGCTCTTTAATGTACAGAATCTGTTCTCACAAAGGAGAAACATGGAGTCATAAAGACTTCAGAAGGAGGGAATCCAGGACAGAATCTCAGACTTGGTCCCCAAATACGGTCCTTGAAGTTTTCCTATTGTGAAATACTCTTGGAGCTTGTGAAAGCAAACATTTGCTTCCCCATATGATTCAAAGCTGGAACAGGAAAGAGTCCAGTGTTCACAACCAGTTAGACAAAAAAATCTGCTCTGTGCTTCTTAAATCTTCTGAATGATTACTCTCAGGAAAGACTGGCATTCCAAAAAACAATCAAAAGGGGCAGGTATAAAAAGAGAGATCACTGCATTTTCAAAAGAAAGATGATTTTTGAAGTAAAGTAGAAGTGAAGGGCATGGGGTAGAGAAACCTTCCTCTTGCAGCTCCTTAAAGGTAGGCAAACCACCTGTGCAGTCCTACAGGCAAGATTTTCCTTAGTCGTGCTAGGGTTTGGATATTTCGTATGTTAAATAGCGCAATTTCAGCAAACACTTACCTGGAACTTAAGTGACCTAGAAGCACTTTCCCCCAGTGGTATTTGGAAAGCATTTAAAAAAAATAGCAGAAGGAAGAGCACCACAGTATTCAAACAGGTTTCCTTCTGTTGGTTATTTAAAATACTCCTGAACATTCCTTCCTGTTCTCTGTTCTTCATGGTTTGATTTATCACGCAACTGAAGGGAATTTCCCTCCATGTCCTGTACCAAATATTGAGTACCAAAAATTGGAGAACAAAGTAGTGAATGTCTAATTCATCATGAATACATGTCCTCAGAGATCTGATTGTTTTTCCAAACTCTGGAGCATACACCTATCTACATAACTGTTTGTTAACTGTAAAGAAAAAAATGGCATACATTAGCCTGAATCAAGCTGCCACCTGAAATGTTAATGAATTCTAATACTGACTGCAGTATTCACTCATCTGTACAGTCACTGGTGGAGCAAAGCTGAGGGCAGGTTGAAATAATTTCTGAGCCATTGAGTTCAGCCTTCTGCTTGAGAAGTTGTGCAGGATGTAGGGTGAAGGTAATTAGCCTGCCCATGTCTGCTAGAACATATAATAGAAACCAAAATGTAGCAGTGAAGAAAACATTATAAAAATCTGCCCTGAACACCTATTGCAGAGTGAAGGAATGTTCATTCCTGCTCAGTTTCAGTGGCCAATTTTATGCTAGGATTTGTATTCTCTATATGACCCAGCTACCACTGAATGTTTTGGCTACCTACAGATTGTAATATGGGCACTACCTTGTATTTCTCCAGCTCCTCAAGCAATGTAACGCGCTCTGCCTCAGACTGTGGTACTTTGGGATTTGACAGTTAATGAACAGAAAGCAGTGCCACCAGACAAAGTACTCTCTCAGCCTATAATGTCATACAGGAAAATGCACTTTATGTTTTGATTTTAAGGAAAGCATGTTTTCTTACTAATAATTTCATGTACACAGACATAATCGTAGAGCCACTTGACTGCAACTGGTTGCAGAGAAGGAGGCTGAGTTTATTGCTTCTAACAGGAATGCTTTATGCAGACAGAAACTCTGAGCCAATGTTCATGGTTTTGGTTTCAGAGCGGTCCCTCAACGCCAATGGACATTAGAGATCTAGTTTTCTTTATTTAAAGCAAAATACTACTCTTCCCAAAGAAAATGGGAAATATGACAAGTTTATAAAGGGGATCTTTCTTTTACTTGATGAACTGGCTTCACCTGTGAGTCCAATCTAGTGGATTTAGCTGGCTTTGTGTCACAGATAAATCAATCTACATTATATGGGGCCTGACTTGGCATATTTTACAAGGAACGTTAATCTCTTTACTTAAAGCACAAGCCTCAAAACAAAGTCACTGTGCAAGTTCTGAACAATAGCATTTCTTTTTTGTGTTGTGGCAGAAGAGAAAAATCGCAGTCTAAAAACACGAGGGGTGCAAAAGATGTCAGATGGGCTTTTCAGTTTTATAGGGAGAGAACCCCATGAAAAGCCTCCGTATTGATACTGTAATCCCAGAGATTTCAGTATTTATTCCCAGTCAACTATATTAACAGGGAGTTAAAATTGAGAGTTCTTAGTAATTTGGGGGGAAAACATAAGAGAAATGGGGTTGTTCTAAATGACGCCATTCAGATTTAAAACTAGTTGCAAAGAAATCTGTTGTGCACTGTGTGTGCTTAATGGTAATAAAGACATCATAAATTTATAATCAATACATAGTGATGTCCAGAATGCTAGGTTATATTCATTTTCAAAGCTATATTTTTTTTTCTTTGTCCTCATTTATTTTGCTGAGTGAAATGAGGACTCCTACCTTTGTAAGAAAAAAGAGGCATGAGTAGGACACACTTTTACAGTTTAAGGAATGCACATAATGCATTTGTTTGCATCTTGTTGGTGTTTCGTTTTCAGTAAACACTCTGGTAACCACAATATGTGCAAACCTTCAGTAAATGATGTCACCATATGTTAAACATTTTGATGTATCCTAACAGCACAGTTGCTCTCAACAGCTCATCTTGGTTAGTGGTGTACTAGAGGAGGAAAGGGTGTACACTGTCATTTAGAGACTACAAGTCTCTGTTCTGCACACGTTCTCATCTGGCAAAGCCAGTGAAAAAACATTGAGCATACAGATAACTTGATTATAATGATTTAGAAATGCCCTTAAATACTTGCTTGAGGAAGGCTTCAATATAGGAGCCAGTGTGGGTAAGGAAAAAACAGTTTTGACTATAGGTATGTTTGTCAGCATTAGCCTTGTCCAAAGTGAAAACTGTGTCGGATGTTTAACTGCTAAATGGACCTAGACAGACTGCAACATTGTGGTCAGTCTGCATATTGAAAAGTTGTGGCTAGAACTACCTGCCACCGGAGTTTAACTGCAGGTAGTTGACAGTACAATGGAATGCAGTTTGCCCGTATCTAGATTAAATGCAGAACTAGTAGTAATCGTGGGATCAGCTGTGAGTTAAAATTTGTATTTATGCATGATAAAAACTCCTTATCTGTACACAAATGGTGACATTTGTTGGTGTTCAAACACCCTCAGATTAGGTGGAGATAGGGGGAAGGGAGCCTTGTTCTTGAAAAAGAAAAATATAAAGCAAAGCACATCTTAATGTGAATAACGTTAGATGAATTCTTCCCACCCCTGGGGAGCACCGTTTTGTGAACACCAGGCACTCTGGAAGTTATGGTTGTAGAGCTCTGCCAGGGCAGTGCTGCACAGCAGAGAGAAGCTATTAAAACATACACAAATTTGCTTCCCAGTCTGGTTGTTTATCTTACATATTTTAAATACTAAGATTATTGTTCCAGGATTAGCGGAATCCGTTAGATCTCTAAAAGTGCAGCTTCAGAGTCAGCTGAACTCCCCAGTGATGGAAGGGGTGAGGAATGCAGAACATACAAATCATCCATCAGGAAAAAATAATGCCTTGATAACGAAAATTTAAAAGAAGTGACTGCTTTGGAAATATTCAAGGTTATAATGAATCCTGTTTGGATATATAGATAAAACTTAAAAGGTGGGGAAGGTTGAGGCAGGAACTTAAAGTCCTCTGACAGCTTGGCTTCAAAGCTCAGTTTATTTACATATCCTGTTAGGTAGGTTAATGCCAAAGATGGAAAAACAGGTGTTCTTTCTCAGGTCTACTCCATGGACCACAATTCGATTTCCTTTCCCTTTCTGCTGCACTCTCCAGTCAAGAGTATGAGACCGTGTACTCATCTAAATCAGTAATTAGGCTTTAATACCTGGTCTCAAAGCACTGTGGCAATTTCAGGTGTTTTGATGTGGATGGAATGATACAAGCCCCCCTGTTGAGCATCCTTGTCCGTCTTGGAATACTAACTTTTAACTTTTTGTCTCAATTTTGGTGTGTGGGAGTGGGTGTTACATGCTTCTAAATACGAAAACACAGTACACATTTAAAAAGAAATATATGTCATTCATTTCTCCTGAGGGAATACTAGAATCTTACTTTCAACTTTTAGCCACAGATAGACAGTTTCCTGTTTAAAAGGCAGGTTTTTTCATGTTGTGATTTTTTTTCCCCTCTCACTGCCTCCCCTTCTGCTGCCTTTTCCAGTCATTAACTGGGTATTCTGACCTCAGCTAAGGGAGGGATGTGGGATACCAAATTAATTATATGGAGTTGAATTATGATTCAGGGCCATATTTGTTGGACTGCTAAGTCTATTTTGATAAGCGAAAAAGTCCAGAAACTCCTAGCAGAGATCATTTCCATCCTCTGAGGTAGATTTTCAGTGTGTAAAGAGTAGTGGCTATATCAGGAGTTTCCTGTTGGTGGGTCGTGGTGGAGCTGAAAAAAAAGTGAGCTAGGATTGACTTTTGGTTGTCTATTATTTATGCTGGACAGGCAGGACTGACATGGAAATGCCTCTTTTTGCTTGACTTTAGCCTTTCTGAGCCCTAACAGAGAAATGGGACCTCTGTGCTTTTAAAAATGACTTTTAATGAAATGGGGTTTTTTTGATAGTGAAATGTTTGCCTCTGCATCAACATTGCTCGTGTTAACTTTCATGGAATGAGTTTTAAGTGGGCAGTAGTCTGAGGTGGGAAAATGTAGCAAATTGCATTCACGGAGGTGGTTGCGGGACAGTAATGTAACAAAATTGTAAGTGGATTAAGCCCTTAATGCCACTAGAGATAAGGAGATTTGTGTGTCCAGCTGTATGTGAAGCTGAACTGTTGGTTAGATGCATATGCATAAAAAGGATTGGATTAAAAAAACAAAATGGGAGAGGGGTTTTGTGTCTTCAGCAACATCTCTGATCAGTGCCACCTTGCAGGGATCCATGTTAAACAACCTTAACAATTATGTAAAAGAATGGTAAACAGCATGTTAATGAAATTCAGCAGGGTATTAAATGTAAGCCACTGCAAACACGAAAATAGTAGAGAAATGATACAGGAGAATTGAAGATATTAGCAGAATAGATAGAAAAGCAAACTCAGCCTAGCAAACATAAGTAAAAATAACCCAAATGAGGTAGGTGACACACAGCAAACTGGGTTTAGAAAATAATCTACGTGTAGTTGGAAACAACAGTGAAGTGCACTGACAATACCAGAAAGCACTGAAGGCAGTGACTTGTCATTTGGCAGTGTAGCAAACAGAACACGATTGTTGACTTTGGGGCTTAGCTCAGTAGCAGAGTGAGGAGAAGCAGCACGGTATACAATCACATCTGTTTAGGTCTGTGATGTTTGTATCTGTCATGACTTTTATGCAAGGATAGTTGACTTAAGAGTGAAGACAACTGATCACTATTTGAGTTGAAAATAGAACCTTTTCTGTATTTCAGTTGTTTGTTTAGCATTTAAATATGCTTTTTTCTTGCATGCCATATTATTCCTTTTATGCTCCCTTTTTAAGCTTGCTTAATAGTGTGTTTAGGTGTTATGTCCTGAAAATTCAGATATAATAAGCAATTACAGCATACTTCACATCAATGACTAAATGCTTGTTTGGTCAAGTTTTTGTAAATTATTTGCTTTTTTTCAGTTCATTATTAAAACTGATACAGACTTTCATTAAAGTCAGTGAGAGTTGAAATGATAAATCATAAAGATTCATTTTGAACCCCTGTAGTCTATAACAATAAAAGGGCTGCAAGGAATGTGTAACTTAATTTTATTTTCTTCACTAGTTGTGTCTCCTTTGAAACCATTTGCTTATTACAGTCTATCATGTAAATACTGTTTGGACCAATTTTAGTATACACAGTACCATAAAACTCTAATTATTTATTTTGACAGCTGTTATGATAGTTATTAATATGCACTTCAAAGCCGAGAGATCTCCTGCCTGTTCTGTCAGTCTGTGGTTTGGTGGTGTTTGTTAAAAACTACATCATTGTTCCTGCAGCATTAAAAAAAAAAAAAAATCCTCTGCTTAGGAACATTAGTCAGTACTAGCTCCATATAGAAGTCTTTTGATGTCCAGTGTTTTTCATAATTGCCTATTAAAGAGTTTCTTGCATCAGCATCGTGGAAAGTATATGCAAATGAAGAGGAGCATTGTTCTGGGTGGATATGCCAGGTCCTTTAATCTGAGCTCTGCACTCAAAATTGGCAGAGTAACCAATGGGATGAGAAAAGGCAATGTGTCTTAAGGCCAGACTAGATAAAGGAGGAGTGTCTGCCTGAGGAGAAGGTACTACTGAACTTGTGTTTCCTAAACATCATAATCTATTTAACAGACAGACAACATTCAGCTTCCTTTGTTTGCAGGCTTTATGGTTTCCATCGTAAAGTCTTTGAATTATTAGAGGCATTACAGTGTTGTGTAATGTTAATGTGTTTTCCCTGGGCAAACATGATAGTGGTGTTTTAAACATGGTGCTTTAATAACTGGATGTGGGAGTATGAGGCTTTGTCTGTGTTAACATGAAGTGAGTGACAGAATAGGATTGGATCTGGAGGATGAAATAGGTAATGGTCCCAGTGTCTAGGCTGTGTTTGCTGCAAGGGATTTTTCTTCGGGTTAGCTCTATTCTGATCCTGTGGACATTAATGCCAGTTAGAACTTGGAGCAGGTAGGTGCACTCCAGAAACATGCATCTCCTGGTTTGTATCTGAAATGAATCCAGGTTGTGTGCCTTGAGACGTCTCTGAACCAAACTGCAGTGACAAGGGACAGTTCGAACAGTATAGAGATGGGTTTCAAAATGGTACTCTGTGGTAACATAGATGCACCTTAATATGCCAGACCAGGTTGGATGGCACTGCTTCCCACTGCTCTGCTTTGTGGTAGGACATAAGAAGAAGAATAAAGGGTCAGATCAATTTACTATTTCTGTGGGAGACTCCTTTAAATTTTCAATAGCTGTGTGGTACATATTTATTAATAGGCCATAATGTGTCTTTCATCATCGTTCAGACATAACCAAGGAAGGCTGTTAAAGCATAGCAGTGATATTTCCACAATCTTGACAATAGTTAACCTATTTCCTGTAGTTACCAGGCAGTGGTTTTGGCACCATTTATACTCTGCAGTCGTCATGCTGTCTCTTTTTGCCCATCTTTTCAGCTACTGTCCAGCCATTGTTGGAGCGATGTTAAATGCTGTGAGTGTGTTTATGTTGGTAAATTGTTAGTACGCTGTGAAAATACTTATTTAAGGTTTTGGTTTGGAGGCTGCTACCCACCCTTTAGAGACAGAGCAGGGAGAGAAAGAAAGAACCTGAGTCAGAGCACCTATTACTTTGTCTTTTTCTTCAGATGGAGCCTGCTTCTCTCCGCTGACTGTGTAGGTGGTCTCCAAGTGTGGGCACCTAAGTCAAACAGAGTGACTTCCTGAGACAGTGTTTTTGTTTTGTGCTTGTGTAGCATCTACCATGATGCCAGCCTACTATATCTTATCACTGTGGAAAAACAAATTAGTAATTGTAGCTCATGCTGCTCAAGAGCCTGGAAAGCTGAAAGGAGTTGTAGGAGTAGTGGGGGGACAACAGCTCTTGTGCAAAAGCTGGGCCTTGCTTGGCATTGATTGCAGGAGTTTTTTTGGCTCCAACACACCAGTCTTCTGGCCTGGGATTTGGCTGTGCTGAAAAGCCACAGCAAAACCAGATGGGTGCAACCATAACCGCTGACCAGAATGTTTGTGTGTAATAGTAATGAACCAGGAGCTGCAAGAGGGTGCCTAGTTCTAGACATGAATTGCGTTGTTCAAATATAAATATCCTCTACTTGAGGAAGATGTAGGAGTATGATGCCTCTGGATTTGTCTATGAAACACCATGTCTGAAGTTGCCTCTCGCTTCCTTCATGCTCCAGGAGGCACATCATATTGATAGTTTGGGAATTTTTCATTAGTTTTCCCCTAAATGCACAAGCGCATGAGCTAATCTAGATGGAGCCAAAGAGTAAGCATAGTTAAAGCTCTTGGAGGAAGACTGCAGATGCCTGTATCCTCATTTTGCCATTGCGGATTTGCGTTTGCCATCAAAATGCATGTTGTGTCTCCTTGTCCACACGACTCCTCACATGTGCATGGCAGTTTGAAAAAAAGTAGAACTGGTATGTTGATTAAAAACAAGAAGAGTTATACCATACGTTAATGTGTTTCCCCTGACTTCCTATTTGGACTGACTTAGAAATTCTGGTGATAAGGCAGTTAATCAGCTTTCCAAGTGATTGTGTTTTATGTACCCAAGCATTCTTTGGTCTCTCATCCTACGTAAAAATAAAGTCTCTGATTCTGATTGCTAGAACCCCTTTGATTGCTGCGGGAGTTATTGGTGGCCTCTTCATCATCGTCATTGTGGGCCTGACATTTGCTGTGTATGTTCGGCGCAAAAGCATTAAAAAGAAGAGAGCATTGCGAAGATTCCTGGAGACTGAGGTGAGAGTATGCTGCTTCTCACAGAATATTTAAAAAGATATGCAGAGCTATTCTGCTTTTATACTAAAGGTGTTCAGGTCTTCAGTCCAGTTACCAGAGAGGTCTGTAAAAATGCTTTTGCTAACTTCTGCAGAACTAAACTTATGGAATGAAGAAAGCTATTTCAAGACGCTAGTTTGCTGTGCATACATAGATTCATGGCTTCTGAAGACCAAAAATGATCCACATGATCACGAAGTCATTCCACCAGATTTTTGAACTCCCATCCTGCTCTCAACTGAGCTTCTATCCCAGTTCATCAGTACCTTTAGCAGCTCTTATGCTTAAATATTACAGTTTTTCAGCCAGCGCATACTGAGATCAACTTTTAAGACTGAAGTAAGTTCCTCCGGCAAGCCCTGATGCAACTTAAGCTCATTAGGACTGCTTAAATGCAGAGTTTGTCACTTACTGTTGTTCCCAGTGCCTACATTGTCTTTGTGGTCCAGATTTTGTCAAAGCCTGTAGTCGTGATCAGTAATAATGATGTATTTTATTAAGCCAAGATACTTCCCAGAGCTCAACCAAATGGAGTTTGCAATTCTACTGGCAAAAATATGTAGTGGTGCTATAGGAAAGAGTGCGGTGCCCGCTCCATCCTGCTCTTTGAAATGACGGTTGTGGGCCGGGGGGGACAATCTAGGAAGCGTATTTAAACGTAATATTAAATCGTTATCTGTCAGCTACAGCAGAAGAGATTACTGCCATCTCCTCAGTCCTACACTTGAGACACTTTGCAAGTGATGGTATTTTTAAGTTTGGGTCCCTCTTCATAAGATAATAAAGCTTGGGAATACTGTTAGGTAGTGATTCTCTTTGATAAGGCTTTGTTAGCATTGCTGTTTTCTGTTCCGTTCCAAGGGTCCTGCTCCCACTTATCTCCACTGTAGTGCCTGGGAGCAAATAATATGTGCATCCCCAGTCTGTTTGCCTAAGTATCTTTATGCTTGGCTAGAATTTGTGTTGCTTGTTAAATACTATTCAGCTGCATAGAAAGCTTAACAATACTCAGTGCCATTAGATACATAAATCTTGCCATTGCATCAGCCCTCCTTAAGCATAAATTATTTTAAGCAGGTAGTTTTCATTGCGTTTGGGAAGTACTGGCTTTGAAGTCCAGCTCTCATTCTCCGCTTGGTCAGATAAAAGCTGTGGCTGACAGTAGTTCCTGAGGGACCAAGGCCTTCTACTGAAAGTGTAGGGAAGCTGTTGTCTTGGCTTAGAAACTGATTAAATCAGGAGCATCTGGAGATAAGCACACAAACAGCTATAGCTTCAGCTAAAGTCTCTGTTTTTAGCTGGAGGCTGTAACAGACCTATTCTTTCTGTAGATCATTCTCCATAAAACTCCACAAGCACTTTTTTAGACCCCCACAATGCTTCTCCCTGTCATACTTGTGTTAGTGGACTGTGGTACAGAAGCTGTTTTCACCCTTCGCAAACTGAAAATACAGAAGTGTACTGCCAGTCTGTCTACTTTTCTTTTAGAGTAAACCTTTCTTTCACAGTGTAAGTACTAGACCTCTAAAGTAGGAAGGAGGAAAAAGGAATCACTCTAAAAAAAGTACAGCTCACAGATTATTTCTGTGATGACTGACGTTGCTGTTTGGTTTTGTTGTTTTGTTACCCCCATAATTTCCAGATACGGGTATTTTTACCTGAGCAAAACTTAATTAAGTCCAGTCAACTAATTAAGTAGTTCACGATGCTCAAAGAGCCATAGAAGTAGTTCCTAAACTGCAGAGCATGGTGCATTTAGCCCTGTAAACAGAAAACTTTGAAATGCTGCAGTGGTTTCAAACCAATTTGCGTAGGAGTAGATCTGAATTATTTTCCTCGTCCTGTAAAGGAACAGGCTATTTTTCATTGTTTAGAATATTGTCCTTTTCATGTATTTTTAATTTATTTTTAAAGAAGCATTGTTTTGCTGGCAGAGGCAGTATAACAGTGAGATCTGAGAGCATTTTTAACTGAATGTGCCATTGTGGCTCATTTACAGAGTTTCTTGGGACATCTTGAGCAAATTGTTTAATTGTGCCTTTCTTGCAGTAAATTAGTGGCTGTTATAAATTAGTGGTCTGCTATAAGATGTTTTCTCCTTAAAGCTGTCCTCCTGTGTTGTATAACAGAGGTTTGGAAAAATAGTCCCTTCCCCAAAACAGAGTAAGAACGTGATGAGCCATTAAGTCAGGGCTATTAAAAAGAAATGTGGCCAACTCAAAAGGCACTAAAATGGGCAAAAATGGAATGTGGTGCGCTGATATAAATGCTGTATTTCTGTCATGTAGAAAATATTTATACTGCCTCCATTAGCAAAAGTCCTTGGGTGTGTTATTGTGACACCAATTCAATTTCCAGTACGTAATTCCATCATGCAATTCCTAGTGGAAATTATTACATGTTGAGTGAGGATTTTCTTTATCAGGTCTCTTGGTTTTGTAGCATTGCTCATTTGCTTTTGAAGGTGAGAAATCCCTCCATAAACTGGCAGGTCAATGGTCAATAGACCCCACCACTGTCTTATTCCAGTATTTAGTCAGATTGGTTGTTTTCTGTATAAACTTCTGACGGGTCTTCACATTTTCAAATATTTAAGACTGTTGGATTTTCCTTCATAGCTTGTGGAACCCTTGACTCCAAGTGGCACAGCACCCAACCAAGCGCAGCTTCGTATCCTGAAGGAAACTGAGCTGAAACGAGTCAAGGTTCTTGGCTCTGGGGCCTTTGGAACTGTATACAAGGTAAGAGTCTTCACTGTACAGCAGTGAGTTCCCTCATGTAACTTTTGAACAGTCAAGTTCTGCTTTGCAGCAAAGCACCCTGTACTTGTATGGGTTCCTGAGCCCTTCTTATCCGGGAAGCTCAGGATAGTGGAATTGTGTGGGAGGAGTGCATCTTCAGGCTCAAATGTTGACTTCAGTTTTAATCACACATGTAGATACTATTTCTTGCTGAGAAAAGAAGTGTCAGCCACAGTCATTCTTGCATGCAAGAGGACTACACAAGCTGGGCTGTCTTGATATTAAAATGCAGCATCAAAGTTTGTCATTCTGTTCTTACACAATGGCTTTACACTTTTGGACAGCTAGATAAAGTTTGTCTCTCATTTTGCAAGTGTCACATGGGTCTTGTAATAGTAATAATACCTTGTAAAACAATATTGTCATTAGCTAAACTGTAATACTTTTTGTTTCTTCCATTTAAGTAGAAAAGATGAGTTATGTCAATGTACCCTTTAACAACCAGGATTTAAGAGCAGAACCCACAAGGGAAAATATACTTCAGTTAAAGATTTTTTTTTTTTTTTTTTTTAAGATCTGTTGGTCATGTCCAAATCTCAAAGGAATGAAGTAGGGCTTAATAGGCAAGTCAAACCAATCACCCAACCTTTGGGGAGCAACTCAAACCTGCCAAATCAAGGTGGTAGGTCAGAGCACTGAAGGAGGACAGATACTGGATCTGTCTTCAAACTGGGGAGCAAATGGAGGAAGTACAGACCAGGTCACTACAGCTACAAGATCGTGGGAATACATTGTTGAATAATCAGTTTGAATATACTTAGACAATAATAAAGCAGTAAAGATTGGTACCATGAGATTGCCAAGAACACAGCAATAGTCAAGAAGGATGGAAAAGCAGCCCGAGACACGCGGAGTTTGTGAATTTTAATTTTAAAGTTTACTTTTTAGCCATCTAAGCTTTTAATTCTCAGATATCAATTAATTAGAGAAATAGCCCCTAAATGTATTGTTCTCAGGATGTCCTGTCCCTGCATGATAGTATGACCTGGTGATAATCAGTTTTGAGAATTTCCTGATAGCTTCAGTGAGTGTAGCATCAGAATCCAGACAGAAAATCTGGATTTTTTGTTTAATTTTATCAGAATCAATAGTCAATGGAAAAAGTATGTGTATCGTCGACGTGCTGACATTAACTCTCTAGAAACCCGATTGTGGACAGGAAAATCAAGGGGGCCTGATGAGGATGTTCACTGATACAAAATCTTTCATTTAACATAAGGGTTTACTTCTGGTGTAAGAAGTAGTTTTGTGGGATTTTTTACTATTTTATAGCTGTGTATATTCTCAGTTCTGAGGTTGATAACTGATCTGCAGCATAACGTGACAGAATGCATCAGAAAAACCTGTAACTCTGAATGAAGTTTTTGTAATTGTTGTCTTAATAGTCTTACATCACTATCCCTTCTTTTTCTAGGGTATTTGGGTCCCCGAGGGAGAAACCGTAAAGATTCCTGTGGCCATAAAGATCCTTAATGAGACCACTGGTCCAAAAGCCAATGTGGAGTTTATGGATGTAAGTAAGAGATGATCAGTGTCTTTGAGTTTTGATGGGGGTGAGGGGAGGTGTCTTTCTGTAGTCCACAGAGATTGTAAAGAGGAATTTCTGTCAGTTTTCTTTCCTTATATTTAAATAGTAGAAGGAGGCTTGTACACAGGACCAATATTGTGCTGATGTTCAGCGAGTGCTACAGTATCATGTCCCTAGAAAAACTCAGCTACTGAGATTTGTGTGTAGGCCATTTCCCTCCTTCCCTTAGTCTTTGACAAGCTGTCTCAGTATAAATGCATATCCATAGCATTCTCTATTGGAGTAGTGTTCAAACAAACAAAGAAAACCAACCAGCCAACCAACCCAAAACAACCAACCAAGGTTACACCTCAGCTGCGGGTAGGTCAGTGCTGCTTCTCTGAAGCTGTAGAGCTACGCGGATCTGTATAAGGCAATGCTCTGCCCTGTTTAGTTGATAGCATGTAGATCATTCCATTCCAGAACCGTGAGTACTTGGGCTACTAGGGTAATGCCAGTGCCGCGGTAATGAAGGGCTGGGTTTTTCACTGTGCAGATGTCACAGACCCTAAGATGCTTAGAGTTTTCTTATAAATGGTGTTCCCATCAGTGGAAAGCAGAAACTCCTCTGTCTCATGTGCCAGATTATTTTATCTTTCCATGGCAGAGCAGCTAGAGACAAGAGAGAGAAGGAGTTGCAGGGGAGCATCTTACCATGTATACGAGTCTCTGCTGGTGCAGACCGCACAGGAACAGAAATTTAGCCTCAGCTCTCTTGTGCCTCAGTGTCCCTGAGAACTAAGCACTGAGCGTCTGGGAGCTGTCGGCAGCAACAAAGCATAACGGGGGGGGTGGGGAGGAATAAAATGTGCAGGATATTAAAAGCCCTTTTGCTTTCCTAATCTGAAATATTGTAATAAGAGGTCAAGATCATGATTTTCATGAATGTTCTATGTTCACAGAGACTGTGCACTCAGTTTTTAGCTCTGTGTCAAGATCAAGCCTTGCTGACACTGAATGCGTATGTCCTATTCAGTGATAATTTTTTGACAAATCATAGAAATTCATGCTTTTCTTGTAAATCCCTCTTGTGAACTTGAAAATTACATGGAACTTTTAAGTCTTGAAGATCTGTTCAGTGTATAGGCTTAATTTAATTAGCATTAATGAGACTGTAAACCACAAGGAGAATGTACTACCATTATATAGTCTATTCTTCCATCTAGAAATGAATAGAAATGTACAGTTATGGA
This sequence comes from Sagittarius serpentarius, assembly GCA_034782735.1. Taxonomy (NCBI): domain Eukaryota; kingdom Metazoa; phylum Chordata; class Aves; order Accipitriformes; family Sagittariidae; genus Sagittarius; species Sagittarius serpentarius. The sequence continues at coordinate 15,046,370 of JAVKLA010000001.1, forward strand.
TTTAGCTGTTTCAGACAAACTATCACATGTGAGTTCTTAGGCAATTGAACGAAGGCTATATAGATGATGGGATTTCCTGTGCTTTTTACAGAGCACTGCACATCTATGGTTCCCCACAACATCCTTCTCTCTAAATTGGAGGGGTATGGATTTGCTGGGTAGACTGTTCAGTGGCTGAGAAATTGGCTGGGTGGCCTCATCCAGAGGGTAGTGGTCAACGGCTCGATGTTCCAGATGGAGATCAGTGACGAGTGGTTTCCCTCAGGTGTCCGTACTGGGACCAGTACTGTTTAATATCTTCATCAGTGACATAGATGGTGGAATTGAGTGCACCCTCAGCAAGT
>JAVKLA010000001.1:15046813-15090532 GCA_034782735.1 Sagittarius serpentarius
GTTGAAGGTGTCCCTGCTCACTGCAGGGGGGTTGGACTTGATGACCTTCGATGGTCCCTTCCAACCCAAGCCATTCTGTGATTCTATGTTGATGACATTCAGTAATCTTTGTGCACAAATACATAAAAAAAGGCCAGTTTGGCCCTGTTCAAAAGGAATAAATTGCACTAAAGGGATAAAGAGTATTAGATGTTTGCTTAATGGACAAAATAATGGTGAAGAGTATTGTTAGTGGTAGAGCTGCAGAAAGAGGAGAGCTGGTATTCAGCACCCTTTTGAAGTAAATGTGCAGGGAGTGCAAGGCCGCTGAATGCGACCTGCGCGCTATGTCTGATGCTGGTGGTCAGTGATTCCAGCCTCAAAATGAGGGAATTGTTATCACTGTATGAAGGTCATTGGAACTGAGTAACTTGCACCAGCTGAGGATCTGACCCCTGATCTGATAGAGAAATAATAGTAATATCTCTTTCTCCGATGTTGATTAACCTTGAATAGCTCTTCAAAGAAAACATAAGATCCTTGTTAAAAGACAGAGTTACTTGTCTGACGTTTTCATAGCTAAGCTTGATCAGTTGACTTAATTCACTGGACCACATTTCCTTCCAGTGTATATGCATCATAACATCTGGTAAATGGCTCAGAAATTATGAAGGTTTTTTGGAAACTCTGGAGATTTTAAATATGTAAGGGTACAGCCACACTAGGAAAGGTTTCTCTTTAAAAGTTTCTCATGAGTCTCCGACCCAGTGGTAACAAGGTGAGAGAAAAGTTAAAGTTATTTTTAGTCCTAAAGGTTATTTTTAATCATAATAAAAAAGAATTGAACTTCATTAGTTGATAGAAGTGACAGTAAGGAGAAATAATATTTTTTGTATCAGTGCTGCATTTGGTACGTGTAAAGTGGTCTGTAACATCCTTTGCTGTACTGCATTCATTAAGAAGAAGATTTAATTTCATTCTTTTGAAATAATTGCTCATGCAATCATACAGACATTCCTGCCATCCTCACCTCCTAACCCAGTCATTTATTTCCTGAAACAAGCTACATTTTTAAAGAGAATGACCTAGGCATTGTTTATGGTTTTAATGTGACTATTCCTCTCTGTCCCAGAGAGTTTTAAACTTTTTAAAATTTTGAGCTATTATGAGGAGATAACTTAAATATCTTTCATTGAAGAGTGAGTTATAGTAGAAAAATGTGGTTTACTCATTCTCACTCCAAGGCTTTGGTGAGTATAACTATCCAGATAAAACTTGATACTGTTTACTGGTTTTATTTTATGAGAAAATTTTAAGTGTACATATGAAAGCAAAATGCATTAGTTGTGATTTCAGTAAAAAGAGTATTATGACTAGTTGTTGTTGGTTAAAAGCAGTTGTATTTTTTAGAGGTATATAGGTGGCTAAGTGCCATTATGAACATACTGGGGGTTAACTCTTAAGTGTCTGATGTGTTGGTTGTGAATGGGAAGAGGAGGTTAGTGGGAAGGAGGTGTCATTCAGTCACACCCTTGACATTCAGGGTTTGTACTTGTCAAGTACAGGTGAGCTTTTGTCAGCGATTACATCTTACTCAATTGTGTATGCCCTTGTACTTGCAAGTAAAACTTAGCCTTCCTTTTAGAGAGGCTCTGGAAAATTTAAAGCCTCTTGTAAATAGCGGTTTGTGCACAGTGAGAGTACTTGGGACATTTCAGTGTCTACAGGAATAGATGGTACTGATGCTAGTGGCATTGTCTATAGGCTCTGTTTAAAACTTCTAATGTTGGCAGGATTTAAGTCTAAAAGTGCTGTGTGAGCTTCTTAAATTCTGCTAAATATTATGCTAAAAGAGTAAAGAACAACAATTTGGCTACTGGGCTGTCATTTCAGCACCTTGAACACCGGCTAATGGATCTGTAATGACTATAATTATATAATGCATGATGTTAGTACCCACTATGGCCAAACACCTCCCACCTCCTCCCATCAGGGCATGATGAATTGGCCATCATCAAAAAGTACATCTCCTATTTGGAATTTTACTTCGGGGAGTTGCAGCAGAGTCTATTTTCCAGGCTTTCTCCACGCATTCCCAGCTACCTCTTTTTCTTTTACTCTGCTCCCTGCTTTCTTACATAGTTTTTATCACTGCAGTAGTCCATGTCCGTTCCAACAATGCAAGCTGAAGTCTAGTAGGTAACTTCAGGGCAGAAGCAGAATGTACATGTGGACTTGTACGGATTTGTTTTCACCGTGCAGAGGTTCTTGCTACTGTTTTGTAAAATGGAGGTTTAGCTTTTTTCTGTGTGTTACTGAATATGTATTATCTCTGGAATAATTTCACAGTCTAAAGAATTTCCTCTCAGGTGTTGAAACAGTTAGGTGCTTAAGCTGTGGGGCGTAGTTTCTCCTCCCTGCTTGGCTGGTCACACTTCATTGTCCCCAGAAGGGCGCTGGAATTTGATGCAGAGTTGCAGGCGTTCTTGCTACTGGTGTGCCTGCAAGCATGTCTGGGAGGGGAGTCACCAGCAGATGCAGAGGGTATCAGGAGGGAAGGATATCCTGCTCCTCACCCTAAAGCTGGTAACAGCATCTATGAGGGTCCTGAGCATTAGGGAGGGAGGAGAGGCTTGTTGTGAGGAAGAAAGGCAAATATGCAGCTAAGAGGCTACTTGACAGTAGAACAGGGACTTAGGATTTCACTTGTGAAAACAATTTCCCCTCCTCAGCGTGAAATTATTTGACTGTTATGATTGTCTGGTAAGTCAAGTAGCCATTGGCCTGATCAGATGGTTTAACATTAAACCAGATGCTCTACTGATAATGTAATACATTCTAAAGACTGCAGCTGGAAAGCATAGCAAACCATCTCTGATGCTAAAAAAAAATATATTTCAACTAACTTGTCATGGGGAAACATACAATTGCTGAGGACCTTTCCTCTCTAGCCCTCTAAGCTTGATGTTTCCAGGAAGTAATCCTGTGAGCTGTGATTCTGTCCAGGGTTTTGATCCACTTACAAGTTTAATCTATCCTCTCTGAACTTAAATGTTCCATTATCTGTTAGAAAATAATTAGAGGCTGCAAGCACAAGTCTGCGTACACAGAGTTCCTTGGGAGTCCCTGAGCTCATTGAGATGAAGACAGTTTGACTGATGGTGGTCAGCTGATATTGGGCCAGAAGCTAATAATAGAAGGCAGTGCTGCTTAGCTAGGTGAGAAAGTTAACTTGGGAAAAATTAAAGTGAAGGGTTTGGGATTTATGGTTGGAAATAAATTTCCCATTCTCATTTGTTTCCTGGTAAGAGAGCTTCAGAGGCAGTTGGTTTCTTTTATGGTTTTATAATTAAGATCTAGGGGGCTTCTTGACTTCGCCTGGACTTACTGTAGTCCCTGCTGTCTCCAGGAGCAGCATTCAGTGTGCAGGAGAGCATTTGTCAAGAGAAGTGTAAAGCTAATAAGTGAGAATGACCTCCACCAGGCATGCAGGAAACATATTAAAGCTGCATACAGGGGGCTGATACCCACATCTTTTATTTATGTCTGGCCTAATTAACTAAATTAATAAAGCAGTCAGATGTCCTTTACTGCAAAAAGAAAGAGAAACAGCTTTTCCTACATTATAAGCCTATCTTAAAATAAAGGGAGGTCCTCAAGACGCGTCAAACTTATCTTTGGTACAGAGGTTTCAAGAGGAAAAAATCACGTAGCTGACTAGCAAAAGAGAGGTTTGTCTTCTGTTCAGCTGAAAACCCACAGAGATCTGGATAGGTCCAGACACTTTCTTTGTTTCTTCAGGTGTGTCTTGATGCCATTGCGGAAAGTACACTGGAGATGGAGCTAGCAAGTCAGGTAGGGAAGGTGAGAGAAGACTTACCTTTTCTTGGTTACCACCATTGGCATTAGACATAGGAAGGTAGGTTCTAAGCTGAAGCTTTTGGGTTCCCTCCCTGGCCCACGGCATCTTTCATAGAGCCCTTGGGGCTCCCTGTGGACACACTCTGTGACGTACAGTTTCTCAGTTAACACAGATGCATTTACACTGAGTATGCTTGTAAGATCCTACCTTATATGACTATGTAGGTGACTGGAGAAATATTTTTGTCTGTCCCTTGAATTATTTTTAATTCCTTGTATACATCTCATGCTACCTAGCCAAGTGTTTGACCCAGGTCTTCAACAGTCCATGTAGATGCTTCTGAAAGTCTGAAAAAGACATTAATACTAACAGTAGTTGGATAGTACATGTAGGTACCGCACAGTCATTCCACTGACTGCATGGCTGCTTGGGAAATACAACCAAGTTAATCTTGAACCTCAGTTTAAGGGGCAGCTTTAGGATCAAGTGAAATCCATTATGGCAGCAGTGAGACATTTTTCCGTGTCCTCCTCTGCTGTCATTTATGTAAACGTCCGTCCTTCCAAGTGGCATAAGGGATCTGTGTAAGAAGAGCTGATAATGAACAGCAGTGTTGCTGCACTGCCTGGCAACGTGCTTCAGCTGCGATTCAAACAGGTTTTCACTCTGTGATGTTAAGTTGCTGGGGGTGAGAGGTAAGGGGTGACCAAACTCATCTGATTGTAGACTCCCTTTTGTGCAGTCTCCCCTCTTCCTCTCACTTATGCACACTCTAAGTATAGCCACGTAGGAGGGGGAACTGTTTGCCTGTCAGTTCCAGGCACAGAAGCTCACTGTGATTGCAATTACAGTTTCCAACTTGTCCAGAGATGCCAGAAATCAAGCTGGCCTTGAGAACGCTGCATACCATGCACGAGCCCCGAGAGTGATCAGCCTCTACAGAAGCTGGAAATCTGATCACTACTGAAGGTTAACTGCTTTTAATCATCTGAAGATAACTGTGTTGCAGGGCCACATTTCTGTTATTTCCATCTTAAGTAATAATTTTCTCTTTAAATGTTTACTTCAGTAATTTTTCCTTCCATAGTATGCAAGGGTAAGATGTGTGTGTATGTGCAGGGGAGTGTTAATTTTCCGTATGCAAGAGCATGTGGCTGTATGGAGAGAGTATACACACGGCAAGGATGAAGTAGAAGCACAGACAGGCACGCCAGGCTGTTTGGAAACAATTCTGCTGGCATAACACTCTAATGGGAAAACATAGTGAGGGAAAGAGAGTTTGCCTGCTACTGGTGATCAGGGAAATCGGAGCCCTATTGAAATCAATGGGAGCTGTGTATTTGCCAGTGAATTCACTAGGGCCAGGACTTCAGCTCTGGAGTCATCCTTCCAAGCAGTCTGCTACAGGTTTAAGGGAGAATCACATGCTTTTGTGGTGACGTATGTGACTGATGTTACGAGTTATTCCTAAAGGAGTTAGGAAGTATATTCAGAAGCTTTTTGTTGATGGCAATGGCAGTACTCCTTATTTAAAGTTTGTATTGCATTATGACTTGGAAGCCCTGCATAAGGTTGGGTAAATCTGTGAGTGGGGAAAAGATCAGGAAGGAGTGTTAGTTTATTCACTGGGAAACATAGCTGTGGATTAATTGAAACTATTAGAAATTCTAATCAAATTCAGGAAGTAGTTTTGGCTGTAAAGTGTGTGTGTGTATGAAGGAAACATTTTGAACTGATATCTTGTATTATGATTTCTTTTTAAAGGTATGAAGTACACCAATAACATGGTCGATACTCGTTGCTTTGGAGTGTATGTTTGAGCTTCGTCACTGAAACATGAAGTCAGTTTTTGCTTAGCTGTATGTGTTACTGTTCTGAAGGTCAGGATCCCATAGTTGCCAGTATTTTATCAGGACACAGTAGGAGTAGGAGAGAGCTTTTTGAAAAAGTGTTTAGAATTGAACAGGCAAAGGATGGGAATATTAAAAAAACTAAAAAAGGCAGAGAAGTGGTGCTCTGAGTATCAAAAGCAGTACACGCTAGTTTAATTAGGAGACTTAATTAGAAGCTCTTGGGATTTGTATTTCCATGATGAGTTTTCTGTTGCTTACAGTACCCTGGGTCTGTAGTTCTTGGCATTGTGCTGTATGTTGCCACCCTTCACTGTATGTTAGATCTGGGCCTGAACCAGAATGCTTTCCTTCAGATTCATATTTTCTCAGTACTTACATACTTTATATCTGCATGTGGGCTTTTAGGAGAACAATATTACACACTTCAGTAACAATTTCTACTGGATATACTGTAAGGCCATGAATTTGGGGGACTCGCCTCCCAGTGTGGTAGTGCCTGCAGGTGCTAGTGTCTTGATCTGCACAGCCAGTGGATGGTGTGATTTAAGGCAGAGAGGAAGATGTTATCTGTGTAGGAACATACCTTGTATGGAGCCATAGGCTATTGCTAATAGACTTGTAATTACACACATGAGAAACAGCCTTCCTTAAACATCAGCAAAGTGACTGGGAATACTGGAATTCTTTGCAGAGTCTTTCCGAAGTTCAGATGCAAAGTGCAGAAATAAAACTTGACAGATCTTGGTAAAATGGCAGATGAGATTATTGAATAATGCTTGATATGTTATGACAAGAAGCTGACACAGACAACCAGTTTTAAAGCAGACTTTGGCACTGAGAACTGGGCAACCAGTGCTAACTTAGGGCTAGAAGAAACTGAAAGCTTGTATTTCAGAAGCTTCCTATCGCTTTGCATTTTGTCTTTGTGCCTCCAGCTCACATTAGCAATATAAAATAGGCACATGTTAATGTTTAAGTTCCTAAAGGGCAATGCATATGCCAGAATGTTGCCACACTGATAAAAAATGCAGGTTTTTATGGGACCTCTGTTAATAAAAAAGAGGTACTGTTTCCACAGGCTTAACTGTAATGCATCCCAAACAAGCCATCACTAGTTCGAGGTTAACAGTGAATCTAATAAGGTTTGAGTGAAACACTGAAGAAGTGTCTCGATATTTAAGTCAGAGGAGCTGGCTGGAAAACTGCATGTATATGTTGGCTAATCATTTTTGAAGCACACTTGCCTGTGATTTAGTTCAGTGCCAGATGGGTAGGCTATTACATATCAGATTTTTCATGAAAGCAGGCTGATGAGGGGCTGTGTGCGAGCTCCAGCACATGCTGGAACTCACAGATCAGCAACAATTCAGAAAGCGAGCAAGGGCAAAGGGCCCTGGAGGATCAATGCATTGTATTTGTCATACTACCGCCAAAATGCCAAGTCAACTTAAAGTTAAGGGAGAACAAGGGTTTTTGTGTTGTAGTGAGAAAAAAAAAAATCCAACACCATTTTATACATACAAATACTCACACTGTGTCCATTTTTTACAGAAACATAAGGGTACAGAAGCACAGCCTTATAGGAGCTGAACTTGAAGTATCACTGTCAAAATAAATCTTATCTTCAAGATACTGTAGTTTGGAATACTTCTCCCTTAGTGCTTTGTTGCAGACGACGCTTCAAAAATTAAGCATTTTCCATGTCTCAGTGCTGATCCAGACACCTCTGATACATCAGCAACTGTCACAGATTTATAAAACTTAAATAATTAACATCTGCTCATATTAATATTCTACATATTATTTACAAGGGATAGTCAACTGTCCCTATCGCTGCTTGTCACACAGTTGTAATGGAAGAAATAAGACAGGGGAATCTGGTACATGACAGGCTGGCTGATAATCTTTGTAATATTCTGCCAATACCTTTTAGACTTCAGTGCAATAACTAGGACAAACAGAGCCGAGGTCACAGTGTGGCTGGCAGTCCACAGAGCAGTAATTGCTGGTTTGAAATGCTGAGTCCTTCAGTACTGAAACTGTAGTTCCAAAATCAAAAGATTTTGCAGAGCAGTATTTTCCATATTAACTTTGGTGTTGCTTCTCGTTGTAATATATGGCATCTCTTGGACCTGTTAAGGTCAGAAAACCTTTGTGCTGTGAAAACATGGTGAGCTTGTCCCTGCCCTGAAAGGCTTTCAATTAAGATAGACGCAAGAGATAAAGGGTAGAGGAATGATTATTATTATACCCATTTATAGATCGGACTCTGTGAATTGCAACACAGATCTCATAACCTCTAAGCAAATAATTTAATGGGTTTTTATTAATTTTTATTTTTAATTACATTCTGGTTTTAAATTGGCTTGGAATGTTTACTTAGAAAAGCAGATACTATGTGGGGTTTGTTTTCAGACAAAGCTGTTTTATCTACTTACCCACTGAGAATGTGTCTAAACTGTTCTTTTCAAACATCTCTCGTTATCAGTCAGTGCTTTCCCCAAGTCAGGTATTTTAAAGAGGCTGGATGACACTTGATATAAGGCAAATTGTGTATTAGCACCAGAAGAGAGAGAATAGGTTTTCTTACCTCTTAGTTACTTATAAGGTGATTACAGTTGTATCCTGAAGGTTTCTGCTGCATATAGAATATCAGGTTTTTAATTACGTAGACAAATACGCATTGTACAAAATAGAATTATGTAGGTTTCAGATAGACCAGGGCCTGTTGTTATCGTAATGCTTCATGTGACAAATGATACAAAAATGTTTACAAAAATACAGTTATGTAGATTTGTGAGCTATGTTGACAATTTGCAACTGTGTTGCATTTGCTCAATACGAGCATCAAAGGCATTCATTGATTGACTTGCATAGGTAAATTTTGTGATACGGAGCAGTATCGATGTAAAGGTAGGAGGTGGCTGAGGTACAGTCAAATAACAGTTTATCTGATGGAAATGTAAGACCTTGATAAAGCAGGCGAACGTAGAACACGGACTAGCTACAGGTGGTTCTCCAGGCTTCAATTTACGGAGTGGAGGTAATGTCAGTGGATAGGCAACCCCCAGGTTGAATCTATTTGGAAACATTCTCCGGTGTTAAGGATGCTTTTGCTGTCTAGGCAGTGCCCTTCAATGGAGTTCAGTGGAGTGATTCGTATATGCATATAAAAGCAGAATATAGCTCTTTGTATGTTTTCTGAAGCCATATTGTTGTGGTTTTTTTAACAAAGTATCGTTGGATTAGGTCAGTGGCTAGAATCACCTGCTAAAAATTCAAGTTCTCTGAGAAGTTACTTTAGTAATTAAAGTGTTTGGAAAGAGAGTGAGTTTCCTTGGTGAAATGTTTTCTTGGCAAAATACTGAACAAATATTTCTTGGTAAAATATATTAAGTTGCTGGAACAAAAAGAAAAAGAGTTTCTGCTGAAGCTTTTCAGTGGGAGATAAGTTCCAGTGAATTCACCAGCTAGAAGATATTTTAGAAATATGATAGTGATTGAAATACCTGTTTTTTCATTTTCTGAATGAACTCTGGTGGATTTCTGTTTTGAAGTCGTTGGTTGTTTCAAGAGTCAGACTATGTGTATTAGACAGGAATGCTGTCAAATCCAAATTGGAATATTAAACATGTTTCACATGTGATTAAAGGAGTGGGAGGACTGGGGAATTTTTTCTTTAGCTGAATAAAGGATGGGAAATTTTCCAGCACTAGGTCTTTCCTGAGGATCCAAATTCTGGTTCCTCTGTGACTAATCTGTTCTTTCAGGTGCGAGCACAATTTACGTTACTCACAGTGCTGTCATTCAGATGAGAACATAGACCCAAATGAAAGTCTAGACTACCGAAGGTTATTGATGTTGATGTTTATGTGACAGCTTGGCAAACTCTCAAAGTGTCCTAGAGCTCCAGAAAGTGTCTTAAACCATGTTGTGTCACCATATAAATGTTTCTAGCTCAACTAAAAATTGCAGATCAGCCCTCTGGTCTGCAGTTGAGCGGGTGCTGAAAAAGTAAGTGGTACTCACTGGTCCATGTGGACATAAAAACTGCCACAAAGGGAGAGCATTTTCTTATCACATAATATCCTTGTGTAGCCTAGCCTTGAAAGACACGTTAATGTACAGAGATGTCTGCCTCACTCCCCTGCCTGTATAAATGAGAAAAAATTCCAGGTCACTTTCAAATTCCTATTGGCCTGCCCATAGCTGGTGTAACCGATACCTGTTTTCTCCTTTTCTACATAGTCACAGCACAATCTAAACGTGTGTCGTGGTTTAAGCCCAGCTGGTAACAAAGCGCCACGCAGCCTCTCGCTCATTCCTCCCCCCGCCACTTAGGCCTCAGTGGGATGAAGAGGAGAAAATACAAAGAAAACGCTTGTGGGTCGAGACAAGGATAGCGAGGGATCACTCACCACCTATGGTCACAGGCAACAGACAGACTCAACTTGAGGAAAAAAGTCAATTTAATTTACTACCAACCAAAACAAAACAAAGAGAATGAGAAGTAAAACCAATTCTTAAAAGAACACCGTCCCCCCACCCCTCCCTCCTTCCCGGCTCAACTTGACTCCCAGTTTTCTCTCCCTCCTCCCCCCCAGTGGTGCAACTGGGGGTTGGGGTCAGTTCCTCACACCTTGTCTCTGCCACTCCTTCCCCCTCAGGGGCAGGACTCCTCACTTTGCCCCTGCTCTGGCCTGGGGTCCTTCCCACGGGCTGCAGTTCTTCATGAACTGCTCCAGCATGGGTCCTTTCTGTGGGCTGCAGTCCTTCAGGCTCAGACTGCTCCAGCACGGGCTTCCCCACGCAGTCACGGCCATCTTGGGGGGCACCCACCTGCTCCGGCGTGGGGTCCTCCCCGGGCTGCAGGTGAGCATCTGCTCCTCCCCATGGGCTGCAGGGGGAGAGCCTGCCCTCTCACCAGGGGCTGCAGGGCCATCCTCTCCTCCGGCCCACCTCCTCCTTCACAGACCTCGGTGTATGGGTAGGTGTTTCTGTCACATTCCAGTCTCCTCCCCCACTGCAGATTCCCCTTCTTAAATATGTTATCACAGAGGCGCTGCCGCCATTGCTGCTTGGCTCGGCCTTGGCCAGAGGCAGGTCCAACTTGGAGCCGTGGTAGTTTCTAGCAGCTTCTCACAGGAGCCACCCCTGCAGCCCCTCCCTTGCTACCAAAACCCTGCCATTCAAACCCGAAACAATGTGCCATCTTTATCTACTTCCAAAACCTCCTCTCCGTGAATGCTCCTGTAAGGCCTCCAGTGATGTGCCGCAGCTTGCTGTGGCTTTGGCATTTCACTGGCGCAGAAGTCCACTGAGGATGACCAAAGAACTGGCAACTTGGTGTCGTTTTGAGCTTCACAATGTCCCTCTCGGAGGCACAGCATATTCTTTGATCCTAGTAAGATGTCATACCGTGGTAGTGTAGGTCTTTAAAAACAACTTTTAAAAAATCAAAACATAAATGCATGCAACAAGGAATAGATAGGATGGATTAATTACATGTAACTCTACTTCTGTTTTATAAATGTCATCCCAAATAGTTAATTGTGTTGATTAGAAAGGCTGATAGTGTAACAGCTATGGATACCTTTTCCTGATTTTTATTGAATGTCAACCCCTGGCCTACCGATCTTGGCAGTAAGATGCAAAATAGGTGCTCACTGTCAAAAGTCTCTGCAGTGTGGGAGGGGTTACTGCTTTATAATCGGGATACAAATTGGCTGTGCTTCAGATCTGAAAGCAAGCTTGCTCTGTGTGGCACATCTATAGAGCTGCTGTGAGTATGTCTCTAGCACTAACTTTGGCACAGCGGTAGTGCCTTGCAGTTCCATGTTTTCTAATTGTGCTTCCTTTGCCTGAAGTTTCCCTGGTGGTGTCACTTAGAGCCTTTCTCACTTTCTTTCCCAGACAGCTGCCAGGTATGACTGGCTGTTGAAAAGCAGATTCGCCCATCAGCCTTGTCACAGTTTGCTGTCGGAAATGCTAGGAAAAGAGGCTTGGGTTTTGAGTTGTAGAGTCCTTTCAGTTGAATAGTCCTTTGGAAATTCTGGATCTCTGATACCGTGCCATCATACTAGCATAGTTAAATGTTCTTGGGATTGTGGTAATTCGCAAAAGAGGATGAAGGTATAACATAAATTATTATTTTGCCCTATTCATACCACTCTGAAATTACAGATCACTTACAAAGTCAGCATTCCCTGCTGCAATACTGCAAGTTTAAGTGGTGTTTCCCCATAACTTTATGTCCTTGGCTTCTGTACTTCAGTGAGATCCTGTCTTTATGAAAGTGTCTACACAGCCACAAAATACAGTTGTATTTATTGATTTGACCAAGGGTTTTGTATTGGTAACAGACAGTTGACCACTCATTCATGCGGGTTTGTTCTAGGAGTTGTTTGGCTCGTCCTGACAGAAGTCTGGACTTGAATATGGACACACATTGAAGATCAGACATAGTATTTGATGTGGGGGTTATTGCGGGTGTCAAGATTTTACAAACGTGAAAAAAAGATTCATTATTATTATATTATATTGTTATATATATATGTATGTATTACCCTGACAGTAGGACATGCTCAAATCTTGTGCAAGTTTAGGGAGGCGTGTTAAACCCAATGATTAGAGCACAAGACAAGCTGCCAGTCTTAAGGTTTGTAAGAACACCACCCACTCCCACAACCCCCACCCCAAAAAGTATCTGTAGATGGGCCAAGGATGTAAGCTACCTTTGCTCTCCTTTGCATTGGCTTCCTAAATTCTGGCCACTTTTCAGAGCCAGGTTACTGAACTAGGTGGGCATCATCCCATGGGTGGCCATGGTGGGGAGCGGAGGAGCCATCCTGGCTCGCAGCCATGTCCCCTCACAGCCGCTCGCTCGCCCCCCACACCCAGCGGGAATGGGGAGAAAACAGGAGGAACAGGAGAAGGCTCCTGGGTAAGAATAAGGATAGGGAAATGGCTTGCCAATTACTGTCACAGGCAAAACAGACTCGACTTGGGGAATTTAACTTAATCTATTGCCAACTAACATAAATATTTAATAGCTGATTCGATATTAGCAAACAACAACAACAAAAAAAAACCACATGAAAACATTTGTGGAAAAACCCCACCTTTCCTTCCCTTTTCCCTGGCCTGACTCCAGTCAGGTAGTTCTCCTCCCAGCTGGTTGCTGCCTACGACAGCATGGGCTGGCGGGATCCGGCTGTGTCTGGTTTGGGGCAGCCCCAGCCTCTTCCCACAGGGGCCTGCCCTGTAGCACCCCTGCTACCACAGCCCTGCCATTCACACCCACCGCACCCAATATTTGCTATTCTAGGAGTGTCCTAAAGCTGGGCGGTATCTGCTCAGCAGCAGGGGTGAGGACCACATGGCTGGACACAGAAGGACTCAGCCAGGATCGAGGTTCTGCTGCGGCAGGTGAAGCGCAGGGCAGAGCCCAGCCTTGCAGCAGTTGGGAGAGGTGATGCAGTACACAGAAGATGGGAGGTGTATGAATTTTGGTGGTGGCAGTGATTTTCTTTCAAGCATTTTTTTTTAAGAGGTTTTTAATTTTATCTTTGGGAGAAGAGTAGGTCAACAGGTTGCTAAAAGAAAGAGCAAAGAAATTAGAGAAGAAAAGGATGGAGGAAGAACGGTAGAAACTCTGGACAAAATAGCAGGCAGAGTAATGTTGAAAGGAAGAAGGCACTGTAATACAGGTAATGTATAGCAGCTTTTGATGACTTTGTGGTTCACTGATGCAAGCTTGGTCAAAAAAAACCAAACTGTAACAGCAAACCAAACAGTCCAATGAAACTTTTTTGTTTAAATACCATCATACTTTTGTGGTGCTTGAGTCCTGAGTGTGATGCTCTTAGGCAACTGAATACAGATGAGGGAAACATGGAGATTAGTCTATTCTGAATTCTCAGTTGTGAGAGATTAAATACCTGCGTTATGGGCAAAATGTATCTTTGATTAAAACAACTCTTAATGTTGATAGTACACTTGATGAAATTAGGTTTCAATCTGATGCTGTCCCTTTAAATTGATCCTGAAGGAGGAAGGAGCTTTGAGTGTGTCATTATAAAGTCAAGTTTTTCAGTGATACCAGAAAATTTCAAAGCAGTGCCCCAAGACTCTTCAGAAAGGAGTGAGAACTTGATGGATTTTTTTTTCTCTATCACTTATTCTTGAGACCTTGCCATGACTCATCTTAAGTCAAAAATCAAAGCAATAACTCCCTCTACCTGAAAGGAATCTGCAGCTAAGGCTGAAAATGTTTATAAGCCAGTCAGTGGTAAGGTTTGTTTGCCCTGCTGTCTGAATAATCCTGAAGTAATTGCTTTTTTAGACTACATTTAAAACTTCAGACATTTTTGCTAGTTGCACCAAAATAGTAAGAAACAAATCACTTTTGACAGACTATTCTGAAATAATGATGCGTGTCACAAACTGTAAGTAAAACATTTGTCAGAATGATACGATATTTTTACAGAGAGCTGTGCACACTGTTAAACCACTTAATGCAAGGGGCGGATGGCCAGTCTGAAACCCACTGTTACTCCTCACTGTTACGGCTTTCAATAGAAACATTTCTGATTGCTGAGGTCCTGAACTCTTGGCCACTTACGCATAAAAGTGAATTGAAAATGGGCTAGATTTTGATTTCTCCTCACCACAATCAATGTTTTCAGGCCAAGTTCACAGAAAGGCTGGTAGAAGTTGTCTCCTGACTGGATGTTTGATGGAAAATCCCCGCTTAGCTTGTGCACTAGAGGTCTGTTCCTTTAGACCCGAGATTTCTTCTCAGCTGTGTAACACAGGCTCTGATGAATTGGGAGACTTAATTGGTACAAAGTCAGCAGGGAGAAGTTAGGAAGCATATGGTGTGTGGGTTCTACAAAATGTATCCTCGTACACTTTCAAACATTTAAGCATGTGCTTAACTCTAAGCACTTGAGCCCTGTTGGAGTCAGCATGGTTGCCCATGCCCTCAGTGTTTGCAGGACAGGGATCACAGTAACGCTTTTTAAAATTACTTATTTATTTTATGTTGCTCCAAAATACATATTGAACCAGATTTGCTTCTATAAGCGCATGAAGGTATCTATTCGTGCATGAATAGGACCTACTGCTTCTCTAAGGTGGGCACGGAATATTTGACCCAGCAGTCTGTAAGCATCCCCTTCAAGAGGGAGAGCTTTCAAATCCCTGAATTGTGTTCACGTAAGTGTTTGGAGTAAAGTGGGGCATTTCTCTCATGCATTTGAGTCACATGGGGCAATCACATGCATTTGAATTCAGTGTCAACAATGCAGGCTGTGCCTCTGCAGTGTTGAGTCAGTCAGACGATGTACGCTCTTTGCTGTGTGCAAGTGCTGTGACAAGCAAAGTAGTACGAGAGGGTATGCCTGCTCTGAGATATGCAGCACATTTAAAGACACATACCACATCCAGAAAAGGCTGTACATCTGTTTAGCAGTACCCCAGCCAGAGACCAGCTCTGCTGCTGGACAGTGGAGAGCACATTATTCTAGTGCTGTACCGTGTCTTGCTCTTCACCAGGCTGGAGCCTGGATGCAGGGTGGGACACTGACCTGGAGCCAGCTTCTCCCAATGCCACTAGCTTGGTCAGAGCCAAGTGAGTGGTACTTGCCTGATGCTCTTTCCCTCGCATTTGTGCATGATAGACCACAGTGTGTGGTCCCTGCTGTGGACGTTTTATTTTTGTTTTTCATTCTTAGTTTTTATCCTAGAAAGTTTTGGGTGTAGTGGCACACCTGGCAGCTGGATTTCCAGAACTTTCTCAAGGAATAAGTTAATCTCACAATTTCATGGTGCAACACAGTTGTGCTCCAGTCTAAGTATGCAGTGACTCCACTTACTGCCCAGCAGACCTCCGGTCAAGCTCCTGATTGGAAACTGAACTCAAAAAGCTCAAATCTCTTATGTCCAAAAGAGATAAAGTCCAAACCCACCCATTCAAAGCCTGTAGTCTCTTTAGTTATAAGAGTTTGTCCTGGCTCTGAGGAAACATATGTTAACAAGACTCATACAGTTATCTTCTCTGTTCGGTTCACGAATAGCTTCCTTAACATGGCTTTCTAAAGCAAAACAAGCACAGGGGGAGTTTCAAGGAGATGATGGTTAGTGCAAAACTGGCTAACAGCCCATTAGACTTCCTTAATAACAGGGCCATGATTTAGACCTCTAGTTATTTCTTGCTGTGCCAGCCAAACTCCGTGTTTCCCCAAAGAAAAAGCAATTGGTCATCTGAGTGTGCATATGGGATTTGGACCTGAATGTGCACTGTTATACTTCTGTGGAACAACCATTGATGAACCTTTACCTGCTGTAAGTATTCATCTTGCTTTGTGCTTGGAGTATGGATGTGGACGTATAGAAAGATTATTTTTTTAAAAACCTAGGTGTTGTCACTGTCTCTCGGGAGGCTAGTGACAAACCTGTTTTGTCACAGGACACGGGATATGCTACCATACTCACGTGAGCCAAGTTAAAGCGTGTAGCCAAGTTAAAGTGCGTAGCTCAGTCCTGGAGTAGTAACCTCAGGGTTGAATCTGCCCTTGCAGCATTCAAGTGTTGTTCACTGTATCACACAGCAGTAAAATTGGTTATAGAAGCTGTTGCCAAGTCCCAAATAAGACTTCTGCCTGAAAGTGCCCTGTTAAATGTGTCTGCTCCTGATGACTGTAAAATGGTTCCTGGAAAACCAGCTGTGGCAGTTTATGCTGTTACTGTCCTCCCTCTGTTTGCTACTGTCCCACTGTGGGACTCTTGATATTCTTTGTTGGTCCCTATAGCTGCATCTCTCGTTTATTTTCAGAAATAGCTGAGACATTTCAACAGCAGCTTTCCAGAGAGTGTCTGCCTGAGTGATGAAAAATTGCAGCCCAAGGGTTGAAAGTATAGCAGTGCTGTAAAGCAATTGAAAACAGCATCTTGCATAGGAAGTACAGGGGAAATATAACAATGAGTATCATTGTCGTACTACGATAAATGTGGGCACGTATGTTGTTGAGTATATACTTTGTGCTGTCTCTCAGCTTAAGTAATTGTGCAGACTGCACAGGCTAAGTTGACTATAACCTGAAAAATTTGTAAGACCTAGCAGAGAAACAAAAGGCATTGAAAATATGTTGGACTGTAATTGGATCTGCCCTGAGGCAGGTCAGACATGCATTCCAGACAGGTGTTTGCCCTAGCCATTAGAAGCATTGTAAAATTAATGTAAAAAGCAGTGTATTCACTGTAGTCTCTCTCCTGTTACCACAGCACAGCTTGTGCTTTCAGAAAAATGCACAGCACAGTATGAAGTCAGCTTTTAAGTACATTTATTTACTCAACAACGATTAGGAAAAACAGGTGGATTGTGCTTTTCTGGCTTCTTTTGTTTTGTTTTGTTTGAGGACATTTTATGGCAAGAACAATTAGAAGCAGAAGGTTAGGAAACCAAAGATTTTTCAGACTTTGTCCCTGCTTACTGAACTCTTCTATTAGGTGTATATGTTCATCTGGCTTAACTGGAGCAGGAAAACGTACCCTGGGCTTGCTGAATTGGGGCAGGAGATCTGTGATACTTCTCTGGAACAGGGAGCATATTTCTCCTGCACTGGCTCTGAGGGATAGCACGTGTATGTGGAGCGCTGGAAGGGGATATTGGCTACCTATGAGTAAGTTTCTCACAGTTCTCTGTGTGGTATGGCCATTGGTGCTCAGGAAGGTCGTGTTAAAGAACAAGCCTTCAGAAGGAGTATCTTTTCCCTTCTGCCAGATACTTAAATCTGCTGCAAGGAGATAATATTGCTTCAAACGCTAATTCTCTTGTTAGGTGAAGTCTTCAGCAGCAAGAAGATGAGGTTATCAAGCACTGCATTAGAAGGTGCTGGGATCCACCACGTGGTACAGGACTCTTAATGACACGACCTGTTAACATGTTTCAGAGCCTCTGTAAACAGCTGAGGGAAGGTCTTTTGACCGATTCTGATGTTCAGATTTCCTTCAGAGCATGGTTTTGGACTCGGCAGGGTGATGGCTCTCTGTCAGTGCTGCCCGGTTCCAGGACCCCAGGGGTCTTGGGAGCTGCCTGTATGCCATCTCTAGCATCTCAGGAACAATCTGGCCAGTAATGCTTGACCACGTACTGAACTGGTGTTACTAATTAACGAGGACATGTGCTGGAAGAGAGTTGTGTCCTGGACCACTCTGGGTGGAGAATAAATTTTCAGCATGGACATAAGTATGGCATTATTTTACTGCCATGGTGGCATTTTACTGTGGTGGCACATGCACCTTGCTGAGTCCACTAGTTTACAAACTAAATGATCAGAGGCACAAAACTGTTATCAAGGAATGCTCTTCAGGGACCATCGTCCTGGCTAATATTTATGTTCAGTTGTGATTGTTAGCAATAACACGTCAAAGTAGGAAAGGGGGAAGTTAAATACCATCTTATAAGATGTGCTGTAGGTGTTTCTCAGAGCACCCTTCCTTCTCTCAGTCTTGAGAATTGGGGTTTTTTTCCTCATCCTGGAAGGCTGAAATGAAAATCCTGCTGTAGTTGGATTTTGAGTTAGTTTTCAGAAACGGTGGACAAATTAAAGGCATTCCAAACATCACTACAGAGTACAGATAGATCAGGAAAGAGTTTTAGGTGGGATTTTCAAAGCCGTCTAAGGAATGAAGGTGACGTAAGTGACCTGTGAGGAGTGAGTGGCTAGTTCCCTTCATCACCTGTGTTAAGTGCTTTTAGCCTGGATGTAACTATGCATTGTATCGTTACAGTGATGGTCAGCTCTCAGGACTTAAATAAGCTCTGCCTGTCTTAAGCATGTTTTGGCAGTCTAACGGCGGGTGCTCCGAGGGCTTCTTCTGGCCTTTCGCTGTGGGTTAGCAATCGCACCTCCTCACACCCCTGTTGACACAGCTGTGCTGACAGAAACCAGTCATAGGTCTGGTGATGGCTCATTGGGACCTACGAACTCACCCTTCTTCTTTGGTATGCTATTGTGTTACTAAATGCACGACAGATGGATCAGTGCAAAACATTAAAATAACATTTATGTCATTGTTTAATATAATTGTTTAATACAGGGTTGTGTATATATATCACAGGAGTTGAGCTTAATGTGGCAATAATTCAGCCACATTCAAAAGGAGCAGAAGAGAGGAATGATCAGCATGATGTGATTGCTTTACACAAAATAACGTATCTGAGAAGTGTAATACTGAGTTGAACATGGAAGGCTCAATTAAAGTCACTTGCTATTCTCTCTGTGATGAGGCTGGAGGACACAACAATGGCCCTGCCAAGATACCTGATTAGCTTGGATTAGCAGGGATTAGCTGCCTTCTGCATCAAGGTCTTTCTTTACCAGCCTTCCCCTTGGTTATATTAACACTGTAAGCACTGCTGTGAATAGAATATGCATACACAGCCTTGGTTTTAAGTAGCTCATTTGAGATCTTGTAGTACCCTAGCCTCAGCTGGTCAGGGCTTACAGTAGACTGCAAAATACATCTTAGAGGTAAGGGCAAGCTGAGGTCCACAACTGCTACCTGTGTCTAAACTGGCTGGCTTACAGCTGTCCTGTGTATGGCTGCCACACACTACTTTGATAATTAATACCTGAGCAGCAACAGCGTAAATAAATTCCAGGAAGAGATTTGGTTTGGCTGGGGAGTTAGGCTTGTGATAAGACTTCTGGCTCCTGCAGACAGATGAAGCAGGGTGCCCAATGTCCAACAGGAGCCTTTCAAAACTGTCGCCACTCTTGTCATTTCTCAGATGCTAGTGTGAGCACATGATCTTACAAAGACTCTGGCTCCTGGGGGAAAGATAAAGTACCATATCTTAATAATTTCTCTCCCCTCCTCCCCTTTTTTTATTTCAACCTTCAAAGGATTTTTTTCAGGAGAGAAAGTGATCTGGGGCTCAGTTCCCACTTCTGCTCTAAACTTCCTGTGTGACTGTGGATAGTAGGTTGTGCTTTTCTGTACCTCAGTTTCCTCTCCATTAAATTAGAATAGGCACAATTTTAGAATCATTCATGTAATTGTGCCAGCTGAGTATAGAGACAAGATCTACAGACATAAGGGTACCAAAAGATATGGGAAATTGCAGAGGCTGGGTTTTTTTAAAAGATGCCAGTGTCAGACAGCCAAGTCTCTGAGTTTAGGTGCCTTACCTGATTAAATGTTTTGGAACATTTAATTGGGAACTGGGCTGCAGAGTGCCTAAGTGCCATGGAGATTGTAGCTCTAGGGTCTTTTGTGTCCAAAAGATTTTAAAATGGGGACTCAGATTCCTTATTTGCTGAACAGATTTTTAAAATGCTACTAAGTCATAATGTTTCTGTTGTTGTTGTTGTCTGTTTTGTCTAATTAGGCTCTAGCAGAACAATTGCAATCTCTTTTACTTTGTGTTTGTGCTGTGCCAGGTAGACATAACACTGAATTTAGTTCTCCTGTAGATGCTAGTTCAATAAAAATAACAATACTTTTACTGATGAGAATAACTATGTGAAGCCAAGATTCATGCTAAATTAGTATCCGTTAGTGACTTAAATCCATAATGAAGGTTTCCCTGCTCTCTGTTGTGTGTCTCAATTCATTACAGAGCAGTCCGTAATATTTTATTAGCAACATTTTTATTTTTTTCTGGAACTGTTGCCCAAAACTACTGGAAGAATACGTGCTTTCCCGTAACATCAGAATGAGGCAAATGGCAGTGCTTGCTTTTGTTATTGTACAGAAATGTCTTTCGTTTGGACTCAGATAGACTTGTAAATGGCAAGTAGCTGGAGACTAATGGAGCACATGCTTTCAAAGCTTTCCATCTGGTCCCTTGGTGAGCAAAAAGAATATATTGTCTATGTTCTAATCAGTCCTCATTAGAAAGAAAAGTACTCCTGCTCCAAATTCCTGGAGAAACTCTTACTTTTACTCAGAGAGGGAGAAGGCAGCAAGTACTATCCCCTTATGCATCTGCAGGAGAAAAATGAATGGGGTAGAAAGAAAAAATGAAGCAGAGTGATATTGTGCTCTGAAACTGGATAATGCATCTGTCAACAGGTATTTATTCTGGTGGCCTTCAGTGACATTTTCTAGTGACAGCAGAAAAGAGGCTAAAATTTTTCCAGGAGACCCCGTACATGCCAGTTGAGTGAGCGAGAACTATATTAATTTGAATGTGAGCAAAACTACTTAAGATTTCCTTTTCCAATTTGTTACATCAGAATCTCCCTCGGAGCTCTTACTCCAGTCATCCCATCAAATAGCCACTATTTATTCATTATTTATTTTATTTTTCACATACATTTAGGAAAAAAAGGATGGCGATACTCCCCCCCAATGGAGGCCATCTGCTCTTTTCTTATTGGGGGGAAAAAACCCCTACAATTAGTGTCTTGTTCATCTTTTCATTTTGACAAAAAAAGAGAGGGAAAGAAAGAAAACTATTATGCAAATACTCTGCAATTTGGTTTCAAATATTCTTTGTACTATGATGAGCAATTTCCTTTAATACAAACTCAGTCTACTTGCCAGGACTTTTTTTTGCCTTAATATAAGGAAGGGAAAAAAAACCAAGACTTTATGAGTTGGGGGGTATGCTATGTTCCTCTGATGCCAACTTTTTCTCATACTTTTTTTCTTTCTTTGGCACTGTTACAGCTGTTATTCTTTAAGTTGTCAGAAAGATGTTGTATAGGGGTTTTTTTGAGAAAGAAAGAGAACCAAAATAGCTTTACAAAGCCGCCGTTTCATCTCACTTTTCATTGTTCTATTGCCATGATGAAGTGGTCTTAAAATGGAAGACTCAGCTTAGTGAATGCGAGAGAAAAGCTTTCTCCCTGCCTTTTTCGAATGTTGGTTGTTTGTGATGGCAGCATTACCTCTAAGAACAGATAAGGCAGGTTTTTTATAAGGTGCTCCTGTGCTACCTGTCAGTTGTATGAACTTTAGGTCCAAATACTGTAGCCAAGATTAAGTTCTTCTGGTCCTTGGTGTTGGACAACCTAGATAGCTAACTGAAAACTTATGATCTGGAAAAGATAAAGTAGAGAAGAAAGAAAGGAATATTATCTCCTGTTCATTGAGTGGGAAGCTGAAGCATGGAAAAACTGAAGTAGCTGACCCAAGATCTACTGGTGGAAGACTTTGGAAGAATCAGGAGCTGAGCTAAGAGGTTCAGATTTAGAAAGCTGCTACTTTCTGTAGTGGTCTACTGGTAGCAACATCAGGAGACAGGCAGGACTGCTACTGCAGCTGAGCTACTATTGTACCATCACGACTGCTAGTTTAGGCTATTGCTGTATAACAGTCATAGAGACAGTAGCATGGTCATATCCTAACAGCTTAACAAATCTGCCAGCTTTCAGTAGGACCTGTTGGCCAAGGCTGGATGGGGCTTTGAGCAACCTGGTCTAGTGGAAGGTGTCCCTGCCCATGGCAGGGGAGTTGGAACTAGATGATCTTTAAGGTCCCTTCCAAGCCACACCACTCTATGATTCTATGATTTATGAGCATCAGAGACATTTGAAAGGCCCACACTAAACCTCCTGATTCTTAACCTTTTGCAGGTGGAACTTGGGAAAGCTTCAATTGACATAGAAATGTTACATGCTTAAGCCTGTAAAATAATAAACATAAAATCTCTGATCCAGTACAGCATTTTAGCACAGCTTAATCAAGTATCTTGCCAAATGAGGCTTAATTGGCCGTCTCACTATATACAAGTGGCATAGTTTGCTTGCGCAAAAAAAAAAGCTGATGACCAATGGATTGACCACAAATTGGGAAAATACATTCAAGAAACAAAATTAAGGGAAGTAAAACAAGACCAATGAGACCTTTAAGCAAAGTCAAGTGTGTCACACTTACATCTTTGCTTCTGTGGCTGTGATGGGACAGGGAATATAGGGTAGTGCAGAATTTCTGATCTGAGCGTTTACTGGATCTGTTCAGATAGTCTGATCCATAGCTTGGAGCTCATTACATCAAGCATACGTTACATCAGACTGGATTTTGCCTAGATATGCCTAGCAATGGGTAGGCAACACAGGAATTCATTATACTTAGGGTACACTGATCCCCTTTAGATGCTCTATGGGAAATAGGAAATCTTCTGTGCATAGAGTCTTTCAGCACACTGGAGTAACTGGGTCACTTTTGTTGTTAACAGGAAGCTCTTATCATGGCCAGCATGGACCACCCGCACCTGGTGAGACTCCTGGGTGTCTGCTTGAGCCCGACGATTCAGCTAGTCACTCAGCTGATGCCTCATGGCTGCCTGTTGGATTATGTTCATGAACATAAGGATAATATTGGCTCCCAGCTTCTGCTGAACTGGTGTGTCCAAATAGCTAAGGTATGTAGTTCATGCTCTTCTTTTTTTGTCATTTTCATAACTAACTGAAAAACATGCTATGCAAAAAAAAGATACCAAAAAAACCTTTTTGGGTTTTGTTTGTGGTTTTTTTTCAGGTGTGTTTTTGATTTCAAGAAGGTTGGGTAGTTCTTGAAATACATGCTATTTTAGCTGCTTACAGTATTATAGATTAGTTGTTAATATGTAAAGCAAAATGTTTTTCTTGACTGTCTTTCCAACTCAGTGTTAATGGGGGGTCGGGGGGGGGGGAGATAAAAAGTGGGGGACATCTGTGTGACATCTGGGGCTGAGCACAGATGATTTTTCAGCCTCTTCTGCTGATACTGATTTAACCTGATTGTAGTTTTCAACCTTTCTGAATCTGCATTGCCAGTTAAATTCTGATATGACATCAATTGTCTGCCCCCACACTGCCAAGAAGATAAATACTCACTTCATGTCACTCCTTTGGGAACCACCGCAGTTCTGCTGTGTTTAAGACCTATCACAACAGCTGAGGCTGGAGTGTAATATTGCTCGTCTCGGCAGAATGGGAAATCTCAAGGGCTGGATCCTGCTTTGCTTGCCGTGGTGTAATGCTCTCTGCCTTCCCGTGGAGTTTTAGGAGCAACAGCGAAGCCATTATCGTTCAGATACAGTCTGCGCTTCAGCTGAGGTGGAACCGAGTATAGGTCATAAATGCAGCCCTAATGTAATCCTTGCACAATGTTTTACATGTTTTTAGGTATGTTTAGGTATTCAGTGTTGTACTAAGAACAAGTTACTGATAATTGGTTGCAAAAAATAACAAGATCTGGGACTGCAGAGGGCATAGTTTTTATCCATTTTAAAGGCTTTTTTGTGCAACCAAAGCTGTGTACAATGATGTTACTATGAATGAGAATCTGGAACCGACTTTTTATTTAAAGTTATTTAGAAGTTATTTAGAGTTCTAGATTATTTTGGTGAAAATGCTTGTTACATACAAATGTGTGCCACAGACTGCCCGCTTATATTAAATCTGCGGCCTTAAGTGGATTTGCTACAACGTCTATTACGAAATCTTAATTCAAGTTGTAATGTTAAACTTTTAGCACTGGAGAGAAACCCGAAGATTCAGCAATTGTTTTGCTGGACCAAATAGCAGCCATCAAGTAAACATTCACTTCTCTTAAAAACTTCAATACAAAATATTTTCTTACAAAAGTAAGAAAACTGAAAAATTCAGCTAGCCCTGAGTTTTTGTTCAAGGTTAGGAAGAGTCTGAGGTTCATCATTAATAGGGACTATTTAATTTCCAGGGTTAGATCTGTTGTCAAACTTGCCCAAAGGTAACAGTAGATGAAATGACCATAATGCTGGGTAGAGGGGTTGATCCATAGAAGGGGTTGGGGGAATCCCCAACCCACGTGCTGATGTTGCAGCGTTTTGTAGATGTGTTAATATCTGTGATTCTGCTGTGCTGTGGTGGTAAAGCAGCCAGAGTTGCATGGAATATTGGAACACACTGATGGGGACTGCCTGTATCTGGAGATTTGCGAAGGTGTATTTAGGGCTGTTACCCAGACCAAGGAAGGTGGGGGAGAAAATAAATATTCCTGTTTGAGTCCTTTCCCTCAAAACAACCTCCTTCCCATCTGTTCTCCACTCTCTTGATTGATAGTGGCTGTTATTATTTATTACAAAACATTTACACCGTGGCATACGTGAAAAGATAATCCACCTTTATTTTCACTTTGTGCATGCATATGGCCATTGACTCATTGGACCAACAGCTGTACTTGCTTTGCTATGGACTTTATGCAGGCAGCTGATTTAGTGAAGCAAATAGCCTGATCTGTAGTAGAGGCTTACAGAGCTGACAGATCTGTGGGAGGGTCTGTGGAAGGCAGGTCATGGTTTTCCTGTGGTGATTCTTATCAAAGTGAAACGGATACTGAACAGATTTCCATTGTAAATGGTTTCAGCATAATGTGGGGATTGGATTTAGGTACAGTCAGTTGAAAATCATTGCCCGCTGGTTTTCTTGACCACCGTGTGATGTGGGAGGAGAAGATGAGGTATTACAGATATTTGAGTTCTGAGATGGTGAGTAACCAAGCAGTGCAAAGAAGTGAGATCTTACATGTGATATTAACGGATGAAGCATCAGGAAGAGAAAGGGAGTTTCTGTGTAACAAAAGGTGGCCTATTATTGAGGGGAAGTTTAGTGAAGTTTAGTTAGCTTCTTGAAGTTTAATTAAATTAATTGTCTTCACACAGTATTGTTGAGGTTAATTTTGCTTTGGCCTCATGTTACAGCATGAAGCTCATCCACTTCGCTAGCCATAAAGGAGACAGCAGCAAGTGACTGTTTTCTTGATAAAGTGCAGTACTTGGTACATATGGCTGACCTGTTAACTCTGGGCCATCGCAGTTTCTCTGGATTGTTTTCTCCCCGGTTTCTTTACGTGTTTTTTTCCCTTCTCTTATTTTTACTGTAGTGGTTGGTACTGGGTATGGAAAGAATCAGTACACATCTGACAGGGAGTTCTGCATTTTGCTGCTTTTGCGTGCGTATCAGTGGCATGTAGTAGGGGATGGCTTGTTACAGTTGAGAACATCACCACAGGTACTGACTACTTGCATGCCATGCCAGTATGGTGCAATCCTATTGCGGAAGTAGACTCCAAAGAATTAAAATGTACCTTTAACTCTTTATTTTCTTCTTGTCTTTGGAGATCTTGAATGACAGTTGTGTGTTGAAAATCTTCCCCGTCAGATTGCATCTATGCATAAAGATACGTATAATAATTATTATATAGGACACTATAAGTGAAGAGAGGAAAGAGGTGGGGCCATACAAGGCTCTGCTCACTGCATAATATATGAGTAATGCAAATGCTGTACAGGATTTTCTGCACTACCTTGCGCTTTCTGATGGGATACCGGAATGCCTATTCCCTTGCTATCTCTCAGACTGTAATGTTGATTGGGGTTAGAGGACATACACAAGAAAATGTTTCAGAACTGGTAGGAAGAATAATCTTTGAGATCACCAGACAAGGAGTCCCCTTATCCCAAAAAGTGGAATAAACGTGCTAGTCCCCTGCTAGCAGCAGGGGAGTAGAAATACTTGTTTTCCGCTCATCTGTCACATTTAACAGTGACTAGGAATCAGTCTGCAGCCTGCAAACAGGAAAGATTCAATTTGCGTACAAATAGACTGGTCTCCAGAGGAATGAGCGCAGAAGGTGGCTATTGCATCAAGCCCAAGTTTCCATTCACTGCAGGAAAGGTCTGTATATCCCTTGTACTTGTATCCACTGTGGTCACGTTTCAGATTCTGCCATACGGCTTGAGAATGTCTCTCCACATCTTGCTTTTCTAGACGTTCGGGAATGATTGGTTGTATCTTTCTGAAAGCTGCCAAAAACGTCATTAGCAATGTAGTGAGGCAAAAATGATCAGTGACTTCCCAGTCCTATTCTCTGCTCCCTGAAGCAGCTTCTTGTGTCTTTTGTTAGATACATCTTTATCCCCTCACCTTCTCTCTTTTTATGGTGAGAATTTTCCCCAACGAGAAGAGGACTGAAGGAACCGGAAATGCCTCAATTCTGAAGTTCAGGCTGATTTTTATGAATCGATTAAAATCAAGTTCCTGCTGCAATACTGTTCCTCCCTACTGTGCTTTTCTCCATCTGCCAATGTGCAGGCATTTATTTATCGAAGTCATTGCTTCAGAGTTCACTTGTTCTGCCAGGCTGTTCATTTCCATATGTCTCTACTTCTGTACAACTAGATGCAAAAACTAGTTAGGCGCTATGCCTGGTTGCCAACCTGCATATGGCTCTAGAGATCATTTCTGAAGGTTGATGATAGGGCAGTTATTAAGTATGATCTACTGCCAGTTGACAAAAGCTTGGATGCTTTTTCTTTTTGCTTATACAGATTGTGTTGAATTTATTCTGACTGTTATGTCATTGTAGGGTAATTGTGTTCTCCTTCCAGAAGCTTTAGCTTCTTATTTTATGGATGAAAGTTATAAAAATAGAGTAGCCCCCAAGCGTTCTGCATAAAACATGGTTGTTACACAGCAGCTGTGTCTAAGGGGGTTCTTCCCTTCTGCTTTGCAGATACACAAGGCATCTCCTTGTGTCTCACTTCTATGGGTACTGTCTCGCTTAGGGACTGAATGTTTAACCTTTTAGCTCTGAGTTCAGCACAGCAATTTTATGTGGAGTTTGATGTCCATTAAAGCAGTAAAATGTGCTCACCTATCAAGATGCCCCCACACTAGGAAGTTAGAGTGACAACCTTGGTGGCCTTAGGGTATGGAAGGATGGAATAATGCTTCATGGATGTCCATAGTGTTGGCTACTTGAGAAACAGATGGAGAATCAAATTTTGTAAGCTTAGCAGAAGCACTGAAGTGAATTCTCAGTAGGTAAATTAACGTCCTTGTCAGCCAGTGTATGACAGATACATGTAAATCAGGAAGAGTTAACACACACACACACAGTGTTTATTGATATTTCAATGTGTTTGATACAATTTCTCTTAGCAAGGGCTGCCCAAACACACTGCCTGGCAACTTGGAAGTGTGGGGGTGAGGACATTCTTACGGAAATGAATTCAAGAAAAGAAACATGGAGGTTTCAAGTCAGAAAAAGTTGGTTACACTCTGCCACTAGGTGAGGTTAACTATAAGGCACCTGTATTTGAGGCTGTATCCTCAAATCTGAGGCTGTATCCTGTTAATCTAGTGGAAAAATTAGCCTGAGTCCTGTTGGAATTATTGTCATGGGCCTTTGTGCTGTGCTAGGCTCTCTCTCTGTCTCTCTCAAGGGCATATAGAAATGCATTTTTGCTTCTGTAATGTTGCATACAACACTTGCTAAATTCAACACAGAAGTGCAATGCAGGCAGCCCCATCTACTATTTTGCTGTTTTTTGTGGTAGAATTATGGTTTCATTCTGCTGCTGTTGATTTGCATTACATCTGCACCAGTTTTGCTGAGCAGTGTTTGAATGCAGAGGAACTTTTCCTGCCCCAAAGAAGACAAGACAGAGGAAGAGTGAGAAAGGAGGCAATCTTCCTAAAACAAAGCAGCTTGCCTACGATCACCTAGCCCGTGGAGGCGAGCTCAGCTCTCCTGGATCTTGGCCAATGCCCCATTCTGTTCTGGCCTGTATCCCCCAGGGGCTGCCAGACCTGGTTTTTGTGTTTTGAACTATAATAATTCATTCACCACTCCTCAGAATGCTAACGAGGTAAAGCAGAAGTAGGTTGATACAGTGGAATGTCACGGAAGGAAAATCAAGTACTTCAGGGGATTACTTTTTATACCTTTTCAATATAAAAGAATTCTCAAATTACCTTAACTAAAGCCCTGCACAGCCTCAGTTATCCCCGTATGCAGGAAAACAACGTTTGAAAACACTCTAGGAAAGAAAAAGAAAGAGAAACTTGTGGATCAAATTTTAATGAAGCAGATGCATGTCTTCAAGTCTGTTGAGTATTATTCCAGCACACTTGCAGTCATTGCTCTCTCTAAGGTTTCCCTGCTAGCAGTGCAGATATGCAGCTGGGAGTCTCCAGGAGCCATGAAGCCAAAGGCGCTTGCAAAGCCTCCTTACCGCTTCTTTCTGCCGCCCTGTTATCTCTCCCTTTTAGCTGGTTCACGTTACAGGGCTCAGTGCCCTTCTGCAGTTCTCTTGGTAAAAAGGAGGGCTTGTCTGTTGCCTGCTCCTGGATGCCTCTCTCCATGCCAGGCTTTTTAGAAAGGTGTATTTTATTACTGCCCAGGGCAGTGCTTCTCAACTGGATGTAAATTCACAGGCTATGTGAAATTCAAAGGATCTATGTTGATTTATGCAACTGAGAAGCTGACCCAGAAGCTGGTACAGTGCTAACCTCACATCCTAAATTAAATGGGTTTCAGCCTGCACTCCTCATGAACGGAGTGAGGGAGGCTCTGAGCAGGGAGGGCTGGAGGCAAGTGATGTCCCCTTGGCTGCCCTGGGAGGTGAGGAGCCTTTCTCCTCCATCAAGACTTGATGGATTAGGAATGACTTGTTAGAGACAGCTTTTGTTATTTGACTGCAGATGGGATGAGAGAGAAGCTGCGTAAAGTGGGAGGAATTGGGGGTGACTGGACAGGTTGGGAGGAGGTGGAGGATAGCGGCTGTGGTTCAAGGTCTTCCTTTTTCATTAAAGCAGCCTACCCTATAGCTCAGTGAGTATTCCATCATGGAGTGAACAAAGGAGCTTAATGACAGTCATCTATCAGCTGTCCACATTTTAAGCTTCAAGATGTCTCTATTCCCAGAGCTCCTTGCCATGACAAGGCTAATTGTATAATTATAATGCTATACCAACCCCTCCTGACGCGCTCACGCTGGCAAGGACCAGGGCTAAGGGCTATGATAATTATCACTGCAAGCAAGTACATTAGCATAAATGTAGTTTACTAATGGGGCCGCTCTATTAGGAAGTGCACTGTATAGAAGAGTAGGATCTAAACCAAGGGCTATGAAATTTAAGCCATATTGAAACAAGGCTTTAATTGTGTGGAGGAGCAAAATCAAAATAGGTGGGGAAAGTATCATTTTACTCTCCTGAATCCCTCTGTGCAGTTTTGTTTTCCTATTCCTATTCATCATGACTATTTTTCTCACTCTGCTGGGAAGCTTGGATATCCACAGATGGCAGATTAAAATGAGGGACCCTTTTTCTGGTGTCGCTGGAGAGCTCTCACTGAAAGAGGGTAATGCCATCAAGTCTCAGAGGGGAATTACCCCACCTTGCCTATACCCAGGGACTTTTTTGGTACCCTGCTGGGCAGCTCCCTGGGTTACAAAGGTTTATATGAACTTGAGAAGCCCTTGCAACAAAATTCAGGTGGATCTTGCAGAATTCTGCATCTTAACTTCTAAGTGGTGGAAGGGGACAGATTTCTTTCTTGCTGTGGTTAACTGGACTGTCTTGGACTTTTGTGAGACACTGAAGAAGTTTCTTTTGATCCTCTCAGATAGTAAGATATTTTTTTTCCACGCAGGGCAGGGCAGGAAATGTTAGGACTTCAGTCATTGTGTCTGATCTGCCATGCTCAGATTAACGTGGGCACATTGAGTGCAGCAGCCATTGCTAGTGTGCTGAGACATAGGATCAGGACCTGGCAACTCTTCCCTTGACTTAGTTGCTTTGGTCGGAAATAATTCTCCAAATAAATCAGGGAATTGAATCCTATGAAAAATAATTACAGCATCTCTGCACTTTGCATGTTTCCTTGGCAGGCGCAGTATTCCACGTTTTCCTGCATAGTTATGTACCTGTTTATGGAGACTTTCATGCAGTTTCCTCCCCTTTCTTCACCAGTCATTTCATCTGGAGTACTGAACTGGTTTAGTAACTTCTTTATCTTTTCTACTAAACCTGGTTGTCCACAGGAGTTGTCCACATTTCCTGTGAAAAGCATTAAAATGAAGGAACGCACAATACAATTCGTCAAGCTGAATGTTGAATAAGTTTTTTTTCCTCTCTTTCTTTCTTTCTTTCTTTCTCTTTCTTTTCTTTCTTTTCTTTCTTTCTTTCCCCCTCTCTCCCGCTCTCCTTTCATCTCAGGCTGACTGCCTGCTCACCAAATTCACACTCTCTTTCTCTGTAATTTTGTCCTTTGCTTGCTTTACTTCTGTCTTTCCCCTACTTTTATAGCGGTTTGTGTCAACCTCTGTTTCCCGTTGCTCTTTCTTCCAGTGTCATCCTTTCTCCTTCATTCTCATTCTCTGGCTGCTTGGCTCCCTCAGCTGGTGCCCGTTCGGTGCTCTGAGAGAGCACAGGAGTATCATGCCTGCCACCCACCAGAGTTTTTATGTTGTTGTGTCTCATTACAGGGTTTGGAAAGGACCTCAGTTTCCTCATTTCTCTCATAATAATGCATGTGGCTTTGAGGGGTTTAATACCAGCTAATTGATGACTGCATGAACCCCATGTGCTGTTCTAGTTTGTGGGGGAGGGATATTTGAATCTGGAAGATTGCATCAGAACAAAATGTAAGATTGGGTTTATATAAAAAAATTACAGAGATATCTTTCTTCCAGCTTTGTGCTCTGACCTCTGATTCTCTAAGGCTCTTCTGCATGCTATAACAACCTCAGTATGATAGTATTTGCGTTTTTTATGGTCTTTAGAGTGTGTGTGTCTGTGTGTGTATATATATTTGGTCATTAGCTCTAGAGCTAGGTGGAATGACTCAACCTTTGAAGGTGACTATCTCTCTCCACTGACTACGCTGTCTAGAAGACAAGCGTAGGCTAACCTTGTAGCTTTCTGACAGCTTAATTTACAGGGGGATAAATGTGAAGGGTGCGGGTAATGACAAGGACACACAGGGAATCTGGGACAAAGCAGGTACTGGAGGACTAAACTAAGGTCGGAACTACTAACATAAGTGTGGTTGGATTTCTTTTCTGCACAGTATGGTATATACTGTGTTAGCAAGCTGTACCCTTCTGTGCTGCGCAAGGTCCTGAGCGGGGATGTTAACTTGCTTGCAGCTTGTCAGTGACCAGGAGAGGTTTGTAATGGGTAGTAATCATTCTTTTTCCAGTCGTAATCTGATTCCTTCTGGATTATCTAGGCCTCCCCTTCTCCTCTCCCCCAAAATCCAGTGTTCCCAAAAACAGTTCCATGGTTTATGGTTGTTAGAAAAAAAGCAGAGAGGCAGATTTTTCAAACGTTTACAAATCACATCGGCCTTTGCAAAGGCACAGAAATGAGCAATTTATTTCACAGAGATAGACAATTTATTGTTTTGTTAAATGAAAGGTGCACTTAGCGCTGACATTTAAAGGGTCTCTGATATTGGGGACCTAACAGCCGCAGGCTACGAAAGCCCTGTAGGCTGGCTTTGCCTGAACATACCAGCATTCTCATCAAGTACACTGAGCTGCACTGGGGGACAGGGAGGGAAACATTAGATTTTTCCTAGCAGTCCCCAACAGATCTGGCTTGGGAAAGCATTATTGAAAACTACTCCTAAATCAAATTCAAGATATTATAGGAGCACCTACTAGGGTCTGTCAGGATTTCCATTATAAGCCCATATTTTTCACGTTTATAACTCGACCATAAAATTGTGCTCTGGACTGTGACTTGGCATAAAATGTCTCAGCCCAAAGCAGGTTTTTTTATTGTTATTCAAGAAATAATATGTATTTGGCTATTTTTAAGCTGCTGGAGTTCAGAAACAAAAGCTGGATTTCTCTCTATATGTAGCCATAAATTAAAATGCTTTTTTTCCCCAGTGAGTGCCTTTCTTTCAACATTGTGTTTTATAACATAACTTACCTGCTTGGATAACTACAAAAAAGTGGCCAAGACACTGATGTTTAAAGTTAGGACCCCTCACATTTTAGCAGAGTACCACAGTATGCGCATGCCCCACAAAAACCTGCTCCTACAAGCACATAAGAGTCTTCAGGAAACTCTGCAAAGCCATTTGCAGAAGGTTCTGGGGCTCTGAAGGGTGTGCCCATATTTGAATAGAGCTTAGCTTCCACAATTAGCTAGATCTCCAAGTTCTCCTGTGCAATCCAATGTCGGGCATAAATTTGGTAGCCTTGTGTACAAGAAAAAAGAGCTGGCCTGCTGAAAGGGAAGGGAGATGCTCAGCAGAAACGATGCTGATGAGGGCTGTGGTCCATAAGTATATGAGATAAAACCTAGCGGGTGTCTCTTGGCAGAAGAGCTACTGACCGTGTCCTGAATCCAGATGTTTCTTTAAAAAAAAACCAAACTGCCCACTCTCCACGTGTAACTGCTTCTCTGTCCAAACGGGAGCCAGGAGTAGTAGCAGACTGAAGCCTGTTGTCTCCCTGTCCTAGCGTGACTTGCTGTATCAGGGGCCCATGAAAAAAGTAAGGAAATGGCAGTCACTTGATAGCCTTTTATGAAGCCTTGCTGAGATGTATCTCAAGCCATAAATGAGACCTGAAGATAGCATCTTACATCCTGGTACTTTGCTGATACATTCCTTCCATCCCAAAGTAAAGTTTTGCAGAAACACTGGAACAGGGTACGTGACACGCAAAATCTACTGAAACTGAGTTTCCCTTGGGGCACAGCAATGGATACACCCGCAGCAGTGAACAGCAGTCAGTTAAACAGCTCCTCGATAAACTGGGCATAGAAGGGCAGTATAGCTGAAAGAACACGCTTCCTGGGGATGCTGTGTAATCTCTGCGTGTGCTCCCGTGCGATGCAGAAGACCAAGGTGAGTCTGCTTAATGAAATGTGAGAGGGGAGAGGGCAGTTCCAAGTGGCTGCTGGCACCGTTTCGGGTGCCATGCCAGCCTGCAAACCTACAGGGTCATCTGGCAGTCAGGTGTCATTAGTCAACACTCTCCCGCTTTCCCGCATCCCATCTGTTTCTGTCTAGCCTGTTTGTGCAAATTAGCTCTCAGTATGCAGCAATTCTCACTGTAGTTTGGTTTT
Source organism: Sagittarius serpentarius (assembly GCA_034782735.1). Classification (NCBI taxonomy): domain Eukaryota; kingdom Metazoa; phylum Chordata; class Aves; order Accipitriformes; family Sagittariidae; genus Sagittarius; species Sagittarius serpentarius. The sequence continues at coordinate 15,080,365 of JAVKLA010000001.1, forward strand.
CTTTCCTCATCCTGTGACCTTCGTGCTTCCATAAACTTTACCCTTGTCAGTGGGCCAGAGTAAAATCCTCACTGCTTCTATTTTCATTTACTAACTGTCCATGTTAGCAAACAAGCAGAGGGGATCGGATTCTGCAGGCGCACTACTTAAAACTGAAGTCCTGCAGTGCATTAATGTCTTCTCATTACAGGGGATATAGGATTGGGTTATGTATCCCATGAAAAATATTGAGCGTTAAAAGAATGCATTGCCCTCACCTGAAACAGTTCTGAACAGTTCTGAATTTTCCAAATGAAAACATTTTTCCAAGACCTTTGAAATGTCTTTGGATTTATACTGCCTTTTTTTTCATTAATTTTAAAACAAATCGGTTTGAAACAAAAAAATACAGCTGACTTTCATAAACAGTCTTGTTCTGTTTTTTTCAAAACGGTGTTTTGTCAGGTTGTTTCACACATATAACCAAAGTCAGTTTTAGAGAAGGCAACTTTATTTTTCAAAAAAAATTGTTTTGACCAACATTTCCTAGGAACCTGTGTATATAACTAAAATGCTACACTGTAAAACAATTTAGTTTTCTGCTTACACTCAACTTGGATTACTTGCATCATGAATTCCTTTATGTAGGGACTTGCCTACAGCAATGTCTCTCGTATCAGCATTCAGTAAACCAATCCAAATTGCATGATATAGTAGATGGGGAGAAAGAAATGAAATGAAAGCTATCAGAAGGGGATTTGAAAAGGCAGAAAGTACATGAATTTCCATATGTTTGGGAGTGGAGATAGTTTCAGGGCTAGGTGTCCCTGAATGAGGAGTTTGATATTGCGAGTAGACTGGAACAGTACAGTGCAACACTGTGAATGACAGGTGACAGTGATTTTAAGTTAAGGCTTTTGGAGGTGGCACAATAAGCGTATGCTGCCATGCTTAACTGATTCCTGGGAATGACTGTGTCAACTCAGGCAGCTGGCATGCGTGGTGTAGCGTGTAGTACTGCATCTTTGGTGCTCCCTGAGAGCGTGTGACGCTGGGATCCCTGTGTATTACCTTTATGTGCGCCACTGGTTCTGTTGGTGAGAAAACTTGAAGTGGAGTCCAGTTTTGTGTTTGCTGGCATGTTGCTGCCAACACACGTGTGCTTGTGAAGTGATAAAAGAACTTTGCAGGTCTGTGATGTGAGGCCACTGGGACTTGGCCACAAGCACTTCTGAATGTTACACTTAAGGCAGCTTAACTTGGAGTCATCTCATCCCGTGCTTTACATTATCATTGTTGCACTCCCCTGTCATACTTGGGCGCTCTCAGAATGGTACAGTCTTCCCACCTTGCAGTCCTAATACACGTCTGCTAAGCAGGGGAATATCATTGTCCTACTAGATGAGGAACTGCAGAGTCAAAAGACCAGGTGATGTGTCAGGACTCCGAGGTTGGAGCAGATGTCTTTATTTTCCAAAACTGAAGGTTCATTTCCTAACCTTTGAACAATTTTCTTTCCACAAGGCATAAATGCTGTTTATATACACAAGACAAATAGAGGATTTGGTGTTTCTGAATTGGAAGGAACATAGATGCCTCTTTCTGCAATTGCTGTTGGTTTCTTTTTCAGGGTTTTTTTTTCACATTTTCAGATTTAAATACAAAATTTGGAGTCCCACATAAAGATAAGAATAAGTCTAAAATACACCAGCCAGTTCACTTTCGATAGAGACAGGATGCGTCGTTGTCACTATATGAAGCTCTGACTTTACGTCCTCTGGATAACAGTAAAAAGCATCCACTTGGACCCAAAAAGTGAAATCAAATTGCAAAAGTTGTAGTGGTTTGGGGCATGCAAAGTTCATCATAGGAGAAGAGATTAAATGTTTGGGTGTATTTAGTTTAACTAAATGAAGCTTTGTATGCTGAGTGTTAGCTATAAATTTAGCATGGTTAAATACCCAAGAGGAAAACAAGTATGTAAGGTAAAGGACAACACTGGCATGAGAATGAATGAGTCTTAACTGGCTGTGAATAAATTTAGAGTAGAGATTAGAAGAAGGTTATTAGCCACTATTAAGTGGTAAGGTTCTCAAACCTTCTAGTAGGAATAATGGAGGCAAAATAGTGAATTACTTTTACGATGGAGCTTCATAAGTTTATGAAGCAGATTTGGACTGAACGGTACAGTTGCTTTCAAGGGGCAGACTCTGATGACACAGTTGCTTTTAGTTCCCTGTTTCGAAGCTGAGTAACAGGGCAAGAATAAACAATGAAAGGAAGCGTTCCCACGCTTTACTGGGAGGCAGCCCAGCTCTGAAATTTGGAGCTTCTGCAGACAGAGATCGAGTTATGTTTTGCACTTCGGATTGTTCCTTGTTTTTCTGTTTCTGACTCACGTTACTCATTCTTAATTCAAATTAAATCAGATTCTGATTCCATTAGCTGAACTGAATAATGCATTACTCTGAGTTTTCATTGAAATCAGCAAGCCTATTCATGCAATGATGATGCTATTCTTGTGCGTAAACATATCAGAATCAGTCTCGTGTGTGTTCAGCCTGCTTCACCCTAAGAAAGAAAAAATGCAGTTTTCACTCCAGCTCTTTTTTTCCTCTTGCCTTTGCCTAGAGCCTGCTATCAGTAATTCATGGTATGTGTACAGTAGGTAGAAAACACACATAATGGAATCATTTAATGAAGACTTTATTACATCTAAACATAAATGTTCTAGTCTGTGTTGAAGACTAATGACCCACAACATTTCTTTTGCAAAACCGATGGTTCAAGGAAAAGATGAAGTAACAGTGTCTTTGATTTTGGCTACATTTAAAACTACTTCATTATAGTTCAGAGCTCACCCACCTGGACAATATTTTATTGAAGACGGAATTTGTTCCATGTTCTCCGAGTCTTTTCCTGTCTTTCCTTCCAACTCTCTTTGCTTCTTGTGAGATACTCAGACCTACACATCTTTTTGGACTACCAGTATTCACAGAATAATGTCTCGCGTTTTGTCTGCCACAGTTCTTGCGTCCCTCCCATTACTTATGAATTCTTTTCTGCTCTGCTTCTTACAAGTACAGCTTGTTACCTCCTCCTCTGTAATCTTTCCAATTTTGCTCTTACTTAACTTTCTTGCCCATATACTGTTCTGTCTTTTTAAGACTAAAATCTTAATAATGATGTTATGCTCTGTATAGCATCTTGTGTCTTGAATTGTAAGACTAATAATAATTCTTTTTACATCTCTTTTTAAAACCATGAATGTCAGAAAGGAAGGAAATTTAATCATAGAAATGGTAGAAAAACTTTGACAGCTCTATATTGGTACTATGCTGTGGTGTTTTTTTGCTTTGCCTCCCAAACTGAGGTAAGCATAAATTTAATTTCTAGCTTTTTTTTTCCATAGAAAATTGCAAAGGCATTTGTAGTCATCACTGTGATAAACAAAGCAAAACAAACCACTTCTTTGAATCGAGTCCTATGCTTCTGAAGCAGATCTTAACAGTTGAGAAGATATTTCAGATCCCTTAGTACCTTACTCTGCCTTCGTCTTGTTACTTGATGTTGCTCCCGAGGGGCTAGATTCAGACATTTGTATGGATTGTGTCTGGGCCACTGATGCGTATTGTATTTGGTAGCATCCCAGGCAGTTGAGCAGTGCATGAGCTGTTACTGTACTTCAAGGATGCTCTCCATTTCCTGGCCAGCAAGCCCATGAGGTGAGCAGAGCTGAACGGCTCTCGTTGCCCAGCGTACTCCTTCCTGCTCCCCATCAGTGTTCCCAGCGGCGGCGACGTTGCTCTCAGCCCTATGTTCTTTTACACATGGAGGTTTCAGTTCTTGGCAACCCTTACACAGGATTATGCTTCAGTGCAAGGTGGGACATCCAAAATAGGCTTCCTTAAACCTGATGGGGGGTTGTGTTGTTTTGGGTTGGGTTTAAGCAGTCATTGCTTCACTTTGTTGCCTTCATCTACCATGCTGTTCTGAACAGGCTTTTAGCTGGGGCAAACTGGCTTTGAAGTTGGTGGAGCTACACTGAGGGGTGCTACCTGAATGGCTGGGATTCAGGTTTTTTTCCACGCATGTTAGCTAACTGAGCTACTTTTTCTTTAAATCTGCTTCCTGTAAACATAAAAGAATAAAAAAAAGAAAGCAGAAGGACATTAAAGAACAGGAAGGAATGTTTGGTACCTGTGTATTAAGCAAAGCCTTATTTAGGAGCACATTCCAACTAGAATTTGAGATTTGTGATGGATTAAAAAGCTTTTTCTCATGAACTTCTGTCCTGTTATAACCAGGTATTGTGAGATCTTCAGCATCCTTTAAGCTCTTTCACTTTACCAAGTTGATCGTTAAAGAGCAACAATGCATTTATTCAAAAAGCGTTGTCTTGTTATTTTAATTTCATTCATCAGAGCTTCCTTTAATTATTCGGTTAGTAAAATCACAGGCTCCATTTTAGTGTGTTAGTTAAATCCTGTTAATTTGTTTTTAGTCTTTACCTCCCTTTGAATCACTTCTTACTGTAGTCTTTCTCCCTGTGTTTTAACTAATCTTGAGGTGACAGTTTTAGGAAATTTTTATTTTGTCTTCATGAAAAATGTTGTAATACAGTCTTTCAGAAGCAAGCTGAGGAAAATGTTTAGTTACCCATTAATGCCCTGCCTTTGCATTGTCAAACTCCTCTTTTTACACTAGGGCAGTGCTGTTTGGGTTTTAATCTCTGTGTAAATCCCAGCCCCACCAGCACTCACAACTCCTCCTTGTTGCCTTCCAAAGAGGCAGGACTTCACCTGGGAGTTGTTATTTTTCGTAGTCAGCTCTGGTTCCTTTCCCATCTCACATCCTCACTTTCCTCCCCTTCTTTGTCAAAATTTCAGGATAAAATACAGCTTTGATGTACTCGCAGCCTTTTCCAACATGCTGCAGTCCCTTGGCCCCCAACTGTCATGCTTATTAGGTGGACAGCCAGGATTCACTTTGTTAGGATAAGGCTTTAAACTGCTTCTCTGTGATTGAAAAGACTGACTTAGATTTAGAACTGTTCTTCCTCGGGGACCATGACAGAGTTAAGTGATGGTCAGCTAGTGATTTCATGAAACACACTGATTTTAGGATTACATTCCAGAAAAATGTTAATAAATAAGCAATCTGTAAAGGAAGCAGGCTTTTGACCCTTTGTCTCATGCAGTCCTACATGACGCCCATTTTCTGTGTTCTCTGTCTCTTACAAATGAGTTAGAAAGGCTTCCTCTATGGAATAGAATCACGTCTAAGATTTGGGGTGGTTTTTAAATAGTTTGTGGTTTTGTCCAGTTCAGCTGGTGATTTGTGCTTTTTTGTAAAAATCTCAAGGGTGGTTTGCATATTGTTTGACCTTTTTTGGAGCTGGTTTTGTTTCGACTTCCAGTCTTTTACCTTGGCTGCTGCGTGAATGGGTTTAAAGAACTGATGGAAAACATATGGGGAAGCTCCTTTTGCCTGGCAGAGCTGGTCAGTTATCAGAATTTCAACATTTGAATAGTGAACAAGATTATACTTTCAGAAAGAAGCTGCAAAAATGCACTTGGCATATTTCATCTTGAAATAAACTCAAGCAAGTTGATTTTAAATACATTAATCTCATATTTTTACTTTATTTCCTGGAAGGTATACTGTGGTATGTCAAGTGTATCATATGATAACATACCTGATTCTGACATAATATAATATATAATAATACATTATCTTTTATAATAATAATAAAATATAATTTAAAAATTTCTGAAGATGCTTTTGATTAGCAGTTATTTCATTGCAACACAAACAAGGAGATGCTTCTAACAAAGAAATAAGCTGTTGCAGTTTTCTTTAAGTAGTAGCTGCTTTTAATGCTTGTTAATATTGTAAAATTTTGTAAAAAAGAAATTGATACTTCCACTATATGTTATCATGGTATGGTGTCACATTATGATTACCGGAGTAGATGTGTCGTAAGAATATAAAATAATATACAATTATTTGAGGAAGGTGAGCGAAATTAAAAAAAAATGTTAAAAGCTCTTAACTATAGGAAGAATTAATATCAGGATTTTGCCACTGATGTAACATGTGCCAGAATAGTTGTAATAATTACATCCAAAGCTGCTTGGAGAAACAAAACAACCTGCATTTGTGTGTTGGGGGAGGCTAAAGCCCCCAGGTGCTGTGCAGACTGACGCTTTGTGGGGCTAGCTCATCTCCAGGTTTTAGAAGACCAGAAATCCTGCACTTCTGCGGATGTGCAGACTGTGCAGCATGGCCAAAGCTGCAGCACATTTAGGATGTGTCACACCAACGGTGCTGATGATCTGAGCATGCACAGATTATGCACAATTCATGTCAGACACATTGGATTTACCACATATGTGCTCCAGAGCAGGCTTGCCTGTATTTTTCTCCTGGAAATCCTTCTGGACACATGGGAGTCCAGCTTGCAGTAGATTCCAGGGGCTATTTTGATGTAGCTTATCTTCATATCCTCATAGAACTTTCTAACTAGCTGTACAGGTTTTTTTCTGGTGCGTTCATTTACCTTTTTCTTTTCCTTTTCAAGTGCATGTATATGCACATTTCTGGATTGGCAGCAAAGTGTTAGGCTTCTTGGTATTTGGCCCAGCAAACAAAGAACTTATACATGACATTCTTGAATTTACTTTCTCAGTAAGGTCCAATGTTCTGTTGCTTGATATGATGAATTGTATCTAAACGGGAAATCCGCAAAACGAGAAGGAGAAAAGCAGGTGCGTTGCAGAGAATTTTGCATAAGTGCCAAGTGCATGCCTTCTGTTTATGCGGTATAGGAATTACGGTAAAGAAGTATATGGATAGTGGCTTGCAACTGAAGAGCAAACCACATGAAATCATCTGGCACTTACAATAAAGGTAACCTCAGACCATTTTTTATTTCATAGTTTGTGTGCAGAACCTGTCAGGAGGTGCTTACTAGTTTCTCATCATTTTCATGAACGATAGTCTTTCACTCCATCCAGGCTGCATGCAGTGAGAAGAGATACAACTTTTAATCTTGAAGGTTTGCCCCAGAACAAATTAAGGTGAAGAAAAGATCACTTACATTTTAACGCAGCAGATGGCAAAATGCCATTGATTCTTAAGCAAAAACCTACTCTAGCCAGTTGCTAGCATTCTTTCTTCAGTGGCGCCTGCACCCAGTTTTAGTTCAGAGGGTGGTGATTCCAATGGGAGTCCCTGGTTTTATGGTAAAAGACAAGATGCAAAGTTAGGAAGGGCTGGATTCTATTTCTAGCCATTTCATAGAATTTATTTTTTTTTAAAATGAGGTTGTGACATATCAGTTAAACTCTCTTCAGCAAATTGGCTTGCAACCCTGAATTAGATAAAGCATTTGGAGGTCCTCTAATGAAAGGCAATATGCAAGTGCCAAGTGTTATTGGTCAACTGCTTCAAATTGAGAGAATTTCGTAAGATTACATATGCCAGACCTGTCACAGGCTTGTTTATTTATGTTAAAGTGAGGATAAGTGCAATAGTTAGATTCCAGTTTTCAGACATAACATTCACCTTTGTCGTTACCTGAAAGTATGCAAATTGGTGTATCTTAATAAATTTCCACGTGTCAGCTGACATACAGTAACCAACTGTATGTTACAGCTTTCTTTACTTGCACAACAATGTGAGGTCCCTTTTAAGTAAACTTTTTAGGTAAAGGTGGTTCATGTTAACCAGTTTTACTGTGAGTTCTCAGTGGGTTGTAGCATGCACACACAATGTTTTATCAAATCAGAGCTGACAGGTGGTAACTCTGAGATGTGATAATTTCTGTCTAAATAAATGTGGAATATGCATAAAAGCCAGGATGAAATCTTTGTGTTGAATATGCCACATAGCTAGTTTTCTCAAGTTACATGGACATACTTTTATTTCCACCTCAACCATTTTTAAAAATCTCATTATCTCTCTGTTCCCACCGTGAACATTGCTTGGCAAAGTCAAAAGCGTTTGAGCCAATTACAATACTCACAAATACCGTGAGTAAGAATGATTAAGAATACAGATGTGTATCTGTGGAGTTGCACCATCTAATTTAAATCTTTGGCTTTCCAGATGCAGTTGACACGGACAACACCACATCATTTAGGGCCTATTGTTGTTTTATGAAGGCAAAGAAACATACTTACCAGAAAAGGATAGCAGAGACTCATAAGCGGTCTGCTTTATAATTGATAATCTAATCTTTTGCTGCCCTGAAGAGAGACAGCTAATGGGTATTTTGAGCCCAACAGCAAATTGGAGATTGTTAGGAACAGCAGGTATTTTAGTTTCAGCAGATCTGTAACACACTACTTTTTCTAAGTTTCTAATAGTCAGTACAGGTTCAATAATAGAAAACACATCTCTCTGTAGGTGTCTTCTGTACAGTTTCTAAAACAGAATCCCTGGCTTATTGCCAAGTACTTTTTGTGATTCTTTAGGAAGAAAGGAAAAAAACAAGCAAAAACCCAGAGGAAAGACAGCCCTTCATTTCAAACATCAGCAATCTCCAGAAGAGTGACACTTTTTCTATGCCATATAATGAGTCTGGTAATCCTACTTCAAGGCTGCTGATGTACTTGTGTACCATATGGAGCTGGATGGCACTTCTATTCATTCTAGTTAGCAGTCAGAGGAAAACTTAATGTGAATGTTTATGTATCCAAAGCTTTTCCCATTCCAGGAAGCATATTTTCCTGGCCAGCTACAATCTTTTGAAGGTGTCTGGGCTTAAGTGTGGTGATCTAATAGCAGGACTGGAACATAAGAGCCCAGGTAAATGTTATTTAATTGAATCTGTATCTATATACTGACGTCTGTCTACAGAGCACATTCCTTTTTTCATCCATCACCTTGCTGATGCTCATTTACCTTGGCATTTGGAAAGGCTTCTCCTCAGATAATACCACAATTAAAAAATGAGTTCTGAAATTGAACTAGCCTTAGTGGAAACTGGTAAAAGGCATGTAAAACCATTTAATTTATTAGTACATCATAACATTTAAAAGGAAAGTTATAGGTGGCTTTCCAAAGCTCGCCATTTCTAATTAGGTTCAGTGTTATTCAGACTTCAGTCTCCTGGCTTGTATTGTCATAGAAACTTGAACTGAAATTACAGCCCCATAATACCCCCACAGGGACTAATTTATCTTTTCTGCAGTTACTGGCTGTATTAATATTGCTTAAGTGTATCGCTATTGGCCATTGGCATGTGTAGGCGGTGCTAGTAAGTTAGTGACACTTCTTTAACACAATTGTTGGAATTTCAACAAAATTTTAGCATCTAAATAGCTTAGACTTTTGTAAAAACCTCAGCCTAGAATAACAGAAAATGAGGCATTCCAAACTTCAATGTCGCTCTGTGGTCTTGGTGCAACCGGTTGTTTCAGTCCTCGGTTTTATTTTGAGCAGACCTTGGTACAAATAACATGACTGCAAGTGGGAGTGTTGTTTTTCGTAGAAATCGTTCTTAAGTTCACAGAAACAGCCCACTATGTATTCAGCCACTTACTGGGGATCTCCTTGGTAGCGATTGACCAGAACATACAAAATTCTCAGTGGTGTAGCCTTGTCTTTATTCATGGAGAAATGCAGGACTGTCTTCATACGAAGGTAGTTGTGTGCCGTGACCAGATTTCCCTGTGATTAAAGGCGGCCAGCCAGAGGCTGGTTTATGGTTTGAGCTCAATGTAAGTTGAAGTAATAGTAACAGTTGGTCAGCTCACAGATCTGGTGAAAGGCCTTCCCGTAGCTAGACAGAGATGTGTGATCTCTTGTATCTTCAGGAATGGTCTTACTTACGTCTTTTACTCACTGCATATGAAGAAAGGAATTGTTTAGAAAACACAAGGTTTGCAAATTACCAGTTTGTTTTAAAAATACTTCGAGAAGTAGGATCAGCACTGGCGATAATCTTGCTTTGTGTCCTGGTTTCAGCTGGGATAGAGTTAATTTTCTTCCTAGTAGCTGGTACAGTGCTGGGTTTTGGGTTTAGGATGAGAAGAATGTTGATAACACCCTGATGTTTTCAGGTGTTGCTAAATCGTGTTTAGACTAAGTCAAGGACTTTCCAGCTTCTCATGCCCAGCCAGCGAGAAGGCTGGAGGGGCACAAGAAAGTTGGGAGGGGAGACAGCCAGGACAGCTGACCC
>JAVKLA010000001.1:15090632-15183451 GCA_034782735.1 Sagittarius serpentarius
AGGGGCACAAGAAAGTTGGGAGGGGAGACAGCCAGGACAGCTGACCCAGACTGGCCAAAGGGGTATTCCATACCATGTGATGTCATGCCCAGTGTATAAACTGGAGGGAGTTGGCCAGGGGGGCACAGATCGCTGCTCAGGAACTAACTGGTCATCAGTCGGCAAGTGGTGAGCAATTGTATTGTGCATCACTTGTTTTGTGTGTTCTAATTCTTTTATTATTTTTTATTATTACTATCATCATCATCATCATTATCATTATTTTCTTCCTTTCTGTCTTATTAAACTGTCTTTATCTCAACCCATGAGTTTTATTTTTTTTCAAAGGTAAAGCAGCTGCATGTTGCTTAGTTGCTGACTGGGGTTAAACCACGACACCTTGAGAAGGAGGTTGGACGAGGTGACCTCCAGTGGTCCCTTCTAACTAACATTTCTTTGTCTGTTCACAGCTCTTTGCAGAGAACACGTGGGCTGGTGTAAGCTTCTCCGTTGTGTAATTGCCTTACTCTAAGCCCAAATCTTTTCCAGTCACAAATGAAATAAGATTCTGTACAGGCTTTTTCTGGCTGTTAGGTCCCTGTAGATACTGACTTGTGGCAGGCATTATCCCTTACTTCAGTTATATATATAGTCTTCTAATCAGTCATTTCAGGTGAAGTAAAGACGGGTAAAGAAAGTGCAGTTCCAGACTGAGTAATTCTGACTGCTTAGTAAAGGCCAAGCAAATACTTCTGTGAGGAGCACCATTAGAAATACACATTATCATAGCTACAAAATAAAGTATAAAAAGTATTCCTGTACTTTTATGCCTTACATTGGCTCTGCATACTGAACTACTAATCTTTATTTACCTCTATCTGACAGCAACCGTGTGCAGAGCAAAAGTCTCAAGATGAAAATTAGGAAAAGAGCAAGTGAGAAACAGTGAAAAATCTAAGGGCTGAATATGCACATTTTCATAGGAAATGTGATTTCCTTGGTAGAAGTTTAAATTCCAAGCACCAGCTCATAATACCTCTACTCATACACGTGAAGCAAAGTGCTGTCGATCACAGGAAGTCATAATCTGGCTCTTAGTGATTTTGCCCTAATGTCAAATAGGGGTGCAATTGCTAGAATTCTTTAGCAATTTTGCCATTGTTCAACTTTTGCAAAACACAGCGTCAGCTCCCAAGAAAGATGCCCTCATGTTTCTCTTCTGCTTCAGGTGCCTCTTCTTTCAATGGACAACCTCTCAAGGACTAACAATGTACAAAAAATAACCCCCTTCTCTCTGCTTTCTGGGCTGTGATTACAGATCCCTCCTACGCTGTGTACAATAGGCAGCATAGCGTTGGAAAGGGAAGATAAGGAGTACTTGAGTGATGCAAAGAGCCAGTTAACTACAGGTCATAAGCCCATCCAGATGTACTTGAACAGATTATGGTTTTAAACAGATTTTTCTGAAATCTCCTAATTAATAACTAACGGGATCTCTAAGGTAGGAAAGTCAGTCAATTGCAGTGTCCTAAGCATCAGTAAATACTCTGCTGTCTCAATTGTCCTTTGCCTGTGCTTGATGAAAAATATATATGCACGTTCATTTCAGTTTTGGAAAGAAGAATGCCCAATTCTTCCCCATGTATTTGCCCACCCTTCTTCCAGGGTTAATTAAAAAACATAAACCGCAAGTACTCAGTAAGTCAGAGGAGCATTTACCAACTGCCAGAGCTTCATATGCTGCTGGCCAGCTGCTCCAGCTGAAAGGTGACACTTTGGAAGCAACTAAAGCAGTGGTATGTTTGGACACTGAGACGATTTTGAAGTGTAGTCCTGATTAGGGGGGAGCCTTCTCAGTAGAACTGAGCACAGTATTCAGAGTGTGTAATCCGTTAGATTAATTAGGGCCTTTCCACACACACACACACACACACACACTTTGTGAATTAAGAAAAATAAGCAAAATCTGTCTGCCTGTCATGTTTCCGTCGATACTGTAATGTTCCACCTCCAGATGCAGAGAAAGCCTGCAGCTCCTGTTTGTTCCAGGCGGCTCCCTAGGGTGTATGGGTTTTGAATGCACGTTCCCGGGGCTGTGCCCCTGGGAAGGGGTGCAATTGGGGTGGCTCTGCTTTCTGCAAAGCCCCTGCAACAGGAATAGGTTGGCCGACGGAAGTTGTGCTGGAATTTTCATCCAGTGCTGGGCTGGGCATACATGTCAGATCCTATGGCTATGAAGGCTATTACACTACTAATATTTCAAAAGTAGTGGTTGCTTTTGGTTTTCCCAGATTCTTTAGACAGCTAAGGGTCAATAGTAAGGTAGCATACATTAGATTATCCTCTTTGATCATCACTGTGCTATGTCAGGCAGTCCAGCAATGGCTGGTGCAAACAAGTCCACAAAATAACCATTTCCCAGTTAATCTTCTTCACCCCAACCTTGTAAACATATCTGAGCAGAGGGAAGAATCTGTCCTGTCATTTGCATTTATTGTGTGAGTTTTAATTTACTTTCTGTTGGTATTCAGGTCACCAAAACACCCTGTTATGTTTCTTGTTCTATTTTCCTTCATATAAAAATAAATGTCAGGATGATCATTTGAATAATCTTTTTTTTCCTGAAAGGGTAGGTACTTTCCTTTCTGTAGTCCCCTGTGTGCCTTCTTTCTGTTTAATGTAACCTTTCATAGATTAAAAAGGCAATGATGTTAATAGAATTGCATAATTGTCAACAGATAATGTTCTCCCAGTGAAATATAGTTATTGAGGCTTAGCTAAAGCATTTATAGCAAACAAGCATGCAGAAACAAAACAAAGATGTTTATTTTCAAAGTGACATATCTTTGCCATCATTGGCATCTAAATCCTCAGATACGTCATTTAGCCTCCGCAAGACTGGGACCCCAGCATTCCCAGTGCAACACTTATTACTGGTAGGTGTGATGACTTCCATTGAGTGCAGGAAGACTTAGCCCTGGTTATGAGTGGAGAAAAGCAGAAATTTCAGAATTCACACCCAGATCCAGCCTTTCACAGAGATCCAAGGATGTCTGGGGGCTTGATTCTATTGGCTACCTTTTGTCTTAATTCCGTACCAGTTTTCTCTTGTGCCAATGAAATTCCACAGGGGAAGAAAGCATAAAATGGGAGCAACTGGCCTCACACCTCATCACTGCAAAAAATCCATCCAAGGCACACAGGAAAAGGTTAGATTTCAAAGGTAGTGGGAATGGCGACCAGTCACTGCCAACTTAATTTCTGAATGTTAAGTACAGAGTGGTAGTGGACGATGAAAGTAAATGGTACAGTATATATAAAAATATTTTGCTAATGGATATTGGTAGTGACAGTGGGAAGGTCTGTTTAGAACTGAGCAGAGGACTAACAGCATGGAGCAGTGTGGTCTGTAAGGAGAGGACACATAAGAAAGTAAAGGCTGTACATTTCTGGAAAGCCAGGGAACTAGCATGTTCTCAGAAATGATAAAGAGCAAAATAGCAAAGTATTATCTTTAAAAATGCTTTTAGCTGCAAACCTGGATTTCTCCTTTTCCTGAGTTGAAAATACACGGACAGTAGCAGAAAGCAGTGTGCAGGACTGTCACCAGCTCATTGTGCACAGCCCCTGAATCCACGAAGGTGAGGCTCTGAACCCTCTAGCTGACTGGAAGTCGATGAAAGCTCTGCTCCTACCTCAGGCACCTCTACATCAGGTAATTGAAAAATGAGTTTTGACCTTGGGTGTGATTGAGGAAAGGGCCTTAAGCATGTGCTTAATGTGCCCCTTCACATACAGGGAAGTTTTTGTGAACTGGACTCTCTCCTGAATGACTGGTGCTTGGAGTGAATGCCAATAGCAAACAGATGTGCCAGCTGTGGTCTGAGCCAAACACATGCTGGTAGTTTGAAATGAGAAAGACACCTACCTCCTTCTCTGGAAGAGTGACACAGAGATGCTGTAACCTGGGTTATTAAACTGTGACATACTTTCAGGAAAGAGTTTTTTAATTGGATTTTTATTTAAAATGCTCCCTCTAATACAATATATTTTTAAAAAGCAATAAAGCTGATCCTTTATTCAGCTGTGCACATGCTGTAAGTGTATGTATAATCAGCTTTCTGTCAGGAGGGTTAAATTAGGGTGTATGGAAAGGCTTTGTGCTCTCATGAAAACGGTAGGATGAATGTGCGATATATTCAGCATTCACTGAACTTTCTCAGTCTCAGTTCATGCTTGTGCTGTCAAGAAACGAGTGCTGAACATGGTGCCGCTGCCTTACAGTGCTTATGTTGCAGCAGCAAGCTGTGTTAATGCTCCCACTAGAGGGACTTTGCTGTATTTTTCAGTGGAAACTTAACATCCAGAACTGCTTGCAGTCCTTTGAAAAGGTTCTGTAGGAATAGCATTGTGGTATTTAAAGTGGTTGGCAAATCTCGTACCTGTGTCTCTAAAAGCAGAGAAAAGGGAATGTGGCGATGTACTTCAGCAGCCCAGCGGCGTTGTTCAGAAGTTGCAGCTGCTGAAAGACAGGAGGGAGGGCTGTCCGAAGACTGTCTAGTCGTACAAGGGAGTTACTAGCACACTAGTGCTGTCTTAAAAGAGCCTAGCATGTTCCAGTGAATAAAATCAATCTCAAATGCAAGTTTCCAACTGCACTAGAGAAGGTTGGTTGTGCGTAACATAGAAGGGACGACGTTAAGCGCAAGGGTTGTCCCCCCAGCTTATATTAGGAGGATTTTAAATTTCAAACAAAGCCTAACAATAATAATACGAGGTTGCATGAAGGTTAATGTTGTTTAGGCAGATGGTGAATTGCAGATTCAACCTGTTGTCGCAATAATGAATGTGTTTGAAAAGACGTTCATGTGGCAAATGGGAGCAAAATGAAATGCACACATGCTTGCACACACAAATTTAGCATTGCTGGCTACAACTCATATATGCACATATACGTACTTTTTTAAGGATTCTGTATTGACCCATTGCCACAAACCAGTATGAGAAGCAGGACTATAGATTCAAAAGAACGCACCGTTAATACTGATCTGCCATAATTTTGCCTGACAGCAATGACAGAAGCATTTGATCTGAGTCAGGCAGAATTTTATAGCCCTATTAAATGTAATTTCCACCTCCCTCCACCACATGCGTTTTTTACCCTTCTCTCTTTTTCCATTTTACAGCATCATAGCAACACAGCCCACAAAATAAGTCTGTTTTACTGGGGCCTGGAGTGTTCAGACAAGTGTTTCTCCATTGCTCTGAAGCTCTGTGGTTCTTTGCTCCCTGGAAGCAGTCTTAGAAAATGGAGTGGCTTTACAGAAAGATGAGAATGAAGTAGTCTCTTCCCATTCCCGTCAGGTATTTAGTAAAATAGTACAGACTCAGAGCTTTATGTTTTATTGTAAATCCCTTTGAAAATATGTGAGCAAATTCCCTCTAGGTGCAAATCTATTGGAGTCAAAGCATCTGTGGGGATTTGTTCAAGCTAAATAAAAATAATATGGGAGGTTAGCCATACCAATGGTGTTAAATCATTTTGGTTATTATGAAGAACACTGCTTTTGAAAATGATTCCTGATCAGACATATTTGATAAGTATTCATCTGAATTGTCTGGGCTGATTGTCAGCACCTGGTTCGGGACCTTATACACAAGAATTCTCGGTGAGACTTTTCACTTCTAGGCTTGATAATCCAAGGAAAAAATGTCATAATTGGATGTCTCTGGATTAAAAGCAGAATTTTATTGAAGTCAATGACAGAACAACTGAGATAGCAGAAAGGGACACAGCCCACTGCTTCAGAATTTATATTGTACATGAAATCAAAAGGAGATTTAGGATCCTTGCAGCTTTTTCAGGCTGTATCAGTTGAATACATCCTTGTCATACCTATATTTTTCTGCATCTTTCACTCAAACTAAAAGACTCGAGGACATCATTACTGAATGTATAGGAATCACGTTGAAAATGCCCTCTGTATTCGTGCAAACCCACCAATCCATAGCTGAAGAAAAATGGCATTTGCTTTAGATAGAGGCAAAGAAAAGATACAGAGGAAGCCAAAACTCTTAATACAGCCTTTGCAGGGATTGCAAATCTATCAAGCAAGGTTATGTGTCTACTGCAGAGGTAATTCTCCATTTGGACTTTTAGCAGATTTTAATCTTTTTTTACTATTCTTGCAACAGTCCAATGTCAAAATTAAAAATACTTAGCCCTTCTTCCAAAAGCCATTTAAAAAGCCTTACCTTTTTCTACCCCTTCTTTCTGAATTTGCCCATGAGGAGTTGTCATTTTCCATCACTTCCATTTTCTCCAAACTGTGTATTCAGCTCTTTTTAAATATTCATTTTTCCATTATATTTTTAACCTCACTGGGACTATCTTTTGCCTAGTTACTTCCCTGATTGGTTTCAGCTGTATCCTGAGGGGGAATGCCAGACTAAACCACCAGTGTCACTAGATAGTGTCTTGAAATTGGGAAGCTAGAGATAGCTAACAGGGACCCATCAGGCTCCTTTGGAGAATGACAGTTACCATAATCAGCGGCGGCTGGAAAATTTTTTTTTATTATTTTTTTCTTAATTTTCCCCTCATTTATTCCTTCAACATGGCACCGGCATTCTGTATGTAATCATGCTTGCAGAAGAAATTGCTCAGCATCTCAGAACACACTAATGAAAATGCTGCATTTCTGCCTAAAGGTTTCCAGAATAAAATGTGTGAGTAGTGGTAGTGACTATGAGTTGTACTAGTGTCTGAAAAGCCTGGGCCTTTTGCATCGTGTAACACAGAACCCAAAAGACACCTTTTACATGAAAGTTTCTCATCTCATCCTTTTCATTTTATCAGAGAAACAGGATGGAATAAACAGAAATAGCAATTGTTACATTTAAACTCTCAGCTGTCTACTTTCCAGCTGCAAATATTTACCTCCAGTACAATCCAAATGTGCGGTGAATTAGAGAATCAAAGGTATATTAGCTGTGTAGACACAACTGCTTAATTTCAGAGAGCAGAGTAAACAACCTGGAATGAAATTTTGGGGAAGGAAGAAAGTATTTGAATTGATCAGCCTCATTAGCAGACTGCTGCAACCCTTTTTGTCTGAAATCCTTGCTTGTGTAATTAATCACACCTTTTGTAAGGGGATTTCTGGTATTTATACAGGTACAGCTGTGGCAAGGAAGATATCTTTCAGCTCTCATGCCTTTCCAGTGGCACACATCTAGTAGGCAGGGAGGGGAAGAACGGCAGAGGTGTTGCTTGCCAGTGACTCCTGGCAATGCCCTTTGCATTGCTTTCTGACAGTACGTACTGCTTTGCTCCCCAGCAGTATGGAGTCCTCTGAAAAGTCTGTATTAGAAAACTATAGGTCCTAACCTTTAAGGTCAGTTTTATGTATGTATTTTCAGGCACAGCGTCACTTAACAGGGTCAATCTTTTACAGCTGATTGACAAAGATTGAGTATGATGCAAAGGTCACCTAGTGAAGGATGACATGAGTGTGGCCCAGTGCTGGAAAAATAGCAATTGTCTTGTTTGCGTTGACCTGGAAGTATTGATCTTTTTCCTAGGTAACACGGCTGCACACCACTACTGGAATGCTGCTCTTTAGTTGGAGTCAGACCTGAAACAGCAGTCCTGCATGGACTTCCCTGGCCCTTGAACAAGGGCTGTAGCACTACCTCTTTGGCCGGATCATTCAGTGCTTGTCAGACCTAGAAGGTCCTGTAAAAGCCTTCCTCTTTGGCGACCTGAGTTTGTAAGATTTTGCCTCTCTTGTGCCAGACCCTTGAATTTAAATACTCTTTCAGTAGGGATGGCCAACACGGATCTGGCTTCGCCTAGTAATACACTCTTTGGGAGTGCATACACTTGCTTCTAAATCTAGCTTTGTTTTGGCTCAACCGACAGGGCTTTATTTGGGTTGATGTGTAACAAAGGGAAGAACAAAAGCACATTTAGCTTAGAGTGCATTGTCATGCATTTTTACTCCCCACCAAAACAAAGAGGAGAGAGAGAGAGAACAGGGCTGTTATGGAGATTATCGTCATTCTTTTGAGACGGGATGGTATTTTCCCAAGGAGGCAATGACATTTCTTAATTACTCTCTTCATGGGTAGCCATGTGTAGAGATTACCAGAGGCTCAGCAGTGCATTGTTCTGCCGAAGCCTTGGAGAATGATAATGCTGACAGTACAACACTCTGCTGTCCAACGCTCTTCTCCTTTTTCTCGCTCTTCATTACACCAGCTAATTACTTCTACTGCTGGTGGCTGTGCAGCATTGCTTATCCCATATAACCCCAGCAGCTCTCCGCTGCCAGTGTAATTTACAGTAATAGCATAATGCCCTCTTACTGCTCGAGCTCGGCCCACGTGGAACTAAAAGGCGCTGTTGTTCTTTTATCAAGCTCGGCTGCCACATCAACAGCATTTGAGCGAGTGGCAACCTGCGCTCGTAACTGGGAAAAATACGTGAACATCAGCTAATACTGGTGACTCCTTGAAGTTGCAGTGTACCAAAAAGAGAACTTCAAGGAATTTTGTTTCTGTTTCTGCTTTGAAATGTATATGTACATGCGGGTCCATTTCTGCTCTCAGCTGTTCTTCTCCATGTCAGTAGTAGAGTAAGAACAGGCAATTTTTTCAGCTTCGCGCTATCTCAGCTTCATTTCCTAGCAGAAAAGTTTGAAAGTGCTGGTACAATGGAGGTGTTACAGGTAGCTTTCCCCCCGCAATTATGTATATATTTTTCTCTCTAAAGCTGTGTTAAGTGCACAGGTATGTTTTTAACATGTATGTAATATATACATATACATATGTATACATATATACACCTATATTATATAATGGAAAGGTACTGGGCAACTAATTTCTCTTTGTATCTTTGAAAAGCTCACTTCCCTCCTTCCCTCCCTCCCTGTACCACAGATACATATAGCTGTGCCTGTGTGTGTTTAGAGAGGATGAAAATAAATCCTACTGCTGTCTAGCAATATATTCATATTTTTGACTCCATTGACAGCACACAGTGATGTTATCGTGTGATATTAAACTTTCAGTTGGTGAGAAGTCTGAATGCTAGTTTCAGGACTGCATGAAATATGGTTGATTCTGGGTGTATAGCAGAAAAACTGAAAATAGACTTACCTCGAGCCATGGTCTTAACAGCTTGGTAGTTGCAGACATAGAACCAGGGTCTTAAGAACTTGGCAGTTGCAGCATTCTCCATCAGAGTCATTCAGACGCTATATTCATGGAAGAATAATTTTGAATATGTGAAAAAGCAAGTCTTCCTTCTTGGTTTAAATAAACTGAAGCCAGAGTGGTTTTGTAACAGATTCATAAACAAAATATACATAGTATATAAATACTCAAATATTTACATAACAGTGTATAATTATATATATATGCTTACAAACTAAAATGAACAGAAATATTTATTGAATGTATTCGCTGCTCAGAACCACGTTTAAGTAGCCTGTGATCCTTTTCCGAAGGTAATCTTGTAAATCTGTGGTACAGAAGTTTGCTTTACAATTAAGTCAGCAGTCTCTGTCCTCCCATTCTTGAAGACACGAATGGCCTCTCTCCCTCCACTTTACAGGCCAGTAAACTTCAGGTCATACCCCCACTTTCCTAGCATATTAAGGTATTGTATTCACAGGCTAATCACACATATTAATAAATACAGGCAGATAAATCAAGGCATATTTGATTTATCTAGGGTGTCCTGCCACACCGGGAGCAGTTTTGCAGTCCTGTCAATGACTGAAGTTCAGGGCTGTGGGAGACCCAGCCGTTCCCTTCAGTAAGTGGTACAAAAGGTGCAAATTCCCTTTGCAAGGAAGCCAGCATCCTTTGTGGCCGTCAAAATTCCTATGATTCCTGAAGAGCTGGGACTCAATTCAGACCAACTTCAATCAGAAACATCTCTGTTTGTCTTGTGCGAGCTTCATCCTCATAAATCCAGTCTGAATTTGACCTGTTAGATGCAGTTAGGTCCAACCACATGGTTCACAATGAGAGCTGATGACAGAGTCCCTTTTAATCATCTGGGTCCTGCTGGAGTACAAGTGAAATACAAGCCCTCTAACATTTCTCTCCTTCTCAAAACTTGGAGCACGTGGTGTACGAGTTCCTGAAGCATAACTCAACTCTGCTTCATTTTCATTATCAGAATACATGTCTGCCCTCTTCCTAAGCTGGGAGTAAGGGTTATTACTTTGACCTCCAAAGAGGCAATCAGCTGAAATTATTTTTAACCAGAAGACTGGCACGTGAGCAAGGCAGAGTAGCCGAAATGGCTGGGAATTTCTTTGCTTTTTGTGTCTGCTATTGATAACCTTCTGTAAGAGTGGAAAGCCACATTTGGCTGGCTCGCCATCATGCCTAGGCGGTGCTCATTGGCAGTGGTCTGAGAGCATCACTTTGTTCCTGGCCTCTCTTGCCACATTTGAATGTGTCATGGCTGAGTCTCTGTGACAGCATTTCCCCTTTCTCAGGCTTGTTGTTGCTGGCCTAGAAACTGTGACTCCGACTTCTAACTGCAGGTTGTCCTGTTGCTTGGCCCTTTCAGGATACAGCTTTCTCCCAGTAACTTTACCACACTTAACTACTTTTTAGGTTTATAATGAATGATTATTTGGAGATGTAACTTGTAAAGCCTTTTGTGAAAACTCTGCTCTGTAAGGAGTGGCCTATCTAATAGAAAAAAGACCTGGGACTAAGTCATTACTGGGCTTGGCAATTGTGGTGTTAGAGAGTTAACTGCCCTTACACTTGCCTGAGGCTCTGATAAACAAACTTGGTGATAATGAGTGATTTCATGGGGACTATTGCTTAATTCTAAAACATGGGGGCTATATAAACAGCTCTGCAGTTCATTACAAAGTCAAATGTGTTTTGGCATTTAAAATGGACAGAGCTGACTGTGAGATTTAAGTGTTTCTATTCATTTCAAGCAAAACCGCTCTATGTAGCAAGATGAAGGAACATTGAACGATTGAAACAAGGGATTCATCTCGGACAATGTTTATTTGGTGCCTGGGCTTTTTTAGCATGCTGTTTTGTTCTGTTTGTTTTGTTTTGTTTTTCTTTTTAATCTGATGGCCATGAGGAAAACAGCAGAGTCAGGCAGGAAGAGAATAGCCCTATTCCCTAATGTAAAAACTTGAAGCAATACATCTGTTTGAAGAGGAATTTGAATACACTGCCACTTAGTATAAGTGTTAGAGGAAATAAAAAAAAAAAGAGGAAGAAGTTTACAGTCTCATTCATAATTGAAGTCCCCTGAAAATAGTGTAAGCCTCCTGTTAAATACTGTTGAGTTGGTGAGTGTGCTGTGAAAGCAGATAGTTATTAAAAAGGAAATTACAGTCTAAATCAGAAATTAGGATCACATTATTTATTTATTTTCTTGCTGTAGAGACAGTTTTGCAGAATGTACAGTCATTCCTAGAGGGGTTTTCCATAAAGCTGCTCTTTTTATCAGCCTAAACTGCAGCAATGAAGCCTTGGGAGTGCTTGCATGTGTGTCTGTGTGTGCATGCCTGAGTATGGAGGAGTGGGGAAGGGAGAGTCACATCACAGCATATATAGCTGTACAAGTTCCCATAGATTACAGGAGGGTGTCAGAAAAGGTTACTCACATCGAGGCCTATAGCTCTCTTGCCCCTGTGTAGTTAATAAAGACAATACTTCCAGAGGGGCAGTAAGGACACAGAAAACAGAGGCATGCTCTGAGCAATCCTTTGAAAGTGCCTGTCCCTGCTGGCTTTGAGGAAAGCAAAGAGAGAGGAGCCACCTTAAGAGACTGTCAGGGTTTGTGAGTGACCTGCTAAGTCAGGGGAAGGCAACAAACCATGTGGTGGAGGCGAGGAATAAGCGATGATCTCCACAGGCCAGGGATTTCACTCAATGTGGCCAAAACACTCTTGTATGGAGGAGGTGGTCTGGTTGGATGCTCTGGATTTGAGGACAAGCCTATTACAATTTCTGTGATCCGTTTGGGGGATGCTGAGGGCGAGTGTCTGATGGTGACATGACAGAAGCGTTGTCTTTGTCAAAATGTTGTTCATCACCACTGGCACGTTCTCCCATGCAGAGCACTCCGGGGAACATATGCTCCAGAGGAGTGTCCTCTTGGACCAAGTTCCAGGGGCCAGACTGGTTCTGGCCAGTGAAAGTTAAATTAGTATGCAGGTTGATGTTTAAAAGGAATAACTCACACCTTTCCAATGCACTGTTCCTTCGTAGATGGCATTCTGATTGCTTAGTTTTGCTATAGCTCATGCATTAATTAATTATCTCCCAGAAAAGGAAACAACAGGGTAGAACAGCAGGGCAGAAAGAGAACATGGCACATCAGCAAAAATGAGCAGAGCAAGAACAGACATGTGAACGGAAGCTGTGGGGTTTGGTTTCATGATGTGCAGTGAAAAGCATGTGCTGGGTCAAGTACCTGAGTTAGGTCTTTCGGGCTGAGCAAAGAGTGAAAATTCCCCTTCCCTCCCCTACTCTGACTCATTCTGCAATGCTGCTAAATCTCTCTTTAATGGGAACAAAAGGGTCTCGTTCAGCACTTTGAAAAGTGAAGCTCTGCATCCTTTCTCGAGCATTTCTTTACTAGCTTAAACTCTTGATGAATAAAGGACTCTTCCTCCTACTGCCTTTAAAGACTTTTGATAGATGAACCTCTCAAGAAGGTGCCTGGTGTGAAAAGGTGCCAGGGCTTTGGCAGCCCATGTCAGTGGGGTCACTGTGGCTGTCCTGCAGTGCAACCGCAGGGGTTTGATGGAGAAGCACAGACCTGGCCATAATCTTTCTTGTCTGTTGTTAAAAGATGCTAGCGAGGTCTATTAGTGTCACGTGCATTATACTTGAGTAGTATGTTGTCTTTCCGCAAATTACAGCATGATGATACCTAATAATTTTGTCAGAATTACCATAATCCTCATACATACCCTACTTTCCACAGGCATGAGGCCATAAAATCAGTCTTAAATCTGTTGGTATTCCTATTCTTTTTTTGTTGTTGCACAGTGACTGATTTTAATTGAGGTATACTGGACACAAAGGAATGCCAATGAGATACCTTCCTTTAAAAATCTGCAAGCCAGCAGCCTCTCCATTCGATGCTGACTTCTTAGACTTCTTATTGTCACAACTGCGTTTCCTAAGGAATTCACACACCTTAGAAGGAAAATACCACTGCTTTGCAATGCAATCAGAGAGATCGCATGTCAGAGCAGGTACAATCCAAAGTCACATTTGTGAATATTACGCAAAGAGTGTGTTCCTTCTCTTTCTCTTTCTGTCTTGTGTTGGTGCTCTCCGGGTCTGTGCATATATGTATGTGTGTGTATTAATGTACAACTGTATGTTTATTAATTTCGTCCTATGTGGAGGTGGTACGACCATCCTGCAAAACAGACCCTTTTCTGCATTACTGTCAGAAAGGAGCATGAAGATTGCAAACCCATTCCCATTCTGCGCCTTTTACACCAGCATGCCGCTGGTAATACAGAATGCTATAGTGAAGTAGGAATGATCTGACATCTGCATTGCATTAAGGTGGCAGTTGTCCTTTGCAGTCTCTTTTGTTGAGCCTTCATCCTGTTAAGTCATAAATGATGTGATGCTGTAACAGGATAGCTCCTGCCATAGGCAGCAAACATGCAACTCTCGGTGTCAACTTTTGGCTTGCTATCTCTTCAGTTCACTGTGAGTCCTACCCTCAACCTTCTTCAGCAGGTTTACTCTGGGTTTTCAGAGTAAATGACCTGCAGAGGCAGGGCATCTATTTTAAATACAGATCAGAGAGAGCCTGAACTTGCTGAGAGCTGACCTCACCATCGTAGCGGTGCACGTTCAAGAAGAGAAGTCACATAGTGTTGCTGGGGGTTGATTGTTCATTATAGGTGGCGGTGAATTTGCGGTAAATCGTGAAGCGCTGGTACGTTGTCTCATACAACGATCACAGTAAGTTACTAGCTACCGAGGGGCCACCACTCCTCTGGCATCTGACATTGAGCTGTGCACTTTCCACGTTGCCACCACAGCCACGTTTTCTGGATTGCCTCACCTGCTGGGAGATTGTGAAAAGTCTGTGTGTTCCTCCGGAGCCTTTTTGGGCCGGCATCAGCGGGAGCAAAATAAAGGAATGATTTTGTTTGCTGCATTCAGCTGTGTGAAGTGCGTGTGTCTCGGATGGTTCTACAAGGGGTGCAAGAGATCAGTTACATGGATACCAATTAAAGTGGAATTCGACAAACTGAATGGAGTATTAGAGCAGCTATGTTTGTTCCTTTTTTTTTTCTTTTCTTTTTTTTTAATTTAATGAGGCCTAATATTCTCAGCCAGCCTTGTGCGCAAGACCTTCAGCTAAAACTGTCACCAGTTAATGAGGCTTTTCCAGTGTGCTTAACCTAAGGCATAAAAGAGGAGCACAGATATGTCAGTATTTCCTTGATTTGACTGTATATTCTCTGGTTTCATGAGTAAGACACTTTGAGTGCAAGCTGGGTTTTTTTCTAATGTAATGTAATTTAATGCCTTTTTTGCAGTGTATTTACGGCAAACAGAATCTTGACTTTTTGGTTCCCCTTCCCCACGAGGATGCCTCCCCCGAGCAAAGCTGCCCGGGAGGGAAGGCCCATGCCTGAGTATCTGCATTTGCACACGCAGAAGGGCGCATGTACGTGAGGCTCGGCAGACAGCATGTCTGCTCCTTCCCTATGGCTGGGGGAGGGAGTTTACCTTCCAGCTCTCCTCAGTCTCATTACATGCGGGATCAGGTCTGTGCTGTTCCAGACTTCTGCACAGCGGCTTCAGCAGGGTCCTCTGGAGAGCTGTCAGCTTTCTCAAATCTGCCAGTCTGGTTGACAATGCAGTACATGAAGTTATGAAGCATAGAGTTCTGCTACCTTAAGGGTTGGGGTTTTTTTCCTATTTCCTTTTCTGTTTTGGTTTTTGTGGGGGAGAATGTTCAGGAGGTTTTTCCTTTATTTATTTATTTATTTTATTTTTTGCCAGAAGAAATACTTTCTGGAGGAGAACAGCCTTTTTCTTATTCGCTTGCAGGTTCTAAATTACCTAAGGCTTAGAAAATCAAATTGGTTTGAGTAATAAATCCCTTAGTGCGTTATCTGTTATTTGCAGTATTTCATGTACACAAGCTATTCATCTGATTCTTTTTTATAAATCTCATTTTTAATCAGTCAATATCATTGACCTTCCAAGTCATTTGATGTATAATGATAACTTCTTACAGGATACTTTTTTTATCCGTGAATATCGTAAACACCCCTTCTGTCTAACAAATAACCATAAAAGCAGACACTCATATGCTCTTTCACACCTAGGAAAATGCTAGTGCTAGCAGCCAGACACCTGAAGTTATTATTATTGGGGGAGTACTTCCTGCTTTTCATATGAAATGCCTAGTAGCACAATAATCCTAATTGTCAAAATAACCTTATTATTTGAACATCTTCTCCGCACCCCATAACGTGGCAGGAATCCCACGCACAACAGGGTATTCTCTGATCCTGTTGTAGGTTTTTTTTCCTGTTCTCACAGGCAAACATTTTATCTTTACTTCTAACGCTTAATGTTTTTCAGCAATGCTATCTTTTTTTTTTCTGTTATTCCTGGTTTTTACTTCTGAGTTTTGTCCTGTTTGTTATTTGCTGCGTATTTTGTATGTGCAACGACATAGAATTAATAGCCTTTTGTTTCTCTTTGGGAAGTCTCTTGTCTGCTGTGCATCGCTTCAGTTATTAATAGACATTTATGTAGGTAATGCAAACTCTTGACTAAGCGAGTCGTTCTGCAGGGTGTCTACAAAGTTCAGATGCATGGGACCAGAGTATAATAATTAAGAAGAGGGGGGAGGGGAAAATACTGAGATAAAGATTCTGTTTCATACTGTATCTCTTTGCATAACTGGCTACTTAGATAACTCAGATTTGTAGAAGCAAAACTCAGAAGCTGTTTCAGGTTAGTCAGCTGTTCAAGGAGCCTTTTGATAGACCATCTTCTTCCTAGGAAAGGGACAAGCACACCCAATATAATGCTATTTAAATGCATTACTGCGTTTTTGCAGAAAGCTTATATAGGGGAATATCAACTAAAAAAGCTGTCTTCTCTCCCAAAGTGTAACTGTGATAATGGCTTGATTATCTCAGCCTCCCCTTTTCCTGATTCTGCAAATTGAGGGATTTTATAAGTAGAAATAAGAACAAAACTTAAAGTGCTTAAAAATACAAGGTGAAATCAAGGCCTTGTCAAATCTCACTCTTACTGACAAGGAGATGATTAGTTACACCCCAGAAACTGTAGGGACCCAGTGGAGGAGCAGGCAAAAGGCAAACCTGGTTGCAGTCACAGAGTTACTGTACGCTGACTCTGTAACCTCAGACCCAGCTGAAGTGAGCTCATGAAGTCGAGGAAGCTGTAGACACACCGTTTCCCTTCTTTTAAGCGCCGAATGAGTTTGTTCAGAAGACCTCAGAGTTGCATTACAGCTGCACTTGAAGTGCAGGGCATAAAACCATTCATACGTCATTGCAAGCAGGTATTTTCTCTTTCAACTAGAACGTTTTATCTACTTAACTCCTTGTACTGCTGTGAGGCACCTTTTTTACCTCTCACAAAAAGACTGCTGCCCCTTGACTCCTGCTAAGTGAAGGCCATTGTGTTGAACAACAATGCTAACTTGCAAAGGGAAAGCAATTCTGTGTAAAGGTTTTGTAAAATCTATCTCAAGGGCTGCTAAGCCTGCTTTGCTGAAATGTTTGGGGGGTTTTTTTGCTCATGGGAAGACTGGAAGAAACCCCGACACACTTTTACGATCATCCATCCTCTTGCGTATCAGTCAGCCTTGCAGCTTTCAGTCTTTAGCCAAATGTCATGAAAAACACTTTTGCACAGATCAGTACTTCTGCAGAGCAGGCTTCCCAGGAAAAAGGGATGGACCTTTACTATCTGAAGCTGGATTTGTAAACAGTGAAGTCTAAAATTGTCATTACAGAGTCTTCATTTGTTGTTGCTTTTTGGAGGTCCCTGTTGCTTTTCAGAATATTCATATTTCAAAGAAATATCCTTCCTCAGAGGCAGAAAGCTGAAGTGCACAGCAGAGTTCACGTTTTCTTGGAGAAGGCCGTCATTTGACCAGTCCAGTAACTCTCTTAACAGATCCAACTCTCTTAACAGGTTCTGTCTGCGAAGTATTTCGTTACTGTTTGCTGATTTAAATATAATCCTTGTGTTCATTTCTTATAGTAGCATGCACAAGCATACTACATAGAAGTGGAAAGTGGGTGCTTATTTTGTAATAAGAAAGATGCACTGATACTTTTAGAGGTTCACATGTTGACTATCCTTTGCGTCAGAAGCTATTGTTTATCTGCAGTTTCCTCACTTGCAATAACTTGGGCATTGCAGTCTTTCTCTTTTTGTAATTCAAATGATATCAAATTCAGTTTGCTGTTGCAGCTTAGGGATGATGTCCTGTTTTAATGGCAGGTGGTGGGTAGAAGCAGAATACTGGGGCTGGCTTGAGCATAAAGAAGCCTGCTAGGTTCCTGCTCCATGATAGCTCTGAGCCTCCTTGTTTTGCAGCCAGGGTGGCCTGTGATACTTAAGGGGAAATGTCCATAATGGCTCAAATTACAAAGAGAAAGATTTGGAGAGGGATAGGTAATATCTTCTTTTAAATCATCTGATAAACTTGTTAAAAATAGGTAGCCCTGCAGGTGAGAAGAATCCCTCTTCAGGGGTCTTCTGCAGATTGACAGCATCGTGTCACGCTGGTTCGCACAGATTGTGGGGAACAAACGTGCACCGTTAGTCCCAGAAATGAGGGTCAGGTTTTTTTCCCCCGCTCCATGTTAGTCATACACAAAGGAAGTTGAGAGGACTATGCTCTGTGTGTTTCTCTTTTTTTTTCCTCTCATTTTTTGATGGACATCCTGTTGATGAGCAAGTGGGATTAAGTGACTGGATTAAACATTTCAACTGCCCTCACCTCACCAGCAAGGCAATCTGCAAGGGAAAGGTAGCAAACACAGAAATGTGAACAACCTGGATGCCTCCTTCTACCCGCTTGAAATTCCCTTTCTTGCAACTTGTGCCTGTTGCCTCAGGACACTTGCCTCTTGCCTCTGTAACTTCCCTTTTGGTGGTGGAAATGTGCAACGAGATTCCCCCTTTGGCGACATCCTCTCCAGGGTAAACACAACCCAGCTTCCTCAGCCTCTCCTTGCATTTTATCTAGTCCATTCTCCTAACCATCTTAGTAGTCCTCTGCTGGACTCCAATTTGTTGACATCTCTCTTGTACTGTGGAGGGGTGCGTGAGGTTTCATACGCAATTTCAAATAAGTAGAGGGGAATAATCTCTTCTCTTAAGTTGCTGGCTATTTCTTGCTTGTACAGCTCAATCTGTGGTTAGTCTTCATGACTACAGTGGTGCATCACTGACTGCTGTTCAGTATCTTGCTCAAATGTACAGTACAGATTCCTACCATCTGAACCAAGTATTTTTCCAAACTCCCACTATTTTGTAACTTGGCATTTCTTTGCAATGGGAATTTTCCTTCAGGTGAGAATGTACACAGGACTGTGAGTTCGCATCTGGAGGCTGTATGTTCTCTTCTTTCATCTGGAGGGGAGAAGAGCCATCGTGATGTGGCATAAATAGCGCTGGGACACAGCCCTGATGATAAAATGTCTTGGCAGCATATTCCTTTTCTGTCTTCCTGTCTCCAGCTACTACTTAGCTAAGGAACACAAAAGGGAAAAGTAAGATTAACTGTACTTTGGCACGTATTCCTACAGCAAAGGGAGTGAAAAGCCAGAGGGTTTGGAATTGCTATTGAGCTTTAATATTCATTCTCTGTCTAGTGGTACAGGAATGCCTGTGATTCTGGTTGGGGATCCCTGGCTCTCTGTCCAGTTCAGATGCCTTCTCCAGCATCGGAATCCCAGTCAGCACATATCTTACAGGAGAATGCAGTCTAGGACAAAAAGGAAATTGCCAGCTCTGTGGGCAACATTATATAGAGTTTAACTTTATTCTTTTTGGTTTTGTGACAAATTCAGAATTTCATAATGCAAAAAAATGCAAACCCCCACTCCCATCATAAAAATTTACCATGGATACTGAAGCTGAATATGTGGCAGAGACTGTACATTATTTCAATGCTAAACTCTTACGAGATGCCAAATTTCCACAAAGTCAGCTCTGTCTGCAACATCTTGTAAACCTGAAAAATCAATGTCCTGGGTTGTGTCTTTATTAGCCTTGATCTCACCTTCTCCTGAAATAGAGTAGTAGCATTTACCATCTTTTGAATGTGTCTGCAGCTACATTCAGGTAGCTATTGTGCTGATTGTTTTAAGGGAGAGGACTAAACTCTTAGTCCTTTAGAAGACCGATATCCCCGCTGTTGATTTGATGTTAACATCATGCTGTATCAGGAGCAGATAGTAGTGTGCTACAAGCGCGAGTTGTCTTTAGACAGTGATAATAGCACAAGATGGGGAGCAGTGTTTCTGATTAACTCGTGGACTTTCTGTCTCACCTTTTCCAGTCCTCCTAATCCCTCCTGTGTTTCATATTCCCCTCTGTGCAATGCTGGTGGAAGTCCTTACCTGTATAATATATAAGCATAACAAAAGGGATTCATTAGGTGGGTTTTTTCATGTTCTCTAAACTCCTTTGTGGAAGACAATATAGGAGAATACTGTTGCTGCCAAATGAAATAATCTGCTTTGTATTTTAAAACCAGACATATTTGGAGCCTTATCTCAAAACAAAACTCACCTCCATGCAAGTATGAAAAAAAAATGGCTGGAGCTTGATCCCCAGTTCATTCAGATTGCTCCTCGCTGTTGGTACGGTCCGTGAATCAAACTTGCAATATGCATTTCTCTCTCCCTCTGTCACATTCTGCTAATCCACTTCGTATTTCATATGGGGACTTTTCCCAGTGGCAACCAATGGCTGACTGGCAAAGGGGCTTTAAAGAGAGGGAAGAGCAAGTTCCAGTCCCAGAACTCAGTTCTGCACAAAGCCAGAAGTGGCAGGTGCATTGGGAGCATTCATAGTGCTAAAGTCCGGGGGAGGCACAGTACTATAGTTACCTTAATGGTGGTTTGGAGGTGAGTAGCTGTTAGCAGTATGATATTTTTAAATAGATACTGTCGTCCTATTATTTTTGGTCAAAAACGAGAAAAGAAATGCAGGAG
Source organism: Sagittarius serpentarius (assembly GCA_034782735.1). Taxonomy (NCBI): domain Eukaryota; kingdom Metazoa; phylum Chordata; class Aves; order Accipitriformes; family Sagittariidae; genus Sagittarius; species Sagittarius serpentarius. Next base: position 15,110,879 of record JAVKLA010000001.1, read on the forward strand.
CCATTTTTTCTTTCAAGCTTAACATTGTCAGTTGGGTTTGTGTTGATTCAAGTGCTCTTCCTCAGTGACCTGCATCTCCCTGTGCCTGTGAGATGTGAAAGATGCTGTTGACACAAGCAAAGGCTCAGGCTCCCTCAGCTCATATCCCAGACAGCACTTTAACATGGCATGTTTGATGCTGCATATTTCTGTCTCACCGACAAAGTGGCAGGGAAAGTTATTGCATTCATCTGGGAAAGGGAATGGAGCAGAATGAAAGCCACAGCAAACAGTGCTGTCTTCCCTTTCTTCCCTGTCCTTGGTCTCTGCCGTAACACCTCTGAATGCAGGAGGCAAAACAGAGAGGTCTGGGCGCTTAAAACAAGGCTTAGAAATGCACCCCACACAAGGTAATGCCTAAAATTCAATGATCAGGTGCGCAATGTGAAAACAATCCCAGGTCTTGGTTTACAGGAGCAACAGCTGCTGCATTTGTGCTAAGAAACCAGTTTATACACACTGAAATGTGATTGCAAGATAGTACTAGAGGTAGTACTAACCCTCCCCATTCATATTTGTCTTGCTGTGCTTTCCTCAAGTGCATTACGCCACTACAGAATCTGGAGGAAAAAGAAAACAGTCTGTGTTGCTCGACACACGTATCAGGGCCACTGCAGATCTCCTTAACACCTTTGTTGCCAAATCAGCATGAATTAAAGCAATGAGGTTTGAACAGGCAGTATTAGGAGAAGTTCAGGATAAGTAAGTATTAATATTTAAAACTGCAGGTTTGGGTCTTTTTATTCGCTGATTAAAACTAAGTGTGCCTCATACAGTGGCCATTGTTAGCTATGCCATTCATTGTAGGTTTGGATGTACAACCCTTTGCCTTGTGCAGAGGCATCCAACAGACAATGGCTGCGCACCAACGTACCTTGTCATTTCTGTGTTACTAAACGTGTGAGCTCATCTTCATGTTTTCTGCAGGTTTTTCTTCCATCCCTTTCTTTTTCTGAGGACCTCAGTACTCCTATCTCCATGTTAAAGATGTACAAGCTATGTTTTGGGGGTATGTGATGAATGCCTGTACTACTGCCACTCACAGAGCGTGGAGAGGAGCATCCGTGGTGTTGATGTAGGTGGTAGCGGACATGCAGTACCCGGAGCAGTTGCTCTGCTCCTTGACCTGCCAGCCACAACAGCCAAGGCGGAGGTGTTGGAGGACACAGTCCCCTTCGGCTGTGCTTGTGCTGTCTGAAGAGGACACTCCCCCTGGGGCTTGTCACTGCGCTGCTTGTGCTGGTTTCAGTCTAAATCAGACCAGTTTCAGTCTAAATCAGCTAAGCTGGCTGGAATGGTTTTGAAAGGTGGTGGTGGTTACTGTTCCTCTGACCTGAGAGAAATCTGGGAGCGTTTGTGTGCGTCACCCAGGTGTAACAAGTCATTGAAGACAGGCTGGAGCGGAGGCCTCAGCGTGCATGGCCACAGCCGGGAGGGAAGCGTGTGGAAAGACCCAGAGCTGGCACAGAGGGAAATGTGCTCCCTTCCTGGTGCAAATGAGTAGCGGGATGCCTGTCTGCCAGAGTGGGAGAATAATAAAGACAACATATGCTGTGCTGTCAGTTTGCAAAGCTAAGAACGGTTGCTTGGAGCTCATTCCTTCTCCACATCTCATTTCCTTTGGCCTGTAATCTGTGTTAGCATTACCTGTTACTGCTGCTCTGTTTTCACTGCACGAATGCTGCAAGTGAAGTACAAAGCCCATTTAAGTTTTGTGCCCTGAAGAATATGTTGTATTGTTTTCTTTTTATGGGATGAAATAAATCTGTCAAATAAGAGAGTTAGCAAAGGGCCAGGTTCTCAGTTCTGACTCTGCTCCAAAGTCGTTTTAGCAGAACAAGCTGAGCATCACCTGCTCTGAAAGGGGGCACGTAAAGAAAGGCTTTTGGAAGGAAAGCCGAGGTTAATACAACCAGAGGCAGGGCAAGGAAGGGGGAGGACATCCCTGTTGTGGGTAATGTGTGAAAATTAAGTAAGACCGCAGAAGGAGGGGGCCGCTGGAACAGCCTGGCCAGCTGGAAAGCTCCGGAGCTCCTGGGTGCTGCCATCTACTGTGGAAACCTGCCCCCGGCTGGAGCTGCGGCACATTCTTCCCTTCCAAACACAGGCACTGCAAATCTGAACGTGCGTTTTTTGTGTGTGCCATCTAAATAACAGCTCTGTTGGGTGAAGTACAGAAATAATTTCCCAGGCCAGCTGGTAGGAAATCATGGTTATAAGTCTATCGGGGAATTACATTTTAATCGCAGTCTATAGTAGAAAGACTGCACTACAGTTTAGTATTTTACATGAAAGCCTGCTATTGAAAAAATGTTCCCCCCCACTTCAATAGATCTTTGCCGCCAACTGCAAGCAGTTTCAGCTCTGTTTAGCTGGCAGAGTTCATTGTTGACAGACTAAGAACTGGAATTAAAATGTGTGACAGTGCATTAAGGAAACACACTAAAGGGGATTTAAAATACAGTCAAAGAGAGGCAGACAGAGGGACGGGAAAGAGGAGAGGAGGCAGCCAAGCAGCTGAATGGCTGGTTGGGGTGTGGGGGTGGCAGTGGCAGGGAAGAGGTGAAGGGATCACACTTCTTTCCCGTTGGAAAAATGCTTTATAAGCAGCTAGCAAACATTGATGGCATTCTTCTGCCAGCCAGCCAGCAAATAACAAGCAAAGAAGGGGACAGAGCAGCTCGGGTGGGTCTCACAAGCCCTGTGAGAACTGGCAGCTCTTTTTGTTTGCCTGATAGCCAAAGTGATTACTTCTGCCACTCATCCTGAGAAAGCTAATGGGGCTCCTGAGGACCCCTCCCCACTAAACAGTGGCAATTACCATGGTCCCCAATCAAAACTGGGGCAAAGGGAGAAGAGGAGGTCATTTGAGATAAATAAGTAAATCCTGGTCCATTACCTTTCCTGCTGGCTTATTCATCCTTTAAGTTCTCCATTTCAATGTTCATTTGTGAATGGCAGCTCAAAACCAGAAAAAAAAAACCCACATACACACACAAAAAAACAACAAAAAACCTACATGAAATGGAAATGGGCAGGGAAATATTTGCCAGGAGGTACTTGCTGCATTTGCATCTATCATCAGGCAGGTGCCTGGTGCCTCATTTGTTCAGAGCCATGTGCAGGGTGTCCCTGGAGCAGTGGAACAGCCATATCCTACCAGCACGTGTCCAGTTTGCTTATTTTACACATAGTCACAGTCCATCTGAATGGGTATCCTTGGCTGAAATGGGCAGCGTGTTACATTTTAAATGTCTGTGATAGTCCCTAGTCTGGTGTATCTTCACAATAGCTGTGTGCTACTGTTAGAAAGAGGAAAGAGTTCCTTGTATGGTCCAGTAGACAGCCACAAGGGGAGCCAATATTCATGTTGCTGAAAATCAGTCATGAGACCTGAGATGCTAAATACAAAGTAAGAAAAAAAACCTACTTTACAGGGGAAGGATGAAAAGAAAGTCTACATATTTTTCTAACTATTGTACCTTAGTAAATATAGCTATAAATAAGGCCATGGAGGGCACTCTCTGCTAATTTTCTCTGTGGCTGAAAAACTGTGGGCTGTTTTTAACTATGTCTTTTAAAAAAAGTCATTTTCTATTGATAACTCAGGCTTCAGGGTTTCTTAAGTCATCTCTTTGAAGTTTTGTTCCATGCCAGCTTTCAGAGTCACCGCTTACTTGTGAACAGCCTCACTAGATTTTGTGAAACAGGGTGCCCATGGAAACAGATGAGCAGCTGTTTGAAATACAGGTAGGCAGGCACAGACAGCTCAAGGCCAGAACAGGTTTTTTTAAAAAAAGAAATTACTTCTCACCAAGTGTGGTGGTCTCACTGTACAAACTCTTGCTTCTTCTGTAGTAAGTCTCTATACTAACTCTTATCATCCACTTCCCATGAAAAGTAATGTCCAGAAATTGGTCTGGGCTGCAGAATTTTGTTTTCTGTCCAGTAAGGGGTGGATTTTACTCCTTGATTTCAGTTGGTCTTATATCCATGCTGGAAATGCAGTCACCTGTCTTCTGTTTGAGTCTTGGGTGTTGGGTCTGATCCGCCTCTTGATCACAGAATAACGACAGGGAATTGGGATCAGGAAGGAGAGTAATGCTCCAACCAAAAGTGGTCAGCCCTAGGAGACCTCACGTTTCTGTAGAAATAATTTTTTGTTAGAAAACATCCATTTCATGACATGCTTTCTCTAGTCCTCGCTAGCAGATCCAACTGCAGTCCTACCAGGCTAAGCTCTTATCCTGCCCAACACCCTCCAGCCTCCGTGTAGATCATAGCCCTTCAGTCCTTGCCAGACCTTGCCTTACTGCTCAAGAGTTGCCTGAGGCCTGAAGTGAAAGTCGGGCCAAGAGCTGCTTCTTTATGCATCATTCAGTCTGTTAGTGATCTCAGTTGGCCTTTATGGAGAAGCAGAACTGGCTTGAGGTCTAATTTGGCTCCATCTCGTGAAGCCAAAGGAAGGACCTGTGATACCACTGCAGTAACTGCCAGACATGATCAATATCTGGAGCTCTTGTACCTGTCCAGTAGGGATTTAAGTTCCTTGATGCCCCTGTTCCTGAAGTGTTTGCCAAATCGGTAGAGGCAGAGTACAGGCAGTCCAAATTGAATTTGGATAGCCAGCAAAGATGCTGAAAGCAGTGAAGGTGCTCATTTCCTTATGCAGCAATTGTCATTAATGGTTTTGGTCACTGGTGTTACAGTCAAGCTTGATGATTTTTATGTGGGGTAAAGCCCCGAAGTATAATCTGCTGTGGACATGACAGCAAGTATCCAGCAGCAATGCAGAATTTGAGGATTTTTTTTTTTCTTTTTTTCAAATACTGATCTGTCAAAGCTGAACCTGATAATTATGCAGTATTTGAAGGTCATTGGGACGGTATATCATGCTTTTTCTCAGCCTCTCTCTAGCTTTTCCACTTTACTCACTTTAATCCAAAAGCCATGAGAGTTGAAAAGTCTTTTCATTGATGTCAGGTCAGGTTCTCAAGAGATTTTCTGTATCACAGTAAACATTTCGGATTTTTTACTTGTGTGTGTGTGTATGTGTATATATATATATAAATAATTATTCAATGTGTTATTGGGAATGGTCACTGTTGCTCCTGATATTAATGCTAGAATCAGTTAATCAGCAGTGTTACATGCACGAAGCTTTTCCCTTTGTCATCTGAAGATTCTACTACGTCTAATAATATGCCTGCTAGATCATTCAGCAGTTGAACTGGATATAACATAACAAGAATATGAACGAGTAAACTGTCCTGGTGCAAGCAGTTGTTAGTTGTAAAAAGTAGTTAACTTTGGTGGATAGTAGAAGAAAATTTTATTTCTTTCAACAGAAGAATCTATTTATCTGGTCCTGGTTTTGCTTTAATTTGTGATTTGATTTTGCTTGAATTTATTATTAGCATGAATGCCAGGTGTTCTTGTTGTCCTCTTTCCTTCTATTGGTATTCTTTTAAAATAGTCATGAGTAAGCAGGAAACTTTGACCATTGACAAGATCCTTAGAGTTTCTTACCTGTTTGTCTAATCACATCTATTTTCCAGTATTGGAGGACTTAGTGGTTGGAAGCAAATGAATTTGAGTCAGGGGTAACTCTCAGCCAGAAAGTCTCTGGGCTAGATTAGGAGCTGAGACAAAAATCCTTTCAGTTTGCATCTTTATCTTGTGGGCTTGCATGTTAATTGGGGTCATTCATGTTATGTCTTCCAGTGTTCGAAAAGAGAACCGTATTTATCGAAATCTCGACCTGCAGGAATTGTTAGACTTCAGTGTAACATTGTGTTTTGCATTTAGTCTTTGTCCTCACGTTAGCTTCTTTTAGCTAATTCTCACCACTTTGAAATGTGAAATATCGCAGTGTTTATGCCACTTACTCTCAAAATAAAAAAAAACAAGCTCCAGCTTTTCACGTTTGGATATGTATGTGTAGTGCATTCATCCACATCACCTTAAGCTTCCTGAATTTCCTAGTTTGCAAGCAAACTTCTTGTCTCTGAGGTGCCACGTATGTATGTACCAAACTTTAAATATTCCATTCTGGAAATGTGGACACGCAGTTTCTGTGTTGTGGCACTTCTCATGCTTCAGTTTGAGATCCAAAAGCCCTGAGGTCAAAATGGTCCTAATTAAGTCTATTGATACCTTTGAAAATACCATCTATCTCTAGATATGTAGCTTATCTTTATCATTCTAGATGTTGTCTGCAAGCAGTGGGTTTATCGATTCAGCTTCTGTTGTGAAAGTAGCTGAAGAAACTAGCCCAAGCTAGAAAGGAGTCCAAGTTCAGATCTTCATCAAAACTTTCCCCATGTTGAAGAGCTGTTTGGAATTAGAATCCCAATTCATGCTTGTTACAGAAACAGGTCTTTTCTACACCATTTGGAGCTGACATTTCCCTGAACTTTGTCAAATTAAGATATGGGGATGTGATTTGAACTCGTTAGGAGAGTTTTAAGGGCCTCATTCTTCTCCAGGCAGATGTGATGCAGTTAATTTCAGTGGGTTTAGAGCAGCATGAGAATGGCTTGGCAGAGTGAAAAATTAAGTTCCTACCAAATAAAATGTGATCTTTACCAGACTCTTACTTTAGCAACCTACTTGTCTGGTTTGTACTTTATAGCTTTGCATTAAGATCTGTATTTACAGTGTCGTTATGCACAAAGTCTTCCATAGAGAATTTTTTTCTTTCTCGTAATTAAAACAGTAGGAATTAATGACGGACTGGTGAGGCTTGCTGTTTCTGCAGTAATGAACTGAACTACTTTGAGTGGGTAAGAAAAAAATGTTAATATGGTGATTATTTTGGTCTGAACCAAGTCCTGTCATAAAAGATAAAAGTATTAAAATTGCATTAGACATATAAAAAAAACCACAGCCCAGAACAGTAAACACATTGCAACTGTGTACGTAGTATAGCTTTGATTCTAATGCTCAGCTAATTACAAGAGAAAACATGATAATTTCCTTCAAAATGGCAAACATTACATACAACCTTACCTGAAGTCCTTCGAAAACTGAGGGCACTGCCCTTGAAAATTCATCGTCTTCTGTCTCCCTTCCGATTTTCATCTGTTTCTCTTTTCACCTAGGAACTTTTAAATAAAAGTTGCCGTGTTTTCTGCTGGCTTTACTGAACCACATCCCTCTAGCCAGATCAGTTCTGCTCAAAACAGTGAACTCTTCCCCCTGCCTTTCATTTGCCAGTTCTTCAGCTCTCACCATTTCCAAAGGGACTGATGCACCTCGCAGAATAAGCAGGCTGAGGGCTACCAGCAGTAGAAAATAAAGCAGTATGGCGGAACCCGGAGGAGTCTAGGTGCCCAGGGTAGGAGAGTCAGTGAAGCTGGGGGAGAGGGGCTAGTATTGCCCCACTCATGTCATCAGAACATGGAATAGCAGCTCACTGTGAAGTCTGGGTTTGCATTTGAGAAATCTCATAAATTTTGGCAGCTCAGGCTGTTTGTATTCAACTGTTTGTCCCTTTTGTCTCTGAAAAATACTCATCCCCTTTCCCAAGAACAGTGTCTCATGTTGTGGTGCCTTGGAACCGCAGGGACATGCAAAGATTGAACACCAGTAATTACTGACTTGCACAATCAGCCAAAAATTGAGATCTGTTACGCAGTTTCCATGATCGTAGCAAAGAGATAACAAGTTCAGGTTTTTCCTGAATGAATTTTAGTTAATTTAGGAAAAGCCCTCCTTCTCTAGAGACAGCCCCTGACTTCCTCCTCCCTGAATTCAATGCAGAAGCCATCATTCTCAGGTTTTCCTTCAAGTTATGCTAAAAGTCTTGTTCTAACTTTCTTTGTCCTCCTTTCTGCGGCTCATCCTATAGCATCCCTTAGTTTTGTGCGGACATCCAGTTGGTGTTCAGGCAGTTCCCTTTCTCCATGGCTGTGTTTTGACCCTGCAGGAGAAATCTGAGCTTCCTGGCTGGGCCCCTGGGGGTGGCCTCTTTGGCCATCTAATCCATTCAGCAGCCTGAATCCCTTCTCGCACTTGTACTGAATGAAACCTGGTTTTCAGTCCCACCTGGCTCTGTGTTGTTTCACAAAACTCCTGGGATGATATTACCCATTTTCCTTTGCCACTGTTAACTCTGTCATAAGAAACATGCAAAACCAACTTCCTTCTTAAAACACACAGTATGATGTTTCCAAAACATTTGGTGTTTGCCAGGTGTTGTGGTTTAACCCCAGCCAGCAAGTAAGACCCACACAGCCGCTCGCTTACTCCCCCCCGGTGGGGTGAGAGAGATAATCAGAAGAGTAAAAGTGAGAAAACTCGTGGGTTGAGATAAAGACAGCCTAATAGGTAAAACAAAAGCGACGCATGCAAGCAATGCAAAGCAAAGCAAGGAATTCATTCACCGCTTCCCATGGGCAGGCAGGTGTTCGGTCATCTCCAGGAAAGCCGCGCTCCATCACGCATAATGGTTACTTGGGAAGACAAATGCCATCACTCCGAACGTCCCCCCACTGCCTCCTTCTTCCCCCAGCTTTATATGCTGAGCATGACGTCATATGGTCTGGGATATCCCTTGGGTCAGTTGGGGTCAGCTGTCCTGGCTGTGACCCCTCCCAACTTCTTGTGCACTCCCGGCCCACTCACTGATGGGGCAGCATAAGAAACGGAAAAGGCCTTGATGGTGTGTGTAAGCACTGCTCAGCAAGAACTGAAACATCCCTGAATTATCAACACTGTTTCCAGCACAAATCCAAAACATAGCCCTATACTAGCTACTATGAAGAAAATGAACTCTATCCGAGCCAAAACCAGCACACTAGGTCAGCTGCTTATTGTTATTTATGTGTTGTTTGTTCAACACATACCAAGACTCTGCTGTTTGGGTGTTGAAAATGTAAATGCGAGCAGTAATATTGGCTTGGGATTGTATTTTTGTTGGCAGAAGAAGGCTGCCTAGCACTGTGGGTCTAGGAGATATAAATTCATAGTATGAATACTGCAGTATAAATTATAATAGATTTAAAAGACAAAGTAAACTTTTAGACCTTTGAGAGTCAGGTGTTTGGGGAATGTCTTTCACTTTCCATCGTCTTGCGTATCCACACTCTTGCCATCATTTGTGTTGTTAACCACTGTTCCTCAGGATATTCTGAAAACTCCAGCTCCGGTCAGACTCTGTGAGATTTTCTACTTTCATTAAAAGCAAAATCAAAGAATGGATGAGCCTCCAAACAGGGTTGAAGTAGATCCTAACATCTCAGAAGCCAAAGGGCAACAAAGAACAGAACACCCTAAGTATTTTTAATGTCGGAATTTTTTAAGTAAACATCTTTAGCTTTAGAGGCTCTGGCCTTGATTTTTCATTGTTTGAGGTTGGCAGTGTTGTGTCTGTTATGTTGGTTGTAATTTCACTGCATAGCAAGACATGACATTTCTCCATACAATATGTGTATTGGTGAACCTTCTTGGAGTACTGAGGGACTTAGTTCTATGACGGCCTGGCTGCTGGGGAATTATAGTCTTGCTGCAGTTACAGGAAAGATCAGAAAGATATCCCTGGCAAAAAAACCCTGGATGTGCCAGGGAGCTGGCGGTCCAGTTTGTGATATAAAGATGCTCCAGTACAGTCTTTCTCCTGAACAACAGCTCACAGTTCAGATGAAGCAGATGGTAGTTACCAGAGCTGCGTGAAGTTTGCCATCCATAAAATAAGGCCCAAAGTGTATTCATGTAGTTCAGGCTTTTCCCCCCTCAGGACAGGGCTGGACGGTTATTTTAAATCTCCTTTAAAAAATGGAAGAGAAGCTGTTTTCCATTAAAAGAAAGGAATGTGTAACGGCTTGAGTTTTCTTAAAACTTTTTGGACTTAGCGTTGTTTTCTGTGGAAATTAGCCTCATTGCAATCTCTCTGTCTGTCTTGAGTTTCCTTTGCAATAACTTTTCAAGATGTTGGTTGAATTTATTCAGATTTGACAGGGGAGAAAAGGTCTCAAAGATATTATCTTTGTATGATTTTCATAAAAATAGGCACCTAGATAGATGAGACTGTGATTAGTACTCCCGCTAAAGGAAAAAAAGGCACTGTAGGCTCAACTACATTATTAAACAGCTGAGAGTCCATGCGGGACACTGCCATAGAAAACCTGCCTTCGGGCTGTCTCGAAGAGTCTTGCCTGCTCTTGTTTCCATTTCTTTTGCCACCCAGATTGCCCAGGTTCCCAGTGGCAAGAGCAGCAAAGTAAAATGAACCCATGTCTTTTTTCCTGGACATACCTGTGGTAGGATTGCCTCTTTGTTAGAGGAGGATACCAGTGCACTTGCAGCATCAGCAGGACACATCAGGACCTTTAGGGAGAGCTTTGTGTTGGAAAGCTACCTAATTCCCTCAAAACTAGCTGATCTCAAGCCTTCTGAAGTTCAGAGGGGCCTTTCAGTTGCTATCGGAAGAAGCGTCAAGGTCCTTGAGGAGCAGTAAATTAGTCTGTGTTCAGCTTCATGAAGCCTTTTTGTGATCTGGGGAATGTCATCGTTGCTACAAGGTAAGCTCTACAAGTCATAGACCCCCTGCAGACTGGAAGACAGGCCAGAAAGGTACAAGGCAGTGGGAATGTGTGACCTGCAGGCAGGACTGTGCAGTGCGGTAGGGCACCATACAGGACTTACCAGCTTGGTCCAGTTGCAGTGTCCTGGCTTGTTGCCATGGCATTTCCAGATTGGGAAGACCTGGGCTCCCCCCATACCTACATGCAGTGTGAGGCTGGAAGAGCAAGGGCATCCAACCTTGGCCTTTGCAACATGCAGACAGCTTAGGCTTTCCTAAGCTGCACGTCCCAGCCTGTGCTTCCAGACCCAGAGTTAGTGAGGGGAAACTGTTTGGTTGTATCTTTCCCATTCCTGAACACCTACTGTCCATAGGGTACAGAGGGGACCATAGCTATTGTAAGTTTGAGGCCAGGTACTCTTCAGCCCCTCGTGGGCTAAGCTGGGTGAGGCTATGTCACAGAAATTTCCATGGGAAGGACAAAACTTTCAGTAGTTTTCCTGAAGAAAGGCACCCTCTGACCCCATTACCAGCATCTCTGTACCTGCCCTTTAGTGTCATTTAGCAGCTTGAGGAAAAGAGGGTTCAGCATCCCATGGGTAGTTGTGTGCTGGTCTGCAGCTCCCCAGATTAGGTGCACCAAGCCCTAGTTTTAGTCTGGATATGTGTATGTAAATAGGGCTGCATTTTTTCCTTCGGTAGAACTTCATGGAATTTGTGATCAATGAGGCCCCCTGGAGCTCTTTAGAAAAGCAGTTTTATGAGCAGTAGAGCTGCTGAGAGCTGGTTGCCTATGATTTATGTCTAGTGATTAGGTTATCTGGAATTTAATATGTTCCTAGTGCTAGTTAAAGTATCCTCAATAATGTCTCTCTCTTATGTGGAGTCTCTAGTGCCCAAGGAAGACTGCGATCACAATAGCAGGAAAACTGTTACAGTCTTTCTCCTCTCCTTGCCTACCTGCTTTCACGAAACTCATAAGAATGCAAAACTTTTGAGACAAGCGTAGTGCCAAATTGGGCTGAAAACAATCAAAAGCATCAAAAATTACTAGAGGAGGACAGATAGAAAGATAAATATGCAAGCACCCATGATTGCACCAGCCTGATTTCTTAGGGAGCCAAGTTAAAAATACATTAAATGGGGAAAAAAAAAGGTAAATGTCAATTCAAATGAAAACAGAGAATGGTCACTTCTGAGCTCTTACGATAGAAAATTGTAGCAGCTGCATCCCATCCCAACCCATTGGCATGACCCTTAGCAGATGCAGTATAGATTTCGAGAAGCTGTTGGTACCATTCACTCTGCCCGTGCTTGGCTAGAAATTTATAAATGAATTCTAATATTTCTAGAATCTGGGATTGGAGGTGCACATATGACCTGTGCTGTATGTGCTGATGTGCTAAAAGCAGTTTTCATAGCGGTGCAGTTTGGAGGAGTTGTGTGAGTTTTCTGGAGAGGCAGAGCCAGAATTATGTATGGGCGTGTTATGTTCTAGTAATAATCTCCTGGGTTAGAAGCCAGTTGATAGGTATCCATATGTGATCCCAGGCATCCTCAATTATCTCAGTGGCTCTAGAAAAAGTTATTTCCATTGCAGTCCATACTACCTGGTGACTGTGCAGCGTTTATTGACCTGGTATTTTTATGCTTTCCTCAGTGACAGCTTGATTCTCCTTGCCATGCTCCTAAAGAACCCTTACTGTAAAGACCTTTTTAAAGGTATTTCTGTTTGAGGATCATGTTGTGTCTTTGCGTGTTTTAATCAATGTGTTTCAGTCAAGATACAGAAACATTTTAAGCCTGGTGCCAGTTAGTTTTAATTGAAGAGGTGAAAAAAACCCCAGCATGATTGAGTCCTTAGGGAAATGGTGAATTTCTACAGCTGAGCCTTTGAAATATCTAGGCAGTTTAGAAGAGAGAGTGGAGTAACTGTGAATGAAGCAGCCAAGAGATGGAGGTATGGGTGAAAAATTCCAGCCAAGAGACATGCAGAGACTGTGCTTGGAGATTTCTCTTATGTTTGGATCTGATCCAAATGAATCAAAATCAACAGGAGACTTTTCTACTCACTGCAATGATCTTACTGTTAGCAGACCCTTTCTTTTATGAATCTTCTCATTTCAATACTAAGAAAAAGAATGTTCATGTGTCTGTATGACAATTTGGCGAAAACAATTGCAGCTGTGTGGCACATCGGCAGTGCTGGAACAATAGTCTGAGCGTGGAAACGACGCTGCAGAACCACAGGAGGAACGGGGACGAGTGCTTAGGCACAGGGTGTCAGCGGCCAGTCTCCGCAAGGTCTTGGTCACAGGTTAGAGGAAGAAGTTGATTCCTACAAAAAAGCCTTCGGCTACTCCAGGCAACACCCCACACATGTTCCATAGCCAGGGCTAGAAGTTTGTCATTGTAAATCATAGAAAAATTCATGGCTGTGGTTTAGAGTGAGGGGCAAAAAGGCACGGGTTCATAGCTGGGGAGAAAGGTCAAGTGTGAGTCTTCTCAAAGAAGACTTGGGATTTTAGAGGAGCCCAAGGGAGTTAGGTTTCCTCTGCTTCCCCAGTGAATTACTTTGCCAATGGTTAAAACCCCTTTCAGCTCACTTTGCACGTTCCAGCTGGGTGCTGTGCAGTGGTAGCAGCATTGACCCAAGGCTTGAACCTGTCTCACTTGTAATTAATGGAAAAAATCTCTTTAAGTTTAGTGACTCAGGAATCGAGTCTTAAGACACTTGAAATGTTACTATCAGTGGAAATATACCTGCCCTGATTCCTTTTTGTTCTACTCAGGTCACCTGTTTCAGCTCAGCGGCCCTCAAAATTTCCAGTGTATTCACCCACCCACATGCTCAAATCTTGAGATGTCAAAGTCATGAGTCTTTTTCTTTCTTTTCGAATAAATCATGGCATCCTTGGCTCTGGAGACAGCTTAACAAAAATGTGGCTGTAACTGAAGTGTTTGCTGTAGCTGGGAAGTGTACAGAGATCAATTAAAAGAGCCAGTTCTCACTCACTGCGAAGTTTCTCAGATTTGGGAACTGAAACCTCCAGCACTGGGATTCACCTTAAAAGTTAATGGCTTTTGAAAGCTTGAGCCAAACCGCATTTAGATATTTCTGAGATCTAGGCTAAAAGAAGAATCAGTTTTGTTTTGAGGACATAATGAAGGTTTCTTTTTAGGCATTTACAGCTTCAGAAGAAGTTTCTCCTCTCTGTAGGATTGTGGTCCCATGGTAAAACTGTAGAACCACTTTGCAGGACGAGTGAACCGATGAATAGCACAAAATATTACTGCAGTCAGTGCTCCATAATTATCTGAGTACATATACCTAAAGCAAGAATTATACTTTATTTTGTGTGATTAACCTGTAACAAAGTAATGTGAGGGCTTGTCTAAACTTGCCTTGGATGCATTATCCCCACATCTCCATGGAGTTGGTGTTACAGTCTAGATAGGGCTGAGCTGAGGTACAGAGGAGCAGGGAAGGGGACAGATCACCTGCCGGTGCAGTGGGCAGTGCTCAGCTGTCCCCTACCTTGCCAGTGCAAAGTCACTGGCTGTTGTTTCCATATGCTCAAGAAGCGTATTTCATATATTCTTGGATAAATTATCTGTGTTACAAACATCCTCCTCAACATCATGAAGTGAAAAGACAAAAAGTGACAGGCTGTATTTAATGATTAAGCCCCTCACGCACACTAAAGGCTATTCAGTCTGAATGCACCTAAGTAGTGGGGCACGGTGGCAGTTTGACTCACACTCTGTGGGCTCTCACTGTCATCACAGTGATGCTCTGAACCATTAATAATAATGTGACGTTTCAGCTGGGAGGAAATATGTGTCTCTTGAAACCACATTTCTATCTTCCCCCCACCCCACTCTAGCATTCATCTGGATTTATTGAATAGGGTTAATGGATTATTTAGCAGGTTTCTCCAGCCATTATCAGGCTAGCACACTCGGTTTATGTGGCTGGCCTGTCTTGTTCTGTCAGCTATCATAAGCTTCTCAATTAGAAAAGGAAAAAAAAAAAAGTATGAAATAGGTAACTATGGTTACCTGTGATGTGGGTTTTTAAGAAGTGCTCAGAAACCTAGTGGCAACAGAGTTTGGAGGTTCAAAGCTTTAATTTATTCAAGAACTCTCTTGAATCAGAGTATCAAAAGCATTTAGAATAAATTCAGAACATTTTCTTTTGTATGACAATATTGCAGTCCTAAGCAGAAGCCGTCATACAGACTGCCTGCTTGCTCTGCTCACATGAGAAGAACACAGGAGTGGGAGAGGGTAAATACGCCCTTGTTCCACTTTTCTCCTGCAGAGCCCAGTGGCCCTTGCAGTGGAATAGCTTGTGAAAGTGGTGGTTTGTAGGAGAAGCAGCAGTGCTTCCATTGTCCTGTTGTATTCCTGTTTACACTGAAATGCTGATATTAAAAGTGGTCATTCAGAGCCCTGAAGCTGTGTGTGCTTCAGGGGCATCTTTCAAGTAAAGGTGCCTGCCTCAGAAATTCAGCCCCAATCATGCTGTCTGCTGAGAAAAAAAAAAATCTAGGCCTAATTTAATGAGAACACAGGATAAAGCTTAATAAAAGCTTTTAATTGGACAAAAAGTGCCCTATGAAACATGTGTCTTGAGGTCAAAAACTTCCCCTCTGAAGTGTTTCAGGGGGATCAGTGGAATTATGTACATACTTGCCTGTTGCAAAGCAGGGAGCTGCTGTCTTCTCTTCTTGTAGGATTTTCATCTGAACACACAAGATGGTAGCCACCGCAGTATTCCCTGTGTGCTTGGTGGGCACTGCCCAAGAGAAGGGGAGAATAAGAAGTTCAGCTGTCCAAAAACATTGTCTCATCTGAACCAAAGAAGTACACAGAGTACAGGAAAGACCTGTTTTGTCACATATTTTATTATCATAACATGCAACATAAGGTGAATACTGGAAAACCTTGCATCCAGTGCCTGACGTGTCAGTTTATCAGTGCAGTTCCAGTGGAAAATTATTATCTGCTACTGGGTCAGTACTCATTTCCCAAGAAAGCTGTCTGAAAAAGGTGGGTTTGTAACTAAGGGAAGATAGGTGTTATATTGGACTGGGGATTCCTGAGACTTAGGAGCAGTCTCTGCCTCTGCCCCAACACCAATCATTTTGGGCAAGTCATTTCATCTTTCTCCTTCTGAAACAGAGCTTTGTTTATTAAATCTTTTCTTTATTTATTATAGTACTGTGTTTATGAACATAGAGGGTGGGCTGTGGAGGGGTAGTAGGGACGGGGGTCCTGACTGACAGAAACCGGCAACAAAAATGCCTTTCTCCAGCCCCTGCCCAGCTGCTTCTGAACCCAGGCAAATTCAGTCTTTCACAGTAATTAAGCATTTACCAGGTTGCAAAGCATAGTCTTCAGGTTGTTGGAGAAGAAGTCAGATAACTGAATTTGTCAGTTATAGCTGAATCCCGAGAGTGACCTCCAGGAGTTACAAAGTGCACTTACCCCTCTGTTAGATGTTTGCTGCATCCGATCTTCATGCTGGTGATTTTGCTTTGTCATAAGACCATTTTCTAGAAAGTAACTCTGAAGCCTTTAAATGCTTACCCCAAGTCCTTGTGTTTAACCAACTTGAAACAAATAGCATATAGTTTATTAAGGGTGCATAAAGTTGAGAATGTTGCAGTTCAGTCAGATGCAGGGCATAGCCATGAACGGTCACAGTCCTCACGGTATTGTTTGAAGTGCTGGAGAATTTCTAATGTGTTTGCGCTGTGGCTGCATTTGTTCTGAACCTGAGGGAAGGCTGTGCTTGTATCTGTTAATCTGGAGGTTCCTTATTAATAGGTTGCACACTTCATTGATTTTTAATTAATTTCTGAAGAGACACAGAGGATAAGTGCTGCAGCCCACAGACATCTCTGTACTTGTTGCAGTCCACATCTCTATTGATCGCCTGCCTAAGGAGCAGAAGTAATCCATTTTAAATACACTTTCTTGGAGAGAGTGAATGCACTACACAATATACTCTCCTGATTGTAATTGCATTGGCAAGAGGTCAGCGGCTGGGGTGGGGGAAAGGTAGCCCGTTGTTTAGTATGCTGCTGGCCCTCCGAGCGCAGCCTTCTCTGCAGGCTTTGTTTCAAGAGAGCCAACTTATCTCCCTCATGGGCAGTTTATAACTACAGAGTATTAAGAAAGCACTGGTCACGGCTCCACTGTTAAGGTTGCACTGGGAGCTCCTTTATAGGACACACATAGCCTGCCTGCCTCCTCAGAGGAAGGAGCTGGGGCTAGTCTAGCTGTAGCAATTAATCTAAGAGAGCAGAATAGCATTCAAAAAGCCCTTTCAAATCGTTAATGCACTGATACCTCTCTCTTTGGTTGCCACTTTGAAAAGCATCAAACGCTTTCCAGGAGTATGTGATCCACTGGGAGATGAAACCTCAAGTCTCTGAGCACTCCTCAAATCATAGGATAGGTACATTCTTCCTGCTGGCGCATGTAGCACAGGTTACTAGGCTTTACTTTTGAAACAGTAATTCACAGTCTTTGTCATAAGGACTGCGTTCCTGCCAGCCTCTTAACTGTAGTTACTTTGCAATGAGTGTTTATTGCCCAGCAAGGAGAGTTTTGCAGTAATAAGTTTGTTATTTAGGCAGTTCGTTCTTGTTTAAAGGCTTCTTTTACAGAAAAAGGTGTTGACAACATGTAGCTGCAGTTGCAGCCAAAACAGTGCTAAGTACTTCTGTGCTTCCTGGAGAAAGGTGAGTTGTGTTAGCATTAGCGGACATGGCAAGCATTAAATTCTGACTCGCAGGCCCTGTGGTACATCTGGGGAAGGGCGTCCCTGCAGTGGAACAGAAATCTGTGTCTGAACAGTCAGTCGTTTTCTTACACAAGGACCATCACTAGATTTCTGCCCTGCTTTTTTCACTTACTACATGGGGCAATGCGCCCAAATGACACCTGTTTGGTTTGTGTGCTCACCTTCAGAAGCCCTTGTGAGAAGCAGATCCTGCAGAGCTAGCAGGGAGGCATCAGATGCTGAGCACTTTATCAAAGTGTTGGGGGTGACCCTTTACCCACAAGTCCCTGCTGACTTTGTTAAGTTTTTCCTGTTACAGCTCTTGGTCCTGTTCAGTAAATGGATGGTCAGAAACTCTCTTGGTGTTTCTCTGCTGGAGCATGTATTTGCGCATCGCATCTGTGTTGGCCTAGTGAGGGTATGAGAGGAGCTACAAAGCTGTATCCAGGTTACTGTGTCCTTACTGGTGATATGCTTATTATAAGTGCAGCTACAAGCTACAATTTCTTTTGCCTCTTTGGGCTGCAGTACTGTAAGCTGAGCTGTGATTTTCTGCATAGACTATAGAACACCCCTGTCCTTTTGAGCACTTTGGGAATAGGGAGAAGGTACTGCAGGAGACTGATGTAGCCTGTGTCCACGCAGCCCAGGAAGCTGGGACACCTGGCCCAAATGAAGGAGTAAGAGCCAGCATGAGCCAGTTGGCCCATTGAAGGCACTAAAGCTGGCATAGGAGAGCACCTTGCACCCAGCTGTCTCAAGGCCGCACTGTGGCAATAGTCTTGAGTTAATTGCAAAACAGAGATTCGACACAACTCCACAGCTCCCCCCCTCGGGAATGTCATGCGTAGGAATGAACTTTTTCTCCTGTCCTGAACAGCCCATGTAGCAGCTGCCCAGGTGTGACTGTAGGTGGGACGAGTACTTGGAGGCACATGAAGCATGGGCGGTATTGAAATACCTGGTTTGCATCTCATTGCTTATGCTACGTAATATATTTATGTAACATCTTTCATCAGAAGAACATGAAGTGCTTCACAGACTCGTTATGTTCGGCACCACTTAATCTAGATATCTGCATAATTTGAGGGAGCCAGGGAGACAACTCATACTTTTTGCAGGAGTTCAGACAGAGGACATGTTTGATGATGACAGTGGAACAAACTCCCCTTCTGGTGATGCCCGAGGAACTTCAACACCCACCCAGGATAGATGGCTTCATTTTAAGGACCCTGCAACCTCAGAATTGTGAACCAGTCAGTTCAGCGGTGACCCATTTATCTCTGCTTTGAAAGGGTGAGAAGACACTCCTGAGATTTTAATTTAGGATTGCAGTGGGTCTGGGCCCATCAAAATGTCTGCTCTGTCCAGTCAGTTAAGTGGTGAAATGTCATAAGCTTATGAATTTACTTCTCCTCTCATTTCTTTCTGCTCTTTCTCCCTTTTTGAATCACCAGTCATTTTGGAGTAGCCTGCATTTTTCCTGTAATTCTCATCTGAACTTTAGCCTCGTAGCCTCTCTCCCTTCCCTTTTGCTTCCTGACTTTGTTTTGACCTGCTATGCTTTAGCGTCTTTTTTATTTTGTGTCTTGGGCCATAGCTCAGCAATGTGGTAAATCAGGCTTTAGGACTCCTAGTACTGGAACAAATACATTGCAGCAGCCACATGATGCAGAGCAAAGATCTGGTGTAGGCTTTTTCCCCCCAGACTTGTTCTTTAGATGGGTAACTGGCATTTTTATACTGCCAGAGGTAGCGTGTGTCCTCCTGTGGTTGGTATGAAGCCAGGTCATCTCGATTTTGTGCTTCAGCTAAGTCAGCCAGTGTGTGATCACACTCCCATGTGTGAGCAGACAGAATTTGTACTTCTGGGTGATCCACAAGTGGAGAGATGTAAGACTAACCTGTGTGCAAAACATCACTGCTAACTCTTTTCACGGCAGAACTAACTAGCTTGAGTTACCTGTGCAGGAGTTGTGTTTGCACTGGTTATCTTTCCACAGGGGTAATAATCCAGCTGCACTGGGATCCTGCCTCTTAAGTCAAGTACGGATAGCCTTGGGCTTGCTTCTGTGTACTCTGAACTGTTTAGTCCAAAACCATTTAGCAATGTCACAGCAGGACTGTGAGAAAAGGGATATATTAGCAGGCATGAGTACACAGCATCCACTCTGCTCATGTCACACCAGCTCCAAGTGCAGGTCTGGCAGACTTTCAGTTGTCTGGTCCTGGGCAGGTGGACAGGTCCAAAGCGGCTGTAGGAAAATCTAGCTAGTTACAGAAGCTCTATATCCTAAGGCTGCATCTAAAGACAGCCAGCTTGAGATAAAAGCACTTTTACCCCAAGATACAGCTTGTTACATATCTGCAGCACATTGCTTCAAACTTAAGTAAACCGTAGAGAAGAGAAATGTTGAGAGAGAGAGCTTAGTCAAGGGAACAGGAGATGGGAAGAAATATATTACTATCACATAAGCTTTCTTTGTCTACCCTTTACCAAAAGCGAGAGAGGTATTAACTTACCCCATATAAATGAGAAGTAATTGAATTCCTAAGTATTTGGGGTTATACCACAGCCCAGGATGCAGGAATGGGCCTCCCTTGGCAGCTTTACCGGAGTTGGCAGAACTCTGGACATTTTCAGAAATCCTTGGCAGCTAACCTGGTGGAGGTGTGCATAGCACAAGGTGCGAGTCCCCAGCTCCATCTGGCAGCTTCGGACTGAAATAGTTAGCATCCTTTGCTTTCCCTGGGCTGTGAGAATGACCTCCAGTCCCAGCTCCCAAGCAGACCTACATAACAAATCACACCTCTGCAGCTGAGTCAGTGTATTTCAGAGCAGTGTCAGTTTTTCCCTCCCACAGTTATCTCTGGAGTAACAGCTACTTAGATGATTCTGGTTGCTCCTGACAACAAAGGGCACTGCATTTTCCTTGAAAGCATATTTAGCCCCAGGTAAAATTACACTTCTTCCATGGGGTAAGAGGGGGGGAAAGATGATAATTTCAAGCTTTCTGTAGTGATTCCTGTTATTAAGCTAGCCTCAAGTTATTAGAATGAAAAGAGGGCGGTCTCCAAGGCTGGAGATTAATGTCCATGAGATTTGAGTTGGACTTGAAATTTTCTTCCTTCACATACCTGTTTGATGAATCTGCCATGTGTGCTGGCTTTGGTGGGTGGAAGTTATTATCGAAGAAAGGCAGGCTGCTCTTAATTTCTGGATGGATAAGATCAACATTCCCTCTATTTAGGGAGATAATAATGTTTCTTACAGAAAACAGCAAAAAGTCACCCTGAAAAAAACGTGTTTATAGTGCATCTGCTGCCTGCTGGTATTGCTGAAGTTTTGGGGCAAGTGAAGGCCTTTATTTTTTTTTAGTTTGATTTGTCTTGCAAAATGATATCTTGCCTCGTGCAAAGACATATGTATATACTTAAACTTTAGTTAGTGATTCAACACACTGCAGTTCATCTCTGGTAATTATCCCAAAGGGACTTCGCATTTCATGACTTACATACCTGCTTAAATTCTGTCCCGAGTAATGAATACCTTTTTTCTGGAAATGAGGTGCAGGCACCTAATGGAAAGAGCTTTCAGACGACGCTCATGCACTTCCAAGAGTTGGACGTTCCCTGAACGGCAACTGCCACCTTTGAAACGAATCCAGAAGCATCCTCAGCGAGGAGGTGGAACTCTGAAAAGTCCAGAACAGTGAAGGAAATCAAATGACAGCATCTGAAGCAGTCTGTGCTTGCAACTCTTACACTCTGAGCTGTACAAATGGAGGCTGTGCTCAAAAACTGCCCTCAGGAACTGGGAGACAAATGACAGCAGCAGAAAGTAACACTGGTAGTAAAGTAAGAAAACAGCAAATCATAACCACATCTTAAAGGCAGGAGATCTCAGGGGACAAACCCATAACTTTCCAGAAAAGCTTCATTTTGTTTTTTGTTTTTTTTTTTTTAAATCCCTTTATTCTTTTATTTCCACCACCACCCTGCCTTTGATGATACCCCTCTGGAGATGTCTGCAGTACTAGAAGTCCTAATGCTTTATGAACCTAATTTGATACTTTCTACTGCAGTTCAGCACTCAGAAAGATTAGAAAACTGTCCCATCTCATTGTCTTTCCTCCTCCCGTGGATTTTTTGACACAAAGTCTCCTTTCCACCGTCCCACTTCAGTTTGTTGCCAGCACGTTTTCTTATTTTCAGGTCTGTTGTTTTTCTTGTGAAGAGAGCATGAGCATACCTGACATGACCATACCAAATCTGTCTATCCACAGTCCCAGAGGCTTCACAAACACTCCATAACAAAATTAGGAAAGGCTTTCTTCTTTTATAGCTCTTAATGACTAACTTTTGTTTTATTCAACAAGATAATTTTTGTTCTCTGTTATTTCTAGCCAGCTCTGAGATTAAACTGGTAGATAGAGAGCAGGATTCACTTCAGCTAGTAAAACTGCTGATTTTTTTTCACCCTAGTTATTACACAGAAAACTTATCAAGGCTGAAAAGTGGCAGGCAGGAAATTCTTACTGGTGTTAAGCTCCTAGTGGGCATTTTCATCTTTCCTGTCCACCTCCCTTCTTTGAAAAAAGCTATCTTGGCTTATTACAAGCCTATTCTACCCCTCAGCGTTGCTATTAGTTTCCCTGGTGCTGTTGCAAGCCTAGTGTGAAATGTATAAACACGTGGGCAGGTTAGGTTAGTAATCGTGTGGGCAAGGATAAAAGACCTTTAACGCTAATCAAAGTCCTGGCAAGGGAGTTTGTGTCTGCTTCTGAAAGCAGAATTTACATTTTCATAGTTGCATAATCACACGGCTAGAAGGGATGTAGACTACAGGTGGTTTTACTGCCATGTACGTCCAAGTAAAGATCGCTATAGCACAGGTTTGTCTTCGTACGTGACTCTCGTACTGGGTGAGGTTAAGGGGCGCAGTTGTGAAAGATGAAAGGTTATTCCTCGCTCATCCTGAAGTTCCAAAGGGAATTCCTCAGCTTATCTGTGTTTGCTGTTTGCAGTGGCTGTTTGACTTCTTAACAGCATTAGGCGCTGATTCCGAGAGTGACTTTATGTTAAGGGATCCTAGAAGTAATTGCATTTCTAATGACATTCTCTGTGAGGAAACCTCTGTCGTGACTGTGATGCGGAAGTATTAGTGATGGGTAGGTAGGTCATGGCTGATTCTTGTGTTCGTGAGAGATGAATCTGGGCTCAGAGATAATGAGACAACTGATCCTTAATGGCTTGATGCTGAACTTTTTCCTCTCAGTGGTTTCAGCATAAGAGTCCCACCCTACTGTGGATGTTCTAATACGCATACTGAAGTATGGGGTTTCTTATTAACTGGACTGGACATTTTATACTTTGATAATTATATGGGATCTGCATGGCTCTAATTTGGACAAATCCTGAAGGGCACTTCATTCCCCACTCTCACAGATCACAGCGCAAATGGCACAGCATAGTGTCTTTTGGACTGGGCTTTTAAAGTGCCATTTTTACAAACAGATCTCTTTCCATTGTCAGGATCTAGGGTTGCTTGTAGTTTTGTCTTGCAACTCTCATAAAATGTGCTCTTGATATTTGATCATGGGCTTGTTGGGTGGTGATAGCACCAGCTGTGTAATGCAGAGAGTATTTTTTTTGTTATCGTGCTTCTGTGTCATGTAAAAAGATTAGAAATGCATATAGAGCGCTTTTCCTGCCAGGTTCAGAAATGCCTTCCGATGTTTAGACAGTATTGCTTCAGTGAATACTGTAGGATTCCCGTTCTTAGATTGTTTTCATTCTGGTTGTATAATCTCATTTATTGAAAATATACACATATATGTACCTTTTCTCTTATACTTCCACCATCCACCTTTAAAACTTGTTGATCAAGAAAAATATCAGAAAAATCGAACATGTTTACACTGGGTATTCCTAAGAGGATTTACATTCCTGCAGGTCATGGACCTGCAGAGGATTTTGTAGCTGTCAACCCTACATGGGTTGTTTTTAGCTTTGCAGATAACACAGGTGGGAAAAAGCCCTGAGAAGCTTGTTTGACAGAGGTGAAGTAAACTGTGAGTACAATGATACGCAGACAGCTATTTCTGCCCTCTTTCTAGCTAGAAAAGAAAACCAGGTGTGGTATTGATTAGGAGCAGTATTCAGGTTGGTGATTACACATCTTTCTAGTTCTTAAGAGAATATGAGGTTAAGCTGAATAAAATACATCTTGCTAAGATGATATTAAATAATAGCACAAGATTGAAATAAATGGAAATGAATGAGTAAATAAACAGTGAAACATCCTAAAGTGTTAGCCTACGTGTTTAAAAAATGCTTGGAAATTAAATATGTAGAGAAGGTAAAATAAAACTAAGGAGGCATGGTTAAGGGTTTTATTGTTTACCTCTTTCAGTGAAGGTTGTTTCTGGGCACCTTACCATTCATTTCTGCCATCATTAGCTACAGACAGGAGGCTAAAGCCTTGGTACAGGTCATCTATTTTGATTTTAACAAGACAGAAATTCTATTTCTTCATTTCTGCCAAAAGAAATCTGTAATATCTTCATATCATTTCAGTGCTGATAGGTGCAAATTAATTTATTAAAACTGACAATTTTATTTGGGCTTAATGTATTCTGCTGCCAACAAAATTCTCTCATCCAATTCTCTAGATTCTTGTGTCCTCATCAGATTCTGCCCACAAAGATCTGTTTGCAGGTTTGGACCTGGTTTCTGTTCATTCTAAAAATTTGAGAAATTTCCTAAACTAAGTAGAAAGGAAGCGTAAGCAGCACTTTGAGACTCTTTCTGCAGGGAGGAGCTCTTTTGCAGTGAAAGTCGCAAGACTGAAGAGAGGTGCTTAATCCCGTGGAAGGTGGAACAAGAGATTGTCAGCTGTAGGAGAGAAGTGTTTGGGGGAAGCACAAGGATGCCTGTCTGTCTGCACGTGACTGCAATCCTGGCTTCAAGGGCAGCACTGTCAGAAACTGTGAAGAACCAGTAGAATTTTAGACGTGTGAGGAATGACTATATGGTATATTTAAGGGCGCTCTGAAACCACCTTTAAGATTAGGTTCTCTGTAAAAGCAGCAAAGCTGGATGTGTGATTGTGGGCCAGAGGCTGCTCCGCAAAGCATGCAGAGCCCTGCATGCCTGCACGCACTGTTCAGCCCAGCACAGCACGGGCATGGTGCTCTTGGAGTGGCTTTCTGAGGCACGTCCAGACAGGTTGTTTGACACCTGCCTGCAGACATCTCAACGGACTGGCTGCAAGGCCCCCAGGAGGAAGGGAGGGACATGAGACTGGGAGGTTGCTATAGTCCAGCTACTTCGCAGAGTACTTGGTACGAGCGATGTTGACACTGCCTTGAAGCCCTTTCTGGTTACTGTTCAGTGTTAGAGATGTGAAACAGGATTTATATGAATTCCCAATCTGTCCGAATCTTACAGGGTGACTTTTGTGGTTGCTTTTCATCCGTTACGCAGTGTTATTGCTATTGACTCTGTTGTCTTTTTCTGGTTGGATTTCTTCAGGAGGTAATTCTTGTGCTAAGTCATGGTGCCTCTGGTTTCATGGTGGGTTTGTTGTGTGACTCAATTGTTTGACCTATGAGATTTATTTGTTCTTTTTCTACAGATTTTAATTTGATGTCAAAAAAACATTATGCTTTCAAAGACTTAACAGTTGTGATGTTTAACAGCCAAAAGTATTGATTTGCAATTGGCAGGAGGGTGTGTTTCCATCAACTAGAGGTGCTTTTAAAAAATAATTCCATTTGCTTTATGCCAGAGTCCTTGTGTCCCCTTTCAAATCACCTTCATGTTGACTGCAGCAAAGCCTACCACATTAAAAATGAAGTAGTGTTTACGCCAAATGTTCTCCCACATATTTTCAAACCTTTTAGTGGTGTTTGCACTGAAATTTTTCACCTAAAAGCCACAGCAGTTCAGAGCTTCACTTGATGCTTTTTGTAAAGACATCCACTTTCTGTCAAGAAAGGGCTACATTCTGGCCCAGTGACCATGAGCGGTGGCTTACTCGTATGCATTGTCCTCCTGGTATGTATGGGGATAGGTACGTGTGAGCTTATCATGCTGTGGAAGGGAATACAATCTGGCCTGTGACACTGAGTAATCTGGTTATTTTAATCACTACCTGTGACTCTCTGAATTATCTTCTGTATTATGGGATAATATGATCTCTTTGGTATTCAGCAATGACTTTTTAAAAATTACCATATATATTATACAGGGCTAATATATGAAGAGATACCTTAAGGGTAATTATCAAGTGTGTAATTTCGTCTGTAGGTTCTTATAATGATGGTTAATGTCATAAATGCCTTTTAATGAAATTATAGGCTTGTAACCCTGCCTGACTATCCTTTGTGTGTCATATAATTAATAAGACCAAGCTTTGGTGTTCATCTCAGTGTCACAAAGCATCATGTAAACTTTCATACTGATGGTAGATGGTTAGTCTCTCATCAGAGTAAGAATAAGGTTAAGGCCAGGCAGCTGGTATGTATGTTACCTTATATTTAAAGGCAGCTGGATGGGCTTGTTAACAAAAATGTTTCTAACAGAATGTATATGCTCATAAAAAAATGGCCATTGATCTAGTGTCCTATTATAATACTACATGCAAAATTATAAGGGAGTGAAAAGGCAAGTGGGTTGCAGCACTTGGAATAAAGAATTGTTTTCCTTCTAATCCACTGAGGGTAGTGAAAATTTGTGTCCAACTTTAAAAGCATTTGGAGGTGGATAAGGAGCATCATCATGAATTGAAGACACTTGCCTGGAACGCAGAAGAGCTAGGATTGTTTCCCACTCTGACCTGATTTCTGTGGGGCTCTGGCTAAGTTGAATATTTTTTATGGTCTCCAGATTTCCTGTCTGAAAAATAAGGGCTGTAATATTTCTTTTCTTTGTCTCACATTTCCAGATTTTAAACTTGCTGGAGCAAAGGAGATACCTATGTGGGATTTTGTTGATTTTTTTTCCTTTGGCAATTACCATAGAATCTTACAGAATTGTTCACATTGGAAGGAACCTAAAGTCATCTAATCCCACCTCCTGCTCAGAGCAAAGGCAGTGTTGAACTTCTGCCCTCTAGGCCATTTTGTTATTGTGAATACTAATAAGGGAACCAGAAGTGTTACATGTCACCAGTGAAAAGTAGTTCTAAAAAATTATGTAAGACTCAGTATTTTACTGTTCTTTGTCCTTCAGGGAATGATGTACCTGGAAGAGAGGAGACTTGTCCACCGGGACTTAGCAGCCCGTAACGTCTTGGTGAAATCACCAAACCATGTGAAGATCACTGACTTTGGCTTGGCCAGACTTTTGGAAGGGGACGAAAAGGAGTATAACGCTGATGGAGGGAAGGTGAGTACTGAACATGTCTGGAAGTAAGTATATCACACTGTGACAAACCTCCTGAAGTTACTCTTTAGGGCAGTGTATCCCTACAGGACTATTATCTATGTGAGAAAGTCTGTCAATGACTTAGCAAAGCCCTGTCTTCTAGAAGGACTGTGTTGTGACAGCACACATAAAAGCCACTCA
Source organism: Sagittarius serpentarius (assembly GCA_034782735.1). NCBI lineage: Eukaryota > Metazoa > Chordata > Aves > Accipitriformes > Sagittariidae > Sagittarius > Sagittarius serpentarius. Next base: position 15,137,812 of record JAVKLA010000001.1, read on the forward strand.
TTTTTTGCTCAGTGAGCTTCTCCAGGTGCCAAAATATAATTGTCTGAACAGTTTTCACACTCAGAATTAGGTTTTGTTCATATGCTCCGTTTGTGTCTTGTTTTGAAGACTTCTGAAGTCAGTTCAATGAGTGACGGATGTTCTAGGGCGTTCCTGCCATCCCCTTTCGCTGGTCAGTATGGACCTCAGTAACTTGCAGTCCCGTTTTCCCAGACAAGGAATTTTGCAGAAGACAAGAAGGAAGGCCAGAGAACATGTTCGTATTTGTAGCATATGAAAGTTTACATATGCTCAGCAAAGAGCCGCCTCTTCTGTCACATTGGAAGAGCCTGCGTATGCTATTTCTTGCATCCAAGTCTCCCATACCATGCTGAATGCCAGGCCACTAAAAAGCTAGCTTGAGGATAATTTTGAAATCAGGCATTTTCCCATATAACTTTTCAGCATACCACACTACATCCATATAGTGCCTGACCTCATTTCTAATGCCTTCAGATTAATGCACTATAAAATGCAGAAGGCTGTAAGTAAAGGCTGTAAGTACATACTGCTGCTGGCTGCTCCCTCAATATCTTGAAATTCCACATTTCAACCTGTCACAAAATCCCAAGGGATTCTGCCTCTCCTGTCATTCCTTTTCCTGAATGTTCAGTTTGCTGTCTGTCTACATGCTATCGGTGTATTTCTGTGCTCACTAATGCCCTTGTCTGGGACAAACAGCTGTTGCCAGTGTGTGCTTTTCTCCTGGATGGACTGCTGCCTTATTTTGTGCGGCTGCTGCCCTTGGCAGCTGTTGCATGGGTTACATCGGCGTTTCAGTCAATGAGGTGAAGAGCTTGAAAGAAGTCACCGCTGCTTTCCCATTTCCCCAGTAAAAAGACCTCCTGGCAGGGAAGGTGGAGTTTTGGCAGTTTTCCCCGATTCCTTCAGTTCTCTAATCCCCTCTTCAGTAACCCCTCTGACTCTTTCCTTCCATCAGCCAGTGAATGAGAGAAAATGAGCTGGTCCTTGCAAACCAACTGTTCCCTGGCAGCTGTTAGATGGTGTCTTGGACTTGTGAGGTCAGTCACACTGCTGGAAATTCTGGAGCAGGATTTACATACACATCAGGTGTGTCACTTCCCAGTTCCAGAGAAGCGTCCTGTGAAATCCAGAAGACATTTGCAGCTAAAAGTTGTATTAAGAGCATACAAAGACAGATTCAGGCTGGATTAAAGGAAAAACTTTTTCATCATGAGGACAATCAAGCAGTTGATCAGGTTGCCCAGGGAGGTGGTGCAGTTTCCATCCTTGGAGATTTTCAAGTCTAGACTGGATAAAGCCCTGAGTAACTTGGTCTGATCTCATAGCCAAACTTGCTTTGAGCCTGAGATTGGACTAGAGACCTCCTGAGGTCCCTTCCAACCCGAGTTATCCCATGATGAGCAATGCAGCTTTGCTACTTCTGCAATTGTTCAAGTTTGGAACAACCCAGCTGTATTTAATGGGAATGAAAGCCGTACACTTCTGCGGAGTTCAGTGGAGGAGGATGAACTGTCTTTTCAAGTGCTAAGCCAGCCTTTATTAAAGAGTGCTATTTTTGCCATAACTGTATAGGTTATGTTCATTAGTCAACTTCATGGAAGGTATTTTCATAAGGGTTTGAATGAAGACACATCCTCTGCTTTTACACCCACCATCTGTTCAGGTTTTGCATGCAAAATATCTCTCTGGTTTATTCCAGTACATCTTCCATAGTTCCAAATTAGAGGCAACCCATAGAAGTCCATGCCAGGTAAAAATCTGTTTTTAATGTCTGCCCATTAGAAATTAATGGACTGCAAGACTGTGCCTCACAGGCCCAGCTGAGGAATAGGAAACACTGTGAATCTCATTTTAACACGAACTCGAGAGGGCAAACCCTTATGCCAAACCTACATTTCTGTTTGCCTACACAACCTTCTCTGTCAGAAGAGATGAGCTCCCCTCAAGGGTGATTCAGAGCCAAAGGCTAACTTGGGACTTTTGACTTGCTTTCAGGAGCAACTTTTCTCACTGCAGTAATGATATAGAGATCTGGGAAGGCTAAGTTCCTAATAAATATTAGGAGTTAGAAATTAAGCACTGTAAATTCTCCCCATTGCCTGTTTACTCTGATGATGATTATGTGGACTGTGAAGTGTTATGGACACTGCATTATTAACTAGCCTCATTAGAGAGCAATTGAGATAACAGTGTCTGGTTTTGCAAACTGTTGAGCTCTGTATTCCACCTTCTCTGCTGCATTTCAGATTTAGGGGGATTGGATGTAGTTTTTGCATTGCTTCAGTCTTTATACAGGTATGATCCCTGGATGTTTTTAAAAGTCATGTAGAGGTAGCGCTTAAGGACATGGTTTAGTGGGGGACTTGTCAGTGCTAGGGTAACGATTGAACTAGATGATCTGATAGGTCTTTTCCGATCTAGGCAATTCTATCATTCTATGATGAAAAAATGAGTTGTTCTACTACATCTGAATCAGTAACATTTGGGTGGTATGAGAAGTTCTGCAGATAACTGGTTCGTATTTCTCACCTCCATATGTTTTATGAGGCAAAGCTCCATTCTAGTGGGCAGGAACAACCGTTTCCTCTGCTGGGTAGTGCTGCTTTTTTTTAAGCTTGCAGTTGAAAAAGGAAACAGGGAGGAAGCTGATGTCTACATCCAAGACCTATTTGTATTGTTTTAATATATATCTAAGGTTACGTTTCTGTTGTCTTTCCCTAGATGCCAATTAAGTGGATGGCTCTGGAGTGCATACACTACAGGAAATTTACCCATCAGAGTGATGTTTGGAGCTATGGTAAATCTTCATGTGATTAGTTTAAAAATTTGTCTGTTGTAAAGCATGAAACCAAGCTGCGTTACTATGTTAAAGCCATCCTCTTTTCCTAGACGAGTTAATTCCAGTGGGTTTTGCTCTTCCTTTTTTTTTCTTTTTCTTGTCTTTTTTTTTTTAAATGTGTAACTCTAAACAGCCATTGTTACTTGCCTCCTGTGTTACTTCTCTGCTCACTAAAATACGTTATCATGATGTCCCTTCTGGGATGACTGCCGTAAGGTCTGGGCTGATTATTACAACAGAAGGCGGCCTCTTTCAGCTCAGCCACAGATTCATAAAAATACAGCTGCAGGTCATAATTTTCAGCAGTCCTTTGAAAATCTTAACTCTAAAAGCTATGAATGTCAAAAAACTTTTTCAGGCTTATGGGACTTTCTGTATCTACAGTCAGATAAAAGGGGATTTGTCATAATGCAGAGCAAATAAAGCAGAGAAAGAAGAGAAAGAGACGAGCTCTCCGAGCTAACTAAAACAAGCATCCATTTAATATCACAGAAAACTTGGGAATTGGTTAGACAGGTCAGCTCATGTGGACTCCACACATACAAAAAAAAAAAATCACATCTGAGAAATGAGATGTTCATTTAGTGTTGTTAATTCTGTTATCCAGACGAGCTATTGTGCCACATCTGCTGAGCTGCCTGCCTGTTTATCTGGTATAGCTATTACTAATAAAATCATGTATACCTTTGTAAGTGGAATTTTTCAGCAGTATCTTGGGCTATGGACTCCTGTTTGCATTTCCTGTTGCCATATCATTTTGAAACAAAAAGGTGTACGCTTCATTACTCACTTTTACCTGTGGGTAGCAGCAAAAGACACTGTTTGCTGTGACTGGTTAGCTGCTCTCTTATATTCAGATGAGAAAAAAGTATGAAAGTTAAATTGATCATGTAAAGCTGCTCTTTCTCCTCAAATTCTGTATACCTGTATCACTTAGGAAAAAATATGCCTCCATGTATGAAATTCCTTGTAAATGCAGGGAGCCCAGAATATCTGGAACCAGAAAGGACAAGACCAAAAACAATTGGCAAGTTATAGTTATTGAACATCAACAAAGAGGTGAATGAGGGCAAAATAAATGTGTTTTATACATACAGTAATTTTGCCCATCGCCTTTCACATTAGCGTGACAGCTGGCAAAATATGGTTACTGATTTAGAGGCATGTTTAAAATTACCTTTGCAATAAAAATCAAAGTTAAACTGGTGTGAGAGCAGCATTTTCAATATTTAAGCTTTTGCTGGGGGATGAATTCTGTTACTTATGATATATGATCTTTATTTCCAGCTCCGATGCCAAAACAAATCCTACAGGTATTCAAAAAGAGAATCTTGGTTTTGAGGAACAGCACTATCATAACTCAAATCCATAAGGTGATTTAAGGAAAAAAATAATACAAGTGGCTGTGAATGACTTACAAGGCAAAGGCAACGACATAATGTTACTCAGTGCTGTACCTTTGTGGGAAATTGATGCTCTAAGTTAGGGAACATCTGCGTATTTTCCCCTTAAAATAATAGAATACATCAGCCGTTCATTTTCCCTTTTGGTATGATAAAAGAGGGCGGTGCATTCTTTTGTTATTGCGTCCATTTACTTTACCACCATTTATTTGTCTTAGACCTTTCTCTTGTGCCTCAGATCTACCATGCTGCTTCTTACACCAATAAAAATGAGGGAAGTTGCTTTTCAAGATTAACACAAAGTGCTGTTTCACCATTTTCTGGAGCTTTTTAAATGGCAGACCAAACTTCAGTGTTTTTACAGGCAGTGGTAATGAAGAAGAGATTGCAGTCCAGAACTGGGCCAGAGTACTGTGCTGTAAGAAACTGTGAAGGAATCTGAGTAGTATGACCTCAAATACTAACACTCTTTTTTTCTGTCTAGGAGTCACTATCTGGGAGCTTATGACCTTTGGTGGGAAGCCATACGATGGAATCCCAACTCGAGAGATCCCTGACCTCTTGGAGAAGGGAGAGCGGTTGCCCCAGCCTCCAATCTGCACTATTGATGTTTATATGGTGATGGTGAAGTGTAAGTAATTGTCGCTTTTAATATCCCTATGCTCAGTGCAAGAGGGACGCTGTTTTCGAACATTTGCATCTGTAGTCTCTGACAGTGCTGGGTGATAGGGCAGGCTGCTTCAAAACAAAAGCTTCCCAAGATACTGTAAATTCCATTTAAATAGTGTATGCACATTTTTTGCAATTGGAAAAGAGATGAATTTAGCCATGAAGGGTTGAGTTAGCTCAGCTTCGTATTGCTGTCAGATGGTATCTCATATTCTTGCTGTGAAGTCAAAATTGCATGATTGTTATTGTAAACCCTTGTCATTTCCATGACAATTGATTCTGATGTTAAAAAAGATAGTATTAAACGTAATTATGGTACATGGATATCCAGCCAGTGAAGGCTGTGAGGAGAAACGCTGGTTCCAAATATTAAGCAGAGAAAGCATGAATGTTTTATTGTTAGTAACAAGAATGATGATTGCGGTAGTAATAATAAAAAGTAAAAATAAATTAATACAAGAAATGCTACGGAGAAGATAATTTTTTATCCTTCTTAGTCCGGTACAATAATTTATGTATATTTTTACTTTAGCAAAAAAGGAAAACAGTCTGCATGTGATTTCTTCCTACTCTTTTATCTCCAAGATTCCCACACTAGTTGACAGCGTCCTCCAAGGCTATGCTTCTAATTTAAAAAGAATTAGGAACATCTCTCTGGTGTTTCTGACTTAATTTAAGTGAGATTAACATACAGACATCTCATCCATCTTATATAGTCCTTTCCCTTTTGTTTTGTACACAAAAACACTAAAAGAGAGAAAATAAAAGAGGTAAATAATGAATCTTCTGAAAACAGCTGTACTGTGCATGCAGGTATGGAAATTGTCTGAATAGTGCAAGGAGTTTGTGTTGGTTGAGTGCAAAAATGTTCCATCTGATAGGATTTCTAATGAGTATGAGGTGAATCTCAGCAGACAAAAGGAAGTCCAAGTAGATGGGATATTCTGGAAGACGGAAAGTTACAGCTAGACGTACAGACTTAGTCCTGTAATGTTTGTGTGAAATTCTTTATCAGCAGTAGTGCTTTGTTTTTCCTGCAATGGTCACTTCTTCAGTTAAACAGCAGGAAGGAGATAAGGCCTGCCTCATTTAGCCTCCCTGGCAAATGAGAACATGTTCTTGGGAAGCTGCTGATAGGATCTTCCATTAGAAAAAGCTGACACTGAGATAAACTAGTTGCTGGTGGTGACTGCCAGTGCTACCTACTTGCTTGTTTTGCAGAAAGCATTAACAGGGATTGAGAATTGTTCTTCCTAATGAATGTTTTCTGGAGAGTGAAGGACAAAAAAATCACCCTTACTCAATTAAAATAGCATCTAATGCCGTGTGTGAGATCTGTGTTAATGATGCAGAGACGTGAATGCAGAATTACCTGAAAGGCGAATGCGAGGTCAGTCACCTTGTAGATCTGTTGAACAGCTCTTTTTAATCTAAGTCACTGTGGAACAGTAGGTCAGTTAAAGAAAAAATGTATTTGGTAGTAACTTTGTAATAAACCCACTAGACTCAGATGAGATCAGATTGATTGTATCAGAGGTTGGACATAACAAAAGGCAGTCAGAGCTGACATCTAAATGGGCAAGACAGACACAGAAAATTGCAAGGCATTGTTGCTGTCTCTGTTTTGGGGATGGGGAGCAGGAGCTCAGAGCAAGAAGAAATCCATGCAGTGTGGAACAATCTAGTCTTCTCTGGCTAAGACCAGATGTTTTCCATTTTAGATGCATCATAGAATTCTAGCTTTCCATTCTTCTGGGCTCTTTATTGCAACTTTTCTTTAGGCCAGAGTTATCAAGGACATCAAGGACTTCAAACTTGCACGTTTTTCAAAACTGAATGATTTCTTCCCTTGACAATTAACTGTTTTCATTCTTATCTTTCGTCTGTCCCCAGGCTGGATGATTGACGCTGACAGTCGACCAAAATTCAAGGAGCTGGCTGCTGAATTCTCTAGAATGGCTCGAGACCCTCAGAGATACCTAGTAATTCAGGTAAGCAACTCTGCAATATCAGGGGAAAAAAGAATTCTGTCTGCCAAACCTGACTGTTAAGGGGGGTTGCCTTGGAATCCCTTAAGTTCAAGGTGCTTTTGAACTTCGTGCAAACAGTGACCACAGTGCTCTACAAGAATGAAGTAGAATGGCCAGTGTCAGTATCTCAAAAATAATAAAAATAATGAAATAATCTGAAATTCACTTCCTGGGCTTGTATTTATAAGCACATACACAAGACCTGGCTTTGCAAGCTACTCAGTACTTTGCATTCTCTCATGAAACTGGGGACAAGATTTGTCCATCAGTGGACAGTGGATCTACTTTAGACCAAGGACTTGCTCGGTTCTACAGTTGCTTAGGCTGAATCTCAGGGGATTATCCTGAAGAGACTCTTCCCTGCACTGCTGAGATCATAAGAAAGTTTCATTTCATAGCCTGCACGTTAGGGTTTCTCAGAAGACAGGGAGTTGTGTCACATTGATACCTCTCATGCTAGAGAGGAGCTTCCCTCTGTGTTCTCCTTAGGCTGTGTAGGCTCTGTATTGCTTCACGGTCCCTGCGATAGACCCACACCAGCATGATTCATCACCGTGGCAGCAGGGCAATGCCAATATAGCCATATCTGTTGACTACATCTAGCTGGAGCTGTGTATGCCCCGAGCACGGTGTATGTGGAAATTTTTGTCCTTTCACTTCTGCATTCTGCAGAAGCCTAGAGTTGTGTATATGTTTATTACAGCTCAGACTCAAGCCACAGAAAATGAATCTATTCGGTGAGGTCCTTAGGTGGTCCCAGTGTGTGAGCAGTTCAAATGAAAACAAAAAATTAAAAGAAGTAAGGTGATATTGAAACACCAGAGAACATGGAATTAGTTTGATCCAGGTGATGATATTCTTATGCTGTATCTGCTCCACATCGTGGAGTACAGGGCAGAGATACATCCAGCTGGTCTTTAGCTTCACGCTGTCTTAAGAATTCCTAGCTGAAGAGCCTCCAGAAGTACAGTCACTGCCACTTTATGTCTCCTGGTTGCTTCTGGGTCTAGTGTTAGTCTCACCATATGGTATTTCATTTCACTGTGTGGACATGCTAGCCTAGCCATGATGTATTATTGCACAGTGTGAATGTATGCTACTCTCCTTCAGCTTGAGGAGAAGTAAAATATATTTGAAAAGTAAAATACTAGTCAAGAGGGTTTGTGGTGCTGAATGTGGAATTTCTCTTGTAGTATTCTGCACTGTTAAATTTTAAGTTCAGCTGATACAAGTGATTCTGGAAAATCATTCTGATTGAATTGCTTTGTTAGATGGGACATGTTTCCCTATTCCAAATACCTCTTCCCTCCCTTTCTCTCCCCTGCCCTTCCCTCCCCTGTTGTGTAGTCTGGTGGGTATTTCATCCTGTGAGGCTTCTTCTCCAATGATCCTTTTAGGCCGTGTGCTTCTTGAGGAGAAACCAGGGTAACTCCATTGCACTGGTATCTCTGCCATTATGACTCCTCTTCCCCCCAGATGCAATCAAGAATGACAAGCTTGCTGTCGAGCGTTTAAACTGGTCTGTACGCACCCCATAGCACAGCCGTCATTCCCCACTGGATTCCACACATGGCATAGTAATTCTTGCAGAGCGGGAGGCCATTCTTTAGCCATGCAGTTAAGTTTAGCATCATTTCTATGGGCTGTTAGGTGTTTGGGGCATGGGCTGCCTTTTGTGATGTTTTGTGGCACCAAACAAAGTGCAGCCCTGATTTGCCTCTCCAGCTTGTAGATGCTGTTTCAGTAAAAATACATATCATTGGTTTTGCTGTTGTTCTCTGGTTTGATTTTTATTGCTTTCAGCTCTGTTATATTCTGCAGAACTGTCCGTTTGGATGAGGCACAAATTTAGCCTCTAAGTCCCTAAAAATACAAATGAAAATAAAGCAAACACTCAGACACAGCCGTTTCCATGTTATTTTTCCTCCCCGTGTGAGCCTAAATAGCTGAGATATTTCACAAAATACATCAGGCCTTGACAGAACTTGGGTCAGAAACTGAGCTTGTATGGGGAAAAGAGAGAAGAAAGAATAAAAGCTCTATCACAAGAATGCCAAAAAATGACTTTGCTTGATTTATGCAGTTATTCCCTTTCTGTCATCATATTCCCAGCAAAAAAATCAAAACAAATGATGTGGAAGTTGTGCTTTAGAACAAACAAAGCAGCATGTGTGGTCCCTGCAGCCTGGCTGCCAGGGCATGAAGAAGGCTGAAGTGCCCTGTCTGGGAAATTAATTCATCTTTTGACCGTTTTCCTGTCTCAATATAACCTATTCAGGGAGATGATCGTATGAAGCTCCCAAGCCCAAATGACAGCAAGTTCTTCCAAAACCTTCTCGATGAGGAAGACCTGGAAGATATGATGGATGCTGAAGAGTATCTTGTTCCTCAAGGCTTCAACATCCCTCCTCCCATCTACACCTCCAGGACAAGAATTGATTCCAACAGGGTAAGAGCAAGCGCTGACAGAAAATACTGGTTATTATAAAAGCACAGGTGGAGATTTAAGTACACTAATCAAACACACGCCAGAGTTGCCTTGGGAATTACAAGCTCCCATTGTAAAGGAGAGCGACTATAAAAATGTTGTCACTGGGTTCCCTGTTGTCCTGGTTTAACCCCAGCCAGCAACTAAGCACCACACAGCACAACAGGGAGCATATAATACAAGTAAGGTATTGCGTAACGCAACTTTAAGAACAAGCACACCAACTCTGAGAGCGAATAAATCAACATTGTGACCAGTGACTATTGAACCAATATAATGAATGCTTATAACAAATTTGTTCTAACAAGTTCCAGTCAGATTTGTCATTATCCCAACTCGCTGAGCCCCACGTTAGGCGCCAAAAAGGACTGTGGTGGTTTAACCCCAGCCAGCAACTCAGCACCATGCAGCAGCTCGTTCAGTGGGATGGGGGAGAGAACCAGTGAAAAAAAAGTAAAACTCACAGGTTGAGATAAAGACAGTTTAATAAGACAGAAAGGAAGAAAATAATAATGATAATTATAGCAATAATGAAATTACAATAATAATAAAGAATTGGAATACACAAAGCAAGTGATGCACAATGCAATTGCTCGCCACTCGCCTACCAATGCCCTGTTACTTCCTGAGCAGCGATCCGCGCACCCTCGGCCAGCTCCCCCCCAGTTTATATACTGGGCACGACGTCCCATGGTATGGAATACCCCTTTGGCCAGTTGGGGTCAGCTGTCCTGGCTGTCTCCCCTCCCAACTTTGTTGTGCCCCTCCAGCCTTCTCGCTGGCTGGGCAGGAGAAGCTGAAAAGTCCTTGACTTAGTCTAAACGTGACTTAGCAACACCTGAAAACATCAGGGTGTTATCAACATTCTTCTCATACTAAACCCAAAATCCAGCACTGTACCAGCTACTAGGAAGACAATTAACGCTGTCCCAGCCAAAACCAGGACATCTGTTTATTGTGCCTCACTGAATTCAGCCTCGAGTGAACAAAGGCTTAACTTAAACTGCCTGTCCTGAAAGCACAGCTGAGGCTTGTGAAGTCAAGCAGTGCTTGTTTCTCAGTTGCGTACCATCCTGGCCAGGAAGGGCATAGCTCTGATTCTCCCATCCCTGCAATCCTGTTGGCTTGACAGGGTTGGCACTGATGTAACCGAGGGCAGCTAGAATATATAGATAATGTAGCTTTTGTGTCTGGAGCCAGATTTCAGACCCAGCCCCTTTTCCTGTTTGTGTGTGATGCTTTCATGGCCCTGCTTCACAAGCATGTGTTTTCGCTGAGCAAGTCACAGATTTTTAGCATGTTGATCTTTGTAACATCCCTGTTAGGGGAGGAAATACTGTTCATTTTACATGGGGGGCTGAGGCACAGAGAGTGTTCAGCTGGAATTCAGCTCACATAACTAACTGTCAAAAGGATAAGGATATTATCTAAGCTCTTCATCTAGACTTTGTTTTGTGTCATTGGAGAAGAGTGGATGTGTCCAGTGGTGATTATCGCTGCCTGCCTTGGACATTTACAGTGGGATAAGTTACTTTCTGGAGGTGTCTTTCGCTATCCACTGACTACTGACAGCTCCAGAGCAGTCTCAGACCTGGTGCGTGAGCTCTGGTGAATTGGATCCTGTCCTAGATGCCTCAGCCTCAGTGCTACAGGAGCCCTGCTGCAGGTGGGGACCTGAGTTCAGGTTTCCAGAATTCCTTTTTGCTCCTGAGCTCCCTGCCTGCAGCTCTGACCTCTGCCTGTTCCTGCACTTGGCTCTGACCTTTTAACATTTTAGGTGCCACCCCTTCTCACAAAACTAAGAGATGGTGAAATGCATTCCTAATGTGAGGACATTTGCACAAGCATCAGATGCATTTAGTAATTAAGGACTTGTACGTTTGTTCGTTTGTTTTCTTTCCATGCTCCTTTTAGCGGAAAGTCACATTTTAAATACTAAGTGGAGTCTCATTGAAATGTTGGTGTTTGTTCCTCGTGCTTTAGAAACCTTTTGGACATTTGTCCTTAGCCGAGGTAGTTCCAAATTCATACCCTGGTCTGAACTGATTACACCATGTGAGGCCGGGAGGAGGTAAGCAAAAGAGCCAAGAGTGTATAAACGGGGTCAGTATTCATGCTGTGACCATACACTGCATGAAGTTCCTTCACCTCCCGAGTAAATCAGTGCTTTTCTGCAATACAGAAGAGAAAATCTGATCTTAAATAATATCCAGTCAATTCGTAAGGAAATTGTTACTGTTTTTAAGGGCAAGGCGACTAGAGAGGTCTTTGGAAGAGGCTGCGTTGTAATCCCACTGGGTAAGCTGGATTCGTGTAGCATTTCTCCTGCACCACTGAAAGGCAGTGAAGGAGGGGATGATACATGAGGCGATGATGCATGATTTAGTAATAAGCAAGAAACTTCCTTTTTATGGCAACAAGAGTTAATTTTTAGTGTTGATGCTGATCTGAAATAAGTCAGTTTTATTCCTAGCTGTCTCTGGAAAGGTTCTGTTTTCTTTGCTGCCAACTTCTGAGAAAAGAAGGAAGTGACAGTAGTTACCTTTGAAAGGTGCTCACTGTCGCACTGATGTAAATCACTGTAGCTTAGCTTTATACAGTGGAGGAATTTGCAATATTTACACCAAGATAGGGTTGAGAGAGCCCAGTCAGACCCATAAGGTTTCCTATATTCATCTCACTCCCATATTTGCTGGAAACACTGGGGCTCATTTAAAGGGAGAAAGGATTAGTGGAAAATGTGCTTGCATCTTCAACAGTTCCTTTTGCCCTCTGTCTTTAGTGCCAGCCAAGCAGAGGAGTCCACTAGAGCTGAGGGAGTTAATTCCAACAAAAATCCTAGAGTACATATTCTGAAAGTTACTTAAAATGTGCTGTTTGGGCAGCCAACATGCTCATTGGGATATCCATGGAAAGCAAACGCAGGCATTGTAGTATTATTACTATTACTATTGTTGTTGTTGTTATTATAATAAAATTCAAGTAACTTTCTCACAGCCTTTGCCCAACTTTAAATAACACTGTTGCAGCTGCTTGCACACGTGGTCCCCTTGAAGTCAGCAGAGCTGCACAGAGAGACCCCGTGCCTTTATTTTTGCCACACAGCAGCTCCATCACATTCTTGATGTGATGTCTCCTCTCCACAGCTCACAATTTCCCGTCTTGGTTTGAGACTGTGATCTTGTACCACTGAAGTCAGTGGGAGCTTTGCTTTGCAATTCAATTTAATGACAGTAGCAAGACTGTATCCTTCTTTCAGTAACACCTACTGCTGGGAATTTTTCTCTGGCATCATGCGATAATCTAACACTTAAACAAATCTGGAATTACCCTTTGTCAAAAGTTTTCAGATTCTGAGCCAAGTTTTCTGACCCAGGTAACCTCGGAGAGGGCAGCTGGGGGACAGAAAGCTTGCACCCAGCTCTGTATTTTTGCATCCCTTCCATGTTTATAGTGTTTTTCTTTATTGTAGGAGCTTCTTTATGGAGGGGTCATTTTGAAGGCCGAAAGAAGAGATAGGCAAAGAAGTTGCCATTGCGAAACCAGCTGATTTATAATTGCACTTGGTGGTATCATTGGAGGCTTGACTCCTGTCTCATAACAGGATTACCAGTAGAATTTTGATGCTTGTCCAGTGTCTGAGATTAGGTTAGCTTTGTTTGGTAACAATTCTGCATCTCCTGAATGTAGTGCTAGTACTGCCATATAGGTGACTACATCTAGATTGCAGGAAGGCCACAGCACCTTGTTGCTAGAGGGGCTCGGGGCCACGTTGAGAGCCCCATAGCATCTTAGCATTCCTGGTTTCCTTTGCAGAGAGGTTTTTTCCAGATGTAGTACATTTGTTTCCTCTCTGTGCAGAAAGCTACATACTTGTCTGTTGTTTTTCTGAAGCACTCAGGGTCTTGGTACATCAGCTATTCTTCCAGTGAAGATTTGTGTTGATTTAAAACAAAATACAGAGTAGCTCCTTTAAGGTAATGGTGCATCTGTTGTGCATAGTTCAGTACAGATGGATGTCAGCTACAAGAATCAGACAGAATTGAAATGCTGTCAGAGCTCTCTATCTGCAGTTGTCTGATTCTGTCTTTGTGTTTCCTTTGGATAGTTTGTGATTTATGCTCGTTTGGTGTAGCGAATATTAACATTACACAAACTCATTATGGTGCTGCTACAGCCATAGATGCCAAATGAATTGATACAGCTTAGGTAGTTTGTGTTCACTGTGTCTGGCAAATTGAATTTTATGGGGAGATTGCCAGGCAATTTGGTGAAGTAAAACACACAGACAAGAGCTACATGATCTTCGTGTCATTTTCAGAGATCAGAAGCATGAAAGATACTGTATTTCCCGTCTTAGTTGTTCTGATTGTAGTTTTGGTGAAGAAAGAGTCGGGTATGTGATGGCAGAGTATTGTGCTCCTTCTCTGCACGTGTGGTACTGACAGCTTTAGTCAAGTGTTCCAGCAGTGCCGCTCTACTGGGGACAAAAGATGCGGGAAGAAAGCAGGGAGATCGGGAGCCTCCTCTCACACTTAGGCTTTGAAGTGAGGGAATTAAGGAAGAGCAAGAGCATTTACTTTCTAAGGAAAGCTCTGAAGTTTCTCTAGGGTGATCTCAGTCTTAAGTCCTTGCAGCTTGTTGCCTGGGAGAGGCACCGCTGGATGAGGTTTGCATAGAACACTGCATGCTTTCTCCCTCCCAAGTGAAGAAAAAAGCTATTTGGGTATGAATATCCATGCAGCACAGGGCTGCAGCGCCTGGAAGGAAGACTGGAAAGGGGGAAGCCTTCCGAGAAGTTCCCAGCTCCCTGGGAAGTGTCACATCCTTCTTTCTCCAGGGGTCACTGAGATTTCTGAAGCTGCAAGGCTCAGACACAGCTTCAGCATTTCCATCGCACTCATACTGGTTTCATACTAGCATGTCTTTGGGACCTGTACTGCCAGGAGCAGAAGCCTGCCCACACTCTAGCCCATAACAGTACCCTCTGTTATGAGTCCAGCCTGAGACTGATGCAGCTTTTAAATAAAAATTAGCATCCTAAGCTAAATTGAATTCTTTCATTGCATCTGAAAGTCTTCAGTTGTAATTTCAGCTCTTCAGCTTTTTCCAGTTTTTATTTTCCACCGTCTAGAGATATTCTAGAAATACAGAGTTTTAGAAGCTCTGTGCTTCTGAGAGATAAGCTGAATCCTCGGCAGTGTTTCCATGAGCACAGGACCTCAGCTAGTGCTCGAGTGTCCTACATTCACAGCCATTAGATGATTCATTCAGGTATTTGTAATGAGTACTGTCCTGTGTGCACAGAGATAATACTAATACAGAAAGCACTCTGTGTACCCCGTGATGCTTTTTTGCTCTAAATCCTGCGCTAATTCCTGCTGAAAACTGTCTATACTGTTTATTACTTGCTGATACTGTCCCCGTAATTTTATTCCATGCACTATATATCATGGAAGCACCTACCAACCCTGCAATTAAATATCAAGCTATTTTTTTCAGAGGTGTCTAATTCATACATCCAGGGAGACTATTCTGCTTGGCTCTGGTACGCCAAAAGCTAGTTTTCAGTTCCCTGAGTAGTGTCTGGTATGCCATTGCAACAGTCCCGGTGTTGCATTAGGTCTGGTAGTGTTTCATGGCTGAACATCTGTATGTGTCTGCATATAAAGAGATTATTACAGAGTGAAACCAGGCAAGAAGCTATCTTTATGAGTAATTTGTTCTGGTTTCTAAATTTGAAAGGTAGCCATTTTCAAAGATTACAAAGGAGATGCTTGTTAGTGATTTTCAGATGTGTTTCACATCAGTATGGCATATGACATCTTTCCTTCCAAAGCTTATCATGGACAATAGGGACTATTCACCCAGTGGGATCGCTAACAGAATTAAATGACTTTTATTAGATTTTTAAGTAACAGGGCTGAATTTCTTAGGCACCTGCAGTCTCCAGTGTTAGAAGATCAGATCTGAGGTCTAATATGACCTCCTTCAGATACTGAAATACAGCAGACTTGGAAGGCGGGGGACTGTAACCACTGCTGTCTTCAGTTACAGCTGGACGGAGGGATTTTGGAGAGCAGTCAGAATTTGGAGGAGCACTTCCCAGTGTGTCAGCACAGCTGAGCTAGTATGAGAGGTACTGTCATTGCAGGTGGGGAGAGCTAGCCGTTGGTTATAGCATCCTTTCCTCTTGGCAAAGAAGGTGGCAGGAGGGAGTCACGATTTATCCATGATTCTCCTTGTGCCCAGGGCTTTAGTAGCGATCGGTGCCTTCCTGGTTCCCATTTCTTTCTCTGTAAGAAAAGGCAGTTCGCTGTTCCTGCGCAAGCTCTCAAGCTAAGTTATTTCTCCAGGTGTGTTCTGGCCATGTGGGGCTGATGGCAGTAAAACTACTTCATCCTAAAGTCAATAGATGATTTGTGTGAAGAGATATCAAGGCTAGGTGGGGCCATTACAAGCATTTTGTCTAACCTTCTGGCATAACATAGGCCACAGTCTCTTGTCTCTTAATTTCTGCATCAGGTGCAGAAATTCTGTTTGAGGTGGAGTTTGTCTTTTAGAAAGATTGTCTTGATTGTATCAGGTGGGCTGGAAAATACATCACAGTGTAGAAAAGTCTCACTGGGCAGTTAATGCTGACTCTTAGCAGGGTTTAGTTCCTATTACTATCCGCCGTGCACCCTGTTTTGTGCTAGATTAAGGAGCTGCCAGTTATCAGAAATCTCTTCTGCTTAAGGGGCTGAGTAGGATAGTACCATTTGTACGTGTTTGTTGTTAAAGAAGGGTAACACTGATGTCTCCTTTTATTTGGTTTGTTTGTGGTGTTTGCCACCCCTTTGCTTCTGCAGTATCTTCCCAAAAATAATATGACCAAATCTTCCCTTAAATTTGATGCTTATTACTGCAGTCTCTCAGGTTGTGGACTTCTTTATTGATTTCTATCCCATTTCTCTAAATCCTTGCTCTTAAAAGGTGATCAAAAACTTTCTGGAAATCTTAGTAGTAATTTTTTTGCCTTTCTACTAGACTCTGTTGCTTCCTTATGTAAGTGTTGCAATGAAATCTCCAATGCCAGAACAGATGAACTTGTAAATTAACTAGATATTGTATCAAAGTGTTTCATAACATTTCAGAAGATTACACTGACACTAACTATATTAGCTCTCTTGCTTCTTGAAAAACTGCTTCATTAGTCAGGAAAGTTTGTGTGAATCCATTCTGTATGTCTTTCATTAAATACTACATTTCGTGTCTTTTCCTAATAGAGTCTAGGCAACAGTGTACCAGATACTGCAGTTGCTGCCATCAAACCTTTAGGGTAGTTCTGGAAGTCCCACCAAGCTCTCTTTCAAGATCTCAAATTCCCATTTTCTGCTTCCCTAAGTTTTAATGACATCCTGGTGGTAGGAGGCTCCTGTTCTGCTCTGACTTTTACATTAAGCAGTTCTCAGTAGCTGTTAGTGTTTTGTTGGTGTCTAGTCAACCGTCACAAATATTTTACCTACTGTAACTTTTCTTCTGGGAAATTCTTCTGTGTCTATTTCTAGTTTTTGTTGGAAATGTAGATAGCACAAGGCCATCTTTGTCCATGAAAAGTTGAACCCAGACTGATACTAGTCAGCCAAATTTCATTGCTCAGGGTGAATGAAGTAGTAAGAATAAACGTGCAAAAATACACTGTAAAATACATTAGATGGAAAATTATTTCAGTCTTAATAATTTGCATGAAAAAGGAAAGCTTCTCACAAAATATGTATATTTAGGATATGAGTATTTAAATACCTTTTTAAAACGTGCTAAGTTTGCCAGAGGAGAAAGGAAGAAAATTCATATGGAGGACTCAAACAGAATAGATGATGCCAGGCTCTTCACAGAGAATTCTTTGAAAGTGCTTTATGACAATTAGTTTCTTGGTTTGCAACCAGGGCAGCTGAAATCAGCAATATTTCTCAAGGAGTAAGACCTTCGCAGCCTGAATAGACTATCAGGACCAACTTGTCAAATTGCCTCATGATTTTGCAGGTCAAGTGCCTTGTAAAACAGGAATTTCTTACTGCATTAGCTGCTTCCTGTCACATTCAGGCTCCTGAATTCAGGCATATAGTTTTAGAGTCAGACTTCCCAAAAGTGTTGGATGGCATTTTGGTTTCTACAAATTTAATGTATATTTAATAAGAAATCACTACCTCACAGTGCTTGCTGGTGAGACCTGCAAATTCACGCTCAGTGGAATCACTGGAAGAGACTGTAGCTGTATATTGCTTCAAACCTTGATGCATGACATGTAAATTTATTGAGCTTTAATATAAACTGGTTTAAAATCGGGCAGCATCTGCTTAATCCTTGAATAGCTGCTGGCTGTGTTAACAGTCAAGAGAGCTCACAGCTGATCCATTTTCTTTCCTTTCCTGAAAAGAAAAAAGTCAATAGATATAAAGAGAGTAAGTAATAAATATTTCTACAGTGCACTGATGAGGCATTCTTGGAAAACAGCAAGCTAAACAACTCTACATAATTCAGTAGATGGAAAAGTGGACTAAGAGTCAGGAAATAATTATGAGAGCTAGGAGAAAATTTTCCTTCAGTGACTAGATTTGAAGCAGAAATTGTTAGTGAAAAATACCCATTTCTGAGAAATCATATTTTTTATTTTCTTAAAATAATAAAAGCACCTGAAAAGACAAGGGGCCGTGATTTGAAAATGCACCTGGCAGGGCTCCAAGGAGTTGTCATTTAAACACCTGTGTGCCTGCGACGGCTGGGGCTCACGAGCCAGAAAGTGCTGTCCACAGTGTCCCACAGCAGTAGGACTCCTCTGATAATGCTTCAGGCGTAAGGTGGCCGGAGGACTCTGGAGCATCCTGTGCCAAACACTGTATTTTCTAAACATACGTGGAATGGGGATAAATGCCAGCACGGCCTAAAATGCCCTTTGTTAGCCAGAGTAAAGAGTCTGTCTTTCTTGTTAAATGCTGCAGTAGGGGAGGGGAAAAAGAATTCTCAACGCTATAAAAAGACTCTTCAAAAGATGTGGTGGGGAGAAATGGGAGGAGGCACAGATGAAGTTTAGATTTAGAATGTTAAAAAATGATTATTTTATCGAAATCAGCTGGATGGATATTTCTTCTAGTGTATTATTGCCACCAGAACCTCAGCCCTGCTCTAAATCAACTCAGCATTTCATCAAGAAGCCTATTCTTTGCTGTAAGAGACCAAGAGTGCACAATTATGGGTTTCTTTTCCCCCTTGCATAATAAAATTGGGAGATTATCATCAAGTTTCTATTCAGATTTTAGGAAGGCTTTTTTATTTTATTTTTAAAACCCATCTTTGTCTGTAAGAGCTCCCTGTTCAGGCCAGCATGCTGTAATGATTACTGCTGTAAAGGCTTCAGTGGAGATGTGCTCTATTTCATTCTCAATGAGGGTTGATGGCATTTTGAGAGGCTCAGAATATCCTTTGATTACTGTATAAAACAGACTGGGGAAGATGGCAATGCAATGTGCGGCATAGGAGGGGGCTGCTGCTCCGAGTATTGCTCATCAACTTTCTTTTGTGCCTTTTTTTTTTTTTTGTCTGCCGTGTCGCAATCACAAATCATGACCGTGTTGTGGTTTTGGTCCCATTCCCCATCCTTTCCCTGTTTGGGGATTTGAAGCTTGAGGTTTGTACAGAAAAGGAGCTGCTGCTGCTCCTGTGTTTTGGACAGATGCTACAGCATATGAGCAGGAGCAGCACCTTCTCTCCCCCAGGGAATTGCTAGAGTAGCTAGGAAATAGTATGTTGTCTCTTCCAAACTGTGGGGAATTGGCCCAGTGTTAGAAGGTGCCATTTACTGTAAAACATCGTGGAGAGTGCATTAAAAAAGGAGTGACAGAAAGCTGGTCATGGGTGACAGGAAGGATATGGGAGTAAAAGAGATTGAAAGGGAAAGGTAGACACATGCAAGCTGTCTCTCTTCCTGCTCTCCTGTCTGTTTGACACCCACAGTGCGTTAATACAAAATAATAGGGAAAAGGAATTCTTGCATCTTCATTCTTCTGTCATGCTTAGATCAAATTACGTATCGTGCCAGCTGAAGTCTGTTTGCCAGCTGTTCTGAAGTTGGAAGGACAAAGGTTTCTGAGGTCTGGAGGACAGGGGGGCTTCCAGGGAGTTTTTGATGCCATACAGTGGGAGAATGCCTTTATTCCCAGCCCAGGTATAGGAAATGAGTCTATGGAAAAGCATTTCACCTACGTTTTCCCGTCAGTGTGTCTGGATACTGAGTTTTGTGGCCACATCATGCATGTCTTTAACAGGTTATTTTCACTGGTCTTTTTGTAATCTTTGACTCCTCTACTTGGTAAAGTGTTAGGCTGAAAATATATGGTGTATGTCTGGTATTTTCCAGTAACAGCACAGGAATTATTTTGTGCAATATTTAGGTATGTCGTTTCCTATACCACTATACCAAGGTTGTTAGGCGTGTTTTGTTTGAGATACATGCCATTTACCGTTCACAGTCCAGACTAAATTACTCCTAGAAGGCTGTGTTCAGATTTGGGTATCCCACTGCATATGGACTGCTCTAAAAGAGTTTGTAAGCCTGAAAACGGAGAGCTGTTAGGAGAGAAAATTGTGCAAGAGAAAGTTTAAACAACTCATCCGAAGCTACAAAGTAAGTCAGTACTGAGCTGAACCCAGGTCACCAGTGAAACATCCATACTGATTTTGAACAAGTTCAGGGATGTCTTAAACCCACCATACTGCCAGGACGTGATCTGCCACATCCAGATGATACAGGCAGCTTACGTGAACTGAGTTAAGAGCTCAGGCGGCCTGCAAGTCTTACCTCTCTTCTGTCAAACAGCGACCAGAAAAAAATTATGTGCAGGAGAAACTTACGTGCAGAAAAGACTTACTCCTTGTTTCTTCCATTCCCCCCCCACCCTTACTGATCTAAACTCGATGTTTTGTGTCTTTACTGTGGAAGGAAACACTTCAGCTAACACAGGATGGTGCTTACATTCTTTTCCACGCTTGTGTATCAACATGCACGTTAAAATGTCTGCACACATTCTGAGAAAGGGTAATGCTGGAAAAGAAACTGGGACTTCATCATTTCCAATAAAGATTCATCAATCCCCAATGGAACTTTATGGCCATTGAACTAAGGGCATTGTAAATTGTTGCATAGCTACTGTCCGCAGCCTGTGCATATTATTCCTACCTTTTATTTTTGTTGTTGAATAATAGGCTCCCCTTTCCCCTCCCTGGAAAAACGTATCTCCTGTCTTGCTCCGTTAACTCAAGTGGGCCACGTTGCTGTTTGTGCGCCTGAAATAGGTGATGTAAGAGACACACACATACATATCCCAAACTAGTTTCAGAGGATGTACGTCTCCAGTAATGCTGTGATTGTTTTTCTGTGTGCTGAAATGATGCAGGGTGCCAGCAACGACCCATACCTAGTGCCGAGCCATGACACTTGGCAGTGATGCTTTTCTTCATAGTCCTAGAGAAAAGTGCCCAGCAGGGAATGGAGTTCTCTTAAGTAGGGTCAGGATCCCAGGCTGAACAGAGGAGAAAGCATGAGGAATGCCAGACTTGTGTCTGGTGCTGCGAGCTGTAGGGATATGCTTTAACTGTAATGGCCCAGGGGGGCATCTAATCCTTTCTTTTTATATATGGCCCTGCTCTGAGCAGGGGCCAGGACCAGAAATCTCCACAGGTTTGCAAAGCCTTCTAGCTATAACTATACAAACAGCATTTCATTTCTATTTAACCTTACACAGCGATCTTGTGGTACACGTTTTTTCTTTCCTTTGATTTTCGTCTCAGACATGTTTGCTGTGGGCTCTCTGAAGCAGGGCAGAGTAAGCTGTTAGCTCTGTGGTCAGAGGGAAGCAGGACTGCTCCTGAGCAGAGGTGGCCGCTCTCCTGGGGTGGTCTTTCCTATTTGAATTTCAGTTCAGATCAGTTGTAAATACCAGGCTGCTCCCTTGAAATGTAGCTGGAGTTTGCTCGGGGCTGGTGGGACAGCTCTGTGTTGTGTGCTCTGCCTGCAGCCCCACCAGAGCATCCCAAATGTGTTACTCGGATCCACTCGCATAAATCAGCTGTCCTTCTTCCTAGAGAATTGCTGAAATCCTTGGTGCTTGCAGCAAGATCTGCTCAGCCTGGTATGTTAGGAGGCTGTGGTTTGGTGACTTGAGCCTGGCTACTGACTTGGTTTCAAATCAGGTAAACACTTTCTAGGGGAAGGAGGAAAGCTGAGTTATTTCTGGGGGCACACAGCGCAGGACTGAACTGGTACAAAGAAGTGTCGCAGAGCTTGATCGAAACAGGTAATCACTGAGTTGCATGAAGCATGGACCGTGAGATGCCCCTGAACAAGGTGTGTGAGGAGCATCCCAGTGAGAAGGAGGGAGTGTTTTCCTCCTGCTTTATGGTTTGGTGCTTTATGCATACAAGAGCAGAAGGAGAGAGAAAGGGAATTGGGTTTTCATGTGGCTAGGAGCGGTATCAGAGTGGGTTCAGAGGTGTGTGTGTACATTGATGTTGGCAGAGCCTTGCCTTTACAAGGAAAAATCTTTCAGTTCCATGAGCTTGGCAGGCTGCTTAAGAACAAGAAACGGTAATAATTATGCAGCCCTATTAAATGCGTGTGCACGTCTTTGTGGGTGACAAGGAAAACCAGCTCTGCAGCAGCAAGGGTGCTGTTGGGAGGCTCTGCTAGCAAGCAAAGCATGGGAGTACCAGATCATGCTGTAAAATAAAGTTTTATTTGTTTTCTGTTTGGTGGTGGACTTGTACCACCCATAGTCCCACAGCAGCGTCACATTACTGAGTACCTTCAGCATTTCTTCTACCTGAAATCTGCTGTGGGTGCTGCTTTGAAGGCAGCTGTGGTCACCATAGGGCTGGTGTGGGATGAGCTGTAGTGCAGGCAGGGGGAGGAACACAGCTCTGGGTGCCATACTCCAGGTATGATGCTAGACTCAAATGAAAAGAGACAAGTCAGACATATTCACACAACTATATAAATATGAGCTGCAGGACCCAACAAGGCTTTGATTTCATTACAGTTTAACATGCAGCCAGAAAATATTATGTCCCTGCTATAAAGGAGGTATTTACCTTCGGGAGATTTTAGAAGCAAGGAATTGGAAAATGAAATTAATGAATAGAAAGCAATAACACAAGCCAATATTCACAAAAGTGTTATTTACCTCTCTTTTATCAAGGCTCATTTTACACAAACGTTAGCGGTTATAATAGCTGATATGTCACTGGTATTTAATACCAAAGGGCCTCTAAAGGCTTTAGAGGACATTTGCTTGTTTTTTATCTTTTCTCCCTGATGTGATGTTTGTGCCTAAAATTCAGTCATGTGGTATAAAGAATGAAATCTTGGGCATCTCTGGTTGGGGCTGCTCATGGGCAGTTAAAAAGGCTAAGCTCCTTCTGGAGGATGCTTAGAGTTTAAATGTCGATGAATGCGTGCACTCCAGAGCTAATGGATATGATGCATATTACGCTATCAAAAGGGGGTGAATATCGATTCATATTTTGGGGTTTTTTTTAGTATGCAAGGTGAGACTTTAAGTAGGCTTATGTAGTGAGGTCTTTGAGGAACCGGCCTCTGAAGTCTCTGTCCATCTCAACAAGCTAGAGAACTTGATCATTCAGGTCAGAATTTCAGGATCAGAAATCCAAAAACCTAGATGATCTCAGTAAAGGAACGTCAGCGCTTTTTTTCAAGATAGTATTTAAGATGCAAAAACTACAACCAAAAAAAAAAGTCAACAAAGTAAATTGGATTACACATACAAATCAAGCTTTTTAAGTTTTACTTGGTAAGGTCCAAATGTATTTTCTGCTCACAGTGTGATTCATGTCCTGACCAATTAAGAGCTGGCTGGAGCTTTCAGTAGTTATCTTGGAAGCCTACAAAGTGATGACATCACATTGCAATTAGCAGGCAATTTAAAGACATTTAAACAATTATATCGCATTTTAAGCCCCATTAATTGGCACCACAGCTGTTTTCTTTGCCTCCTTTTTTTGGAACGGTGGCCACAGGGTATTAACTCATGAGGAAAAACAGTAAAGATTTTAAAAAGTGTGCAGACACCAGTGGTTTGGAGAAGAGCCAAGCTGTAAGGTTCTGTGTTAAGGGTGTTGCAAGACAGCTATGTTTAGTACAGAGCTAAAGAGGAGCCATGAAGAAAGTAACATTTCTGTGATCTTAGTTGGCAGGTCACTGACTGGGAACGGTCTTGTCAGCAAAAATAGCAATAAATGCATTAATGCTAGTCCATCCTCTCCTGTCGTCTTGGGACAGGGCTATTCTCAGAGGGCCTGTTATTATGTTGTTATAGTTTCATAGTATGTTTTTAAATGTTAGAGTCACGGCCAAGAAGATCTAAAGATAGGATGGTGAGTTTTGCCTTTTGTGAAGAGGGTGGAGCAAAGCATGCCCACGGACAGATAATGAGGCCATCCTAGAACGGTATCTTTTTAAGTTGCTAATCATCTAAACATTTACTGGCAGAGGAGCATAGCCCTGTGTACTGAAGTCAAGCCTGTTGACAAACACTTGCTTTTCTAAGTTACCTTTAAGAGATTACTGTGGGCTGTGAACTAAAAATAATTTAAGACAGCTCTCCCCTTATTCATCCAGAATCAATGAACCACAAGTTGGAATTCATGGGAGTGCCTCTGTGAAAACAGAAGGAGGTAAATTAAACGTGTGTGATATAGCATGGTGTAGTACTGAATAGAAAAGGAGTGGTTACAGTCACTGGTTTAGTGTCTGTGAAAACCAGACAGCAGTGAACTCCAATCCCCTGCATATAATACTGACACAGTATTGCTACAGCTCTTTTCACTCTCATGCAGTCCGGACCACTGTAGCCACCTTGGAAACCAAAAGAAGCAAACCCCCTCTTCGGAGTCTCGCAGCCTGCAGGTGGGAGGGAAGGAAGCTGGGGAGCTTTACAAGGAGGTAGAGGATTCCCAGCAGAGCTTTGGATTCCTCGCTGTTAAGAGAGTTGACCCTCTTTAGTCACCACTTTGTAGTTCTTCTCTGGATCCTATCTGTAATCATCAGTTGGCCTAAATCCTCACCACCCTGCATAGACTATAGCTTACTACTTAGCTGTCTTCAGTCTTTCCTTCTCCATCTTTCAGGAGTAGACAGAAAGCTTCCCTGAATTCAAGTAAATAGGAGATCAGAGGGCAAGGAGAAGGCAGTTTAAGTCTCCTGCAGTGCAACACCCTGGAGCCGTCAGTAGGACTTCAAAGTAGCATCTGGCAGGCTCAGGGGATGTTTTTTATCCATTTGTCTAACACATTCTGGGTTGTAACCTGTCCTTGCCCATATGTCATTACAAATGGACTGTAAATCTGTGGTACAAAAGAAAGGTGCGGGGTTTCAGAGGGGATTTGACCTCTGCCATCAGAGCATCTCTGGTTTCCACGGTGTTCCCTGTTTAAAGGGACCTTCCCCATTGTCCCAAACAAACCTTTTGCAGAAGACTGCCAAGTTACAAGCTTGCTGCACAGCCTGTATCCAGATGTGTACCGATGCCTGTTCCCTTCAAAAACGTAATCTCTGGTAAAGTGACTTCTGTTCCCTCCTCTGTTACGATCTTTGCTTTCATGTGATCATCTCAGCCAGGCAACTGCTGACTTCGGTTCTTCCTTTCCTCCTTGTGAACATTGCTTGGCTGCTGTTCTTCCGGAACTTAAGCCTAGGGCTCAAGTTTAAGCTCTGCTTTTCAAACACAATTAGCTCTTTGGCAAAAGCTTAGTGAAATCAGTCAAGTGAGCCTGGACTTCAGTTGCGTCTAGGCCCCTCCTCACTCAGCCCAATGACCCGTGCACAGAGCACTCGGAGCTCCCGCTGGCTGCACAAAGCAGAGCTCTGCCACTTGTGCGAAGGGAGGACCGCTGGCTGCTCGGCTCCCTCTGCACTGGCTGAACCAAGCCTGCATTTGGCCATTTGGTTCAAGAGCGATTTGCTGACAGCGGAGGAGATTCAAGTTCAGCTCCAGCCTCTAGAGAAGCTGGTGTTTCAGTGCTTTCGGACTATCTTTTGCCCTTGTGCCTCCCGTTTCTCCCTGTCACGTTTAGGTGTTACTACCATCTCTCCCTTCCTACTCAGCCTCCTGTCATATGCCAATCCCTTCTCCCTCCCTGCACCTCACAGTCTCTCCCACTTGCCATTGCGCTCTGTTCCTTTGCAAGCCACCGTTCCCTGGCTCCTGACGATCCCTGCTGCCAGCTCCTCCAGCATCACTTTCCTTGCAAGCCTCTCAGCTCCTTTGCAGTCTGCTCAGACTGCCGTTTCCACCTCCTCCTCCTCCTCCAGGCACTGGCACTGGCAATGGCAGGGGTGTCACTGAGACTATGGGATAGATCCTCTCCTGTGTTTCCTTCTGGCACCTGGTTTCCCTGAGGAAAAATAACTATGGAGAGAGTCCTGCTCAAGTCTTGCTAATGGATGGTGCAGAGAGACAATTCAGCTAACAAAGGTTTTCCTGCGCTTGTGTAATTTGCAGCCTGGAGCCTTTTTAGGTCATAACTTGGCTAAATACAGATAAATTTTCATGGGGTTGGAGAAGAGTGTATCTCTAATATGGTCATCACCATATTTACACCTCAAACACAAGGTGCTAGATCTGAGTAACAAAATGGCTGCAGGGATATTTCAAACAGAAGGAAATGGGCATATTTTTGATCGCCGGAAAAGGGTCTTCAGACAGGCAGCATGCATTTAAAAGAAGCTTATGTTTGTTTTTAAGGTTTTTCCTGATGAAGGTATTTTGCTTAAACACAAAACATTCCTTTATAAAGTAGGATATTTGACAGTGACCATCATCTCCATCCTGATGTTTTGGCAAGAAGTTTACAAGGGGAAGACTGACTGTAGTACATCCAGTCCTTACTATGTGAGGATGCATGTTGTCTTTTCTTTTAATTTTGGTATGTTTCTTGGTGTGGATATGTTTTTGAAACAGATTTTGATGAGATATCTTCTAAAGTAGAGTGTTCTCTCAGGGTGGTTAGACTTCTTTCCTGAGGCAGTGGGTTTTTCCTTCTAATTTATCTCAAGTTTAGACCTTTTTTTTTCAAACCCTGACTTTTTCTCTCCCACAATTAGGAGATAAAGGGAATACAGTAAAGTTTTTGAAACATAATGGGAAACAAAGTAATTATGAAGAACTGATCTTGTAGTCTCAAAAAGATCATTTCGGCACTAGAAAAATACATGAAAAATAAAGGGTTCTTTGTTTTATTTTTATTTCCCTCCAAAAATCAGCATTTCCTCAATGAAAAACAGGCCGGTTTTGAGTAACAGGTATAAATGCAGCCGCTGTGCTGGTGATGTTATGGCAGTTCAGGGTCCACAGGGCAGTGGAAGATGGTTCCGGAAACCAATATCAAAACGAAGATCTTTGCATGGATACTCCAATATCAAAATGAAGATCTCTGCATAGATACTCCAAACTTCTCGGTAAAACCCCTTAGCCAGTGATACAGAGGTAACGTTAGAAGGGTGGTATATGTTGAGAGCAGGACTCCTGGAGTCTTGAAATCCAGGAGCTGCTGTGCTATTTGGGTTTACCAAAGCTTAGGGGCTGCTCTTCCTGTGAGACTTAAGCTAGCGGTGACAGTCTGATGACAGTCCTGCACCCTCCTGCCCTCCCAGTTACTCCTCTCCTGCTTTGTCCCTGGGAAAGGAAGCTTTGGCTTGGAGCTAGAGGCTTTCTGCACTTCTCCTGCCCTGTATTTCCTCTGAAGTTGAGTGCAGCGTCCGTCATTCTTTCTGTACAAACTGCCTTACCAAAAATTAGACATGAGACATTGGCAGGATATACCGCTGTCAGCAGGTGTAACATGGCACTTGCACTTATGTAGCAAGAGGAACTCGGTAGTCCTCCCTAAGACTGGTGAGGCACACAGATTGTTGATGTTGGTGAGACATTTGCCATGATTGAATTCTCTGAATTTTGGATTCAGTTAGGAATCTAACTGATGTGCATGTTTCTCCCCATTAGCTCATACAGCTCATGTGACTTGTTTCATTCATGTGATCTCTTATTACATATCCATCATTCCATTTTTCTTTCCTATTAGAGTGAAATTGGACACAGCCCTCCTCCTGCCTACACCCCTATGTCAGGAGTAAGTATTTCACATTCAACCTTCATCCTTTAGGTTTTCCTTCTTCCTTCACTACGTATTTTCTGTTTCAACCCTCTTTTTTCCTACATAAATGGCCCAAAAGCCAACAGCAAATGAAGTGTGTATGATAAGCAATCAAATAGTTAAGATCTCTACACTCAGCCTGGATTCATGTGCGAGCTCTAGGGACCTACACCCAAAATTCTGCCAACTGCCAACTTTTCTTGAAAAAGCATTTAGGTAACAGGCTTGGATGAATCTGTACATGTTTCCTTCCTATTTATAGGTCATGATGTCGAAATTTCCTTGCACGCCCTTGCTGACAAGCAAAATGGTAGGTTGAGTGGAACCACTGAGTTGAGGTACCCATACGAACACAGTTCACCAGCCTGAAATGCACTACCTGATGAAATTACATAGTGTTTGGGTGACTGTGTGATTGTCACTGCAGGACACCCTAAAAGTAGGCCCCCCAGGAATACACAAGAGTTCAGAGATGATAATGTCCTCTATCCCCAGTCCTCTTTGCAGAAGGGAATTTCCTTAACGTGAGGTTTAAGGGTTTTGTTCAGAAATCAAGGGAGATTGCCAAAGTAATAGAAGAGGAGATGCCATGTTTGCCTCTTGCAGCCGTGTATATCCAGCCTCTACATGTCTAGGTAGGAGACAAGTTTTCCTGCCCCATTTCTAGCCCCATTTCCAGGCCCAAGCAGCCAGCCTGCTTCCCTGCTCCCATTGCCGCACCGATGGTGCCTCCCTGGGAAGGGAAGCCGGCTCAGCACCACTGGACAGGCAGATGCTTTGCCGGTCCACAACAGAGCCTGTGCTGCTGCTGATCTTGCAGCGCTGGAAACGCAGTAGTCTGTAGGATGGACAAGGCTTCACCTGCCCGGTGAAATGCATCACTGAGCAAGTGTGGCAGGAAAGGCACAGGAGCTGCAGAGATGACTTGCTGTTGAATCTTCTCTCCCCTCGGAGCCTCCTTTGTCATGCTGCCTTTTCTTTTTCTGCAGAACCAGTTTGTGTACAGAGATGGTGGCTACGCTGCAGAAGTGCCGATGCCATACAGAGCTCCTGGCTGCGTAATACCAGAAGCCCCAGTTGCTCAAGGGGCCACAGCAGAGATCTTTGAAGATACTTGCTGTAATGGCACACTACGAAAACAAGTGGCAACCCTGGCAAAAGAGGACAGCAGCACCCAGAGGTACAGTGCTGATCCCACAGTCTTCATACCCGAGCGGGTCGTCCGGGGAGAGCTGGATGAGGATGGGTACATGACGCCAATGCGAGACAAACCTAAAACAGGTAAAAAATTGTCTTTCGGGCAAGCTCCTGGTTTAGTCTGACTGCATTCTCTCTTCTTCTACGTCAGCAGCTTTTCACCAAAAATGGCTTTATTGAGTAACCCAACAAGGCTGAAACATTCTGACTAGGTTAATATTTCTTTGCATGGGTATTTGTTTTTCTTTGCTTAATTTTCTACTTAGAAAAGCTCAAATGTGCCAATATGTCAAGTTCAGTAATTCCCCCTTTTACTTTTCTTTCTGGAAAATAACAAAAGAGAGGAATGGAAAAAAGCCAAACCCCCTTCTTATCCAAACACAAATCTTCAGTTATTTCCAAGAAAAGGATCTATCTTTGGCCAGCTGTAGTCTCCACTTTGCTTTGTTTATTGATCTTCTTTATCTTCATGGCATTGTGCTTGGTAAATGTCATGTTGAACATACCACAGAACCGATAAACACAGTTGGCATTTTATACCCAAGAGAAGTTTAGGATTAAAAGAACAAGATGTGCTTCAGAGAGACCGTCACTGCAAGGTGAAGTTTGCCTAGATCTGTGCCAGCTCAGAGTGCTACACTTCCCAGTTTGCTGTCATTCGTTTCTTCCTTTTTAAATAGTGACAGCAGTCATTTAGATGTAAGGGGCTATGTAATTAGTTATTTGCTTTCAAACCTTTGCATTAGGTTTAAAGAAATTAATTAATGCAAATGCAAATGTCAAGTAACTACTGTGTTTGCTAAGAATTTGGAAGCCCCTTACCCTTTCTGTTACGTGGTGGAGATGGAGGGAGCCCTGGGGCTTGACCCACAGCAGTAGCAATTGTGGGAGTGCACTCATGGCCCTGCACTTCAGCAACCACCCTTGCAATAAGAGATTTGATGCTGTGAGTTTGCTTCAGTGTGAGCCCACACATGTTCACAGACAGGTTCACCCTGGGCATCCTCAGAGTTCTGCAGGAACTTAACACTTCACCGGTGCTACCTGAGCCCTCGGGGACGCGGTAGTAGCAGCTCAGGAGAAGGCACCTCCTTCCTGTCTCACTGGGCACACAGGGATGTCACTGTGGCCACAGTGCTGTGCGCTCCCTGTCAGGTGGGGGATTCCAGTCAAAACACTGCTTGGCTGTCATCGCTAAAAAAAAATAAGTTCCCACTGTGCTCGTGGTACGGGTGCATGTGCCTGTTCACCTCAGATTCAGCGAAGTTTTAGCGATGCGTTCAGAGGTACTTGCTAAATCTTGAACTTTTGCATTTAATTGTTTTGGCCCCATCCTGGATAAAAACAGAGCTGAAGTGAGGACCATAGCCACCCTTTTATAACAGGCAGGGGCATGTTTCCCTGCAGGCAGGACTCTGTGTGGAGGTGTCTCCAGAGCCCATGACCAGAGCCATGCCGCTGGAAATGGAGGTCTCGTGTAGGCATCCCCGTGCAGCACAGGCAGGCTGAGAGATCATCCCTCACTAATGGCGGTGGCTTGGAGACCCTGTTTTGTAAGGAACCTCTGGGCTGTGAGATGAAAGGCAGAATTAATACTGGAAGCGGGTTTGATGTGATGATTTCCAGCCTTGAATGAACTGGATGCTTTTGACGTATCTTGCTGCTGGCATCACACCCCGAGTCACTCTTGTCCCCGGCTCACCTCCAAGCCATTCCCTTTGCAGCCCGCTTGCAGTGTCAGCGACCTCCCTCCAGCCCAGGCTGATTGGCTTTCTGTTTGCAGCAAGACCTTGTTATACGCAGAGCAAGGCAGGACGTGACCCTCAGTGAATCTATTGTTCTGTGGCTCAGTCGCCTGTGTGTGACCATGGGAGAGACCTTACTAAGTGTGCGTTTTTAACCTAGCACAGCCAATCTCTTTATGTTTCTTTTCCCTTCCCGCCTCCCATCTTGCATCCTCCCGTCTAGCTTTCCATGCAAGCTCCATGTGCCTTAAAACCTTTCTGCAATTCAGCTACAATTTTTTGTGGTGTTAATCCACAGAAAGTGATTTGAAGCAACTGTAACCTGCTCCAAGTCCTGTTTTGGAGCTGATGTAAGGCTCTCTTGTACCCTTTCCAGGGCTCACTTGAATCATTTTTTTCATAATGCTTCGAGGCCCTTTGTCCTTCAGGGATGGAAGGTTTTTAATCAGGCAAATTGTTCTGTTAGAAATGAAGCTGTCTTAGAAGTTAGCCCTTGGGGATTGTTTTTGTGCAGAGAGGCTTAACAAAGATTTCTATAGAGCTTTCTGGATGGAAAGACTGCAGAGCAGAGGGTTTGACTGATATGCCCAAGGTTGCACAGAGAGTCAGCAGCAGAGGCAGAAGTCGCTCGGCATGTTTGGCTCTGTAGGTCACACGCTGAGAGGAAGTCCAGGATCAAGCCAGGCTCACGGGCTATGGCTCAGCGAGAGCTGTAGTTTAGTTTGCTGGTATGTTTGAAGAGTCATTTCATCTTCCAGGGTCTTCATTTTAACCCATATCGTCTGTTTAGGTTGTAAATTCTTCACTTTGAGCAAGTGTGTGTTTCACATAGTTGGCACCTGATCT
This sequence comes from Sagittarius serpentarius, assembly GCA_034782735.1. Taxonomy (NCBI): domain Eukaryota; kingdom Metazoa; phylum Chordata; class Aves; order Accipitriformes; family Sagittariidae; genus Sagittarius; species Sagittarius serpentarius. Next base: position 15,169,257 of record JAVKLA010000001.1, read on the forward strand.
CATCTGGAGTTCTAGGAATGGCTGGGGTGGAGGACGCACAAGTCCAAGTACTGCTTCTGGTACAGCCCGGCAGTAACGCACATGGTGCTTGCTGTATGGATGGATTACTCCCTCTCTTTGCTGATTTATTTTTTCTTTCCTTAGATTACCTAAACCCAGTGGAAGAGAACCCATTTGTTTCCCGACGAAAGAATGGAGATCTCCAAGCTGTGGACAACCCAGAGTATCACAATGCTCCGAACGGGCAACCCAAAGCAGAGGATGAGTACGTGAATGAGCCATTGTACCTCAACACTTTTGCAAACACCTTGGAAAATGCCGAGTACCTGAAGAACAATTTGCCGGAGAAAGCCAAGAAGGCCTTTGACAACCCAGACTACTGGAACCACAGCCTGCCCCCACGAAGCACCCTCCAGCACCCGGACTACCTGCAAGAGTACAGCACAAAATACTTTTACAAACAGAATGGACGGATCCGGCCCATTGTGGCAGAGAATCCTGAATACCTCTCTGAGTTCTCCCTGAAGCCTGGCACTGTGCTGCCCCCGCCACCCTACAGACACCGAAATACAGTGGTGTAGTGACTGCGGTCTTACAGAAGTGGAAAGGCAACCCCTTCTAGCTGCCTCACTCTTTCTCTCTCGCTCTCCTTCCCCCACTCCCCCCCCGCCCCGTCCCTCCCTTTCTTTCTCCCATGAGCTTCCTCTTCTTGCCAGTTCACTCATTTTGATATTTCTAAATGAAAGGATGTATTGGAGGTGTGTGCAGATTGGGTTGGGAACCTGGAAGGAAGGAAGGAAGGAAAGAGACTGAAAGAAGGCGTGTACAACCTGGCATTTCTCACTTTCCACAGATCCGGAGGGTCAGATGGTCCGAGAAGCCAGACAGTACCGGTAGAGGCCAGTGACAGTGTTGCCTCCTGTCGAGCTAGTTCTCAGTGATTCAACAACTGTAGGGAAAGCCACAGAGAGGCTGTTTCTTTCAGCAGGAACTGATGAGAGTCTGTACAGCATTCCTGGAAATCTCAATGCAGTTTCCATTAGGGGGAAAAAATGGACAATTTTTATATCATGTGTGATTGCATAGTAATTGAGATTAAGAATCCAATTTCTTTCTCTAACACTTTCTATCCCAGCAACTGCAAATGGCTAACCTGGCTTTTCATAATCGTTCAGATCTTCATCGTGGCTTTCCAAGAAATGATGATGTGACTCTAATACACGGCTAAACCCTTTTTCTGAGCCACACCATGATTTTGTGCCAATTCCTAACCACAGAGACTCCCGCTCAGAACTGGTACATGACGCGACCATTTTTGTATATGTGCCAACGTGACAAACACTTTAAACACAAAAACCCTTTCAGAAGAGAGTAACAAAACCACGCCTCCAACATGTTCTTTTTGAACCTAAAAGACAGGCCAAGAAAGCAAGATTTGTATGCAAAAAGCTTTGCTTTCCTGTTTTATACCTGCTGACTATAAATACATAAAAAGACCTGAACAAATTCTTCCCTCTTTTTCTTCTTCGTGATCATGAAGGCAGTTGGGGATGCTGTCGGGCAGCACTGAGGACAAGATGGAGAACCAGAGAGTTTGATATGGGTCGTGAAGTCTGCTGGTGTTCTGTGGGGTGGTGGTGGGAAGGGTCCTTTAAACTGGAAGACAGACACTGGACTGGAGAAAACGCACATAGCGGTTCACTGGAAAGTTAGTTTGCACTTAAGCACCAATTTTATTTGAACTATTTTCTGGATTTTGAATGAAGCAATATGGAAGTGACCAGCAAAATACAAAATAATAATTTTAAATTTTAAAAAATGAATTATATGTAAAGAATGACTGTGGAAATGCCAAAATGAAGCAAATCAAGTCTTTGGAACAATGTCTACCAGTTCTGAGAGGCCATTGCATTGACTGCTTCAGAGAATACAGTGACAGAGCAACCAGCTCTTACTGCTGCTGTGTGAAGGACAGCAGAGCAAGCCCTGAAAGGGATCCGAGGAGACAGATGTCTTGCTCTGGCTTGCAGCACAGTACAGAATACTTTCTTCTAAAAGGAGGATTACTCTGGTACAGAAGACGGTGCATATGAGGTTTGAGAAGTCAAAATGTGCATGACTCTCCGTCAAAAATGTAAATAAGTATGGGTCAGTCTCCTTGCACTTAGTTCTGCTTTCATCAACCTCAATTTTTAGGTAGACACCCCCACCCCACCCCCTGGCCTGCTCCTCTTTAGAAGTATCTTTCAGCCAGAGTTCTGGACGTTTTTAGCAACCTGAGGCAGATGGAGCTGGGAAGGGAGGCGTAAGGGCCGGAGACACTGATGGCTTGCTCCTGACATGCCAAGACCCATGTGTGTAAGAGCATTCGTGTACCTAGTTCCCACCAAAAATCTTAAGGAACTATTAAGTACCTTTGAAGATCTGCCTATGTCTCTATCCATCAAGGCTTTTAAAGGGGAAGAAAAAGTACCTGAGGGATGGCAGTCTTGGGTGAGGCAACAGTATTTCAGTTTATGCGCTCAGTACTGTTAAAGTCAAGATCTTTGGGGTGGCCTAACCTGGCAACAAAAGCAGCAACAACGAGTGGTCTGCAAATGGCATCAAGCTCCTCCAAATTCCTGCCATCTCAACAGCTTGCCACTTTTAATCGTAGGGAAGCAGAGGAAGGAGTAAGAAACAAGTAATAGTTACCCAAATCTCGGTGGCTGAGGGGTCAGCTTGACAAAGGTATGAAGAGATTTCAAACCTGGGTTGGTTGTCATGCTTGTAGATGGGAAACAAATTGCGTATGATCACTAGGTCAAGGCTGGTGCAGGCAACAGCCTGTTTCTGCATCGAGTGTGTTCAGGCCGGCTTGAACCAGCTGCAGGGCGGATATTAAATCTGAAAACCGGGTACGTAGCTGAAGAGTCTGAAAACAGCAAGAACAAGTACAGATCTTTAAAGCTATTAAAAGGAGACGTTGGGTCAAGCAGTACCAAGGTGGTTTGTGGTGGCAGAAGAAAATGACCAGCAGACCGCTGAAGTGGGATAGATGGTCACAAAAGCATCGTGCATCTGAGAGGCCTTGCCTCTTCCTGGTGCCCTCCTGTAACTCCTCATGATCTTGGCAGGGGACAGAGGCAGGCGTTGGGCAGGGGCTGGGGGTGCAGAAAGATGGCACAAGGTCCTGGAGATGCCACTCCAGGGAAGGTCTGCCAGCGGTAGTGCTCACGGGGTGTCGTCTGAAGCACGGGCAAGGGTCTGCCAGGTTGGGACGCAATTGCCAAGCAGCCTGGAGACAAAGAGCAGCGCAGGATTGTGGATGTCCTCTTTCAGCGCAGAAGCAGCTCGGGTTACATAGGTAGGTGGAGAAAGGGGTGGTTTGTCCCTGAATGAGCCTTGTAACAGAGTAACTCCTAATGGAGAAAAAATAAAATAAAATCCTGGTACAGCTTAGGTGTTTGAATTCAAAGAGGTGCACGCAAAGGCTGCTGGGGCAGAAGCATGCACACCTCCAGACCCAGGTGGGATCGTGCTGGGATGTAGCTGCTAAGACGAGGTGAGGCCTGTTTGTTTCTCTGGTGATTAAGTAGTACCGGTGTTGGAAACAAGCCCGTCGAATAATCAAAATGTAAATAATTGTGGGTTTTAACAATTTAACATTTTATTTCTTAAAAAACTTGAATTATTTATTCATTTTAATTGTTGACTGTGGGTGTGATATAATATATTAAGTAGCATGGAAATGCAGAGGTTCCTTGAAGTGAGGCAGCATGAAGGCCAGAATGGAAGCTACCTTATGCCAGGGCTCTGACACACAGCCAGGCTGAGCAATGCTGAGCTGTATCTTGAATAACAGAGGGGGAAAAAAGGGTAAATGAACACAGTAATTCCTGGTGATGGAAGACTCAACAGACTGCCGCTTCACAAATGGGCATTTATTTTTTTTTCTGAGCTTCTGGTTTGAGTTGCAGTTGCCAAAAATGGCCCTTTCGTTTCCTGCTGTGCCAGTAGTTGACGTTTGTTGCAGTGTATGGACCTGCGTGGTGCTGAGCATCTGGTCAACCGCTTCCTTTTCCCCAGTAAGAAGAGCAGTTTTCTGAACACAGCCCGTAAATCTGCGCCTTTCCTCTGCAGGAGTAGTGCCTCTGAGCTACGCTGGCAGATTTTTGTCTCTTTGCCACCAAAAGTTTAACCATGGTTAAAGAAAAAAAGCAAAACTGAGAGCAGAACCGTTTGGCTGCTTTATTCTGATGAGCAGAAAAACCTGTCTGGCCCTAACTCACGTATTTGCCTTAGTGGGTATAGCTGCTGGCTCGGTGAAAGAAGTGGGGCAAATGCACATGGCAAAATCACGGCAAATATTCCACTGTATTATGTTGTGAAAGATGAAGATCAGGCTTTTTAATGAATAATTGCAGGTTTGGGGAGAAAGCAGGTATTTCCACACACAAACTGCGTTTTGTCAGCACAAAGCAGTAGGTGAGAGCATCAGCAGAAGTATTTTGCCTGGTTGTAATGAATTCTGTAGTTGGACAATGGTATCTGTACACAGCACTGTCAGTTTTTATGGATTTTGTAATGCAGTCTCCTATTCGTAAATGTTTTCCTTTCCCTTATCGTCGCCTGTGCGACGGAAGAGCAGTGACTAACTTTTCAAGAGCAGATACCTGAGCGTGTACCAGCCATTGTCTAAGGCACAAAGCAACGCGCTAAATGGAAGAGAACAACAGCTTATTTTTTCCTAATCTCTTTCAGTGATACTTGTCTTAGATGTTATTATCTACCTGAGGGTTATTTCAAACAGATGTGGATGCTGGATCTGATTGACTTGCTGTAACATAATTGACTGAAACGAACGACTTTCAAATTTCCTTCTTCAGCTCTTTTCAAATTTTTCCTTTTCTGCAAAATAGCCAGGAGGGATTCTTACATGGCCTTCCACTCAGATTGTAGCAGAGTATTTACAGCTTGCTTTCAAACAGGTCACCTCTCATAGGTAGCAAGCAATGGAAATAAATCCGAGCACGTATCAGCAGTAGGAGCCACCGTGCGGGTCTGTTTCAGGTACCTTAAGCTCGGCCCTGAAATCCTTTTCTTTGTACAAAGAAAGGTTGCGTTAACGCTGGTTGTACCACTTGTTAGGAAATGTGTTTCTTGACTGCAGGAATTGTTTGTGATGTCCTCATGGAAGTACCTTTCCCTTCCTGTCCCACAGCTGGTAAGCCCAGAGGCTGCCTGCGAAGGGCACTTGTGTAGATGTGGTGCTGGGGCAGGGCAGCCTGGACACATGCCACCAATCCGATAGCGGTTTCCAGTAAAGATTTGAGAAGGAGTTACAGGGGAGTGTGTGTCCCCCACCCTCAGCCACCACCGGTCCCAGCCTAGAAGCGAAGAAAATGGCGGCTCCAAAAGAGCAGCTTGGCCCTGGCTGTGTGTGGGTCCATTCTTTCCGTAGCTATTGATAGAGCTGGGCAGTACGGGTGAAGAGTACCAGCCAGCTGTGAGGTAAGTCAGCCTAGAAATATAGCTTGGAGTTGGCGGGTGGGGTTTTGAGGCTGGGCAACTCGGATATTAAAGAAAAAATCTTTTTTTTCTGATGGGGTGTCTGTGTAGGTGTCCTGCGTCGTGGTGGCAGCTAAAGGAATGAAGGGATTATTTGCGCTGCTTTACACCGCCAGGGTGATGAGGAAGCTTTGGCGCAAGTGAGAACTAGACTGTTGGTCATGTAATTCCCCAGGATAACTGAAGGCATCCAGGGCAGCCTTGCTTCCCCCGGGAGCCCGCCGCACCCTGGGCAGGCGTCTCTTTATGGAGAGGGTAGCCGCCACGGCAGCACCCACGTGCTCACACGCAGGGACACTCACACCCTCTGTCTGCCGACCCTTTTAGGAGGGAGGAATGGGAGGAATGTAAATGCCCCAGGGACTGACAGCTGGGGCATTGCTCGCTTGTCGGGATGGATTTTTCCCTCGCTTTGCACAAGTGGTGTATCGGGGCGCCCAGCCCAATTTCCCAATCACATTTTGGAACTGTTGAGCTCAGGTAGGTATCTACCTGCTTTGAGGGCTCTTTAGCTTGGGGGCAATCGGTGGAACAGAGGCTTCAGCGTGAACCAGAGCCGGGCCTCTGGTTGTCAGTCACCTCTTTGGCTCTCAAAGAGTGCCTCAAAGGGGAGAGTATTGCCTCGCGTTCCCTTCGGCAATTATTTTTCAGAAGGTGCTGTGACTTGCAGTTAGATGAAGGCTGTGCATCCGTGCATTTCCGGCTCTGTCACTTGCGATATTCTCATCCCCGTGGATCGTGGACCTCTGCTGCTGACAAAACAGCTCATCTATTGTTATAAAAATCCTTGGGTTTGGGTTCAAATTTTTTTTAGAAAGCCAAGGCTGTGTGGGGCGGAGTTGGTTGGCTGTAAGAGTCACGCTTCATCATGTGCAAGGAGTCACGGTCGTCTCGCAGGGCAGGCTCTGTGCAGCATCGCTGTGTTTGCAAGGTTTCCCCCCTTTTTTCTTCTCTGGCTCTTGCTAAGTGTTACAGGGGTGGCAAAGGTCACTGTCACGAATGGGGCTTTCAAACTGGGAATGAGTAAGAAAGAGAAATAAAGCTTTGTGGTTAGAAGCACCGCTCTAAAATGTCCAAAAATCACTCGTCTCCACCTTTGTTTTAATTTTATTTTAGCACAAGGTCATATTCCTGTACGGTTAGTACATTTTTGCGCTGGTAGGCTCACTGCTGTTGGGGCCGTTACTGACAGGTAGGGCCACCGTCAGCAGTGCCGCAGTCGGTTTGGACGGTGCAGAGCACCGTTTGGGGGAAGCGGGGGGAGGGGCCAGCTCTGGTGGTGGTGCTGGGACTTGGTGGGACTTGCCTGGACTGGGGTCTGCGCCAACAAGCCAGGAAAAGGTGTGAGGGGGGAACCTAAGGACGTTATCCCGATCGGGAAACGAGGAGTCAGAGCTGCTTTTTTTTTCCTTTTTTTACTATTTAATTTTGAGAGTGAGCTTTGTGGACCTTGGTAGAGAGGGGTTTTAAGGGGAGATTTGTAAGGTGTTAGGCAGTGCGACTCATCTTCTCCCCTCCCCAGTAAAAAAAGCCATGGAATCGTGCTCCAGACATGTTGTGGATGAAACCACCAGGGCAAAGGTGCGTCCCGCACAGCACCCTCTCGCTGACGGCTCGGGTGTGACCAGGGCGCACACATACATCGAGCCGTCGGCTGGCCCTGCCGTGCGCTGGCCGTGAGTGCCGCTTGCCAGCAGTCTGGTCCGGGCGGTGCCACCGTCTCCGTGCCCTGCCCAACCTTTGAGCCCTCTTAGGGAGAAAACAAACACTGTATTGTCCATAGCACTCCGAAGACTAAACCCTTTTGGGATAACCACAGTAATAAACTGTGAATGGTATTTTATAAGTAAGTGTAGATATGTATGCCGTTCTTCTGGGGTAAGGTACTATGACATATGTAGCATAAACTGGTACTGCTGTTAAATGGGTCGATTATTAACTGAGCAGCTGTGTTAAGGGGTAGCTAACTTTGAATGCACTAAACCACTGTTCCTGTGAAGATGGGGGCTGAAGGTAGTTGCTGGGTACTTGTCCTTTCACGGTGGGGTGTGCTAAGAGGAAAATGCGGGTCAATGAAAACACAGGATTTTTTATAGCATTTTAGTGTCGGAAATCGGTACACATTCGATGCATACATTGGTTTTAATCCCTTTATTTGCCCAGTTTTTGCGATTTCCCCAACATCATAAGCAAGCCGGAATTTCTAAAGAGGTGGCAGCCCTAGTGTAAGGAGGGAAGACTGAGGGGAAGAAGAAGTCTTTCTGAAAACAGAGATACCCAAAATGAATTTCCTGACCTGGCAGTCTTGAACTACCGACTTTTTCTTCTCTGATGAGGTGCAAATTCCCAGGCCGGGAGGATGACATTACCGTCCCTCAAAACCAAAGGCCGCGCCCCACCTAGGAGGTGACGCAGGGACAGCACCGAGCTCCTGCGAGGCGCCTGCTCGGCGCGGGGGGCGGCTGCCTCCCTGGGCCCTGCTCGCTGCAGCCAGCCCATCCCAGCCGCCTCCTGGGAGGTGGGCGAGGGGCAGAGATGGGGAGGGTCTGGGTTTTAGCCAGTTCTCCGTGTTCTGAAAGTGCAAAGAGAGAAAACAACAATACTTCTGCCTTACGGAGTACCTTCAGAAGAAGAGAAGCATCAGCGTGTTGGGGAAGACAACTCATTTCTTGCAAAGTGATGCATTCAGAGTTAGCTGCCTTTCTGAAACAAAAATAAAAAAAAAAATACAAAAACTACTGTATGTTACTTTGAAAATGTGAATAGTATTTTTATAGCTTGTTAAAGACACAGCTAGTTGCATTTGTAAATAAGGATAATGTTGCTTTTATTTTCCTTGTGGGCACCATTATTTGGAACATAATTGTCCTTAGGGTTGATTTGTATATAGGTAATTTGCTTGTGATTTAAGCCGCTCCTCCCCTTTTCTTTCTCTCCCTTCCCACCCTCTGGTTTCGGTTAGAAGTACCATTTTTGGCATTCTGTGTGATTCTGTGTTTTAGCACTATTGTGGTGTGTTCAGACTTTCTGCACTTGCTTACACAGTAGGGTATGCCAGTCGTGTGTGGCGTAATGTTACTTTAACCTTTCGTTTCTCATATTTTAGCTATCGAGGATTATGCACTGTTAAAATACTTACTGACCTGGGTTAATATTAGGTACATATTTTAGCATAATTTCCCTTCTTTTCATGGTTTCTGGTTTTTTTCTTTTTTTCCTTCCCTCCCCTTTTGTCTTGTTTGGAGGCTGGGGAGAAACCTGTGGATATCTTCTCTTTGTGTGGTTATATTTTCTGGCCCCCACCCCGTGTGCAGTCCCGAGTTTCTCCTCATGGTCCTTGGGGTAGAGCTTTATCTGTTTGTTCAGGCAAATGTAGACTGCGACCCACCTTGCATCAACCCACGCTCATCCCAGCTGAACAATTTGAAAACTGTTCTGCCTTTTTGTTACATGAATCTGTCAGAAATATATTTTTAATTTAATATAAATGAAATTCAATAAAATACGAAACAAAGTCTCTGTGTAAGTGTGAAATTTCTTGCCAGGGCTTGAGCACTTCCTGCAACACGGGCTCCCTGTGTCCTGGCAGTGAGTGGCCTCGGACCCTGCTCAGGGAGACCCTTGCGCTGGGCACCTCAGCTTGGGGGGGCGGCCCCATCCTGACCTGAATGTACCCACTCCCCGGCCCCACTGTGCCCCCAGGGTCCCTGCCAAAACCCAAAGTCCCTTTCCCTTTCTCCCCACCCCATGCCTACAGGCGCAGCGCCCCACACCCCCTGCAACTGCCCGCAGGGAGCGCCTTTGGGGAGACAGCCCACATCACATGGGTGTCACCGGTCGGCTCTTGGCGGGGGGGGGCGGGGAGAGCCTACAACACCCCATGGCGGTTTGCTCCAGCAAGGGCTGAGCAGACCCCCAAAGCCGCGGCAGCCTAGGAGCACACCGTACCCGAACCCCCAATTCTGGCACCCCAGGACCCAGCTTCTGTGGGGCAGCTAACTGAAGTTACTTACCTCCTCCAGCAACACCCTTCTCTTCCAAACACTGACATCCCCACACCCCTCTATGTGTGTTGTAGCCCCCCCCCCCCAATTGTTACATTTAAAAAAAGGCCCATGAAGGCTTTCAGTCCCATGGCCCTGTGCCCCAATTCACTCACCTGGTGATGGGCTGCAGCTCACCAACCCACACTTGCCCATGGCAGCCCTGGCCAGAGCCAGGTTATGGTTTACAGCTTTGTTGCTGGAGGGGATAGTGGGGTGGGGGGTGAAGGGGGGAGATGTTTATTAAGACACAAGACCTCAATGCCAAAATAAAATTTAAACAAGAACCAAAAACCCCAATATGCAAGCATGCATCCTCTAGGCTGCACGAGCCCTCGTGCTCCCCACGCCTGCCTGCCTTCACGCTGATACCCCCCCAGCACCATAGCCTGGCCAGTTGTGACTCCGGCTTTGGCAGAGGCACCTTTAAATCCAGTTAGTTAGGGAATGTGTAGCTGCCACCCAACGCCTCCCCCCGCCACCTGGCAAGGGGCTGAATAAGCCCATAGGTGCTACCACACGCCCTCAGCCAAATGCTCACTGTTGGCCCGTGGCTGGCTTAAGTCCCATGACCTGCACGCAGTCCTGTGACCTCGGGACTGACCGGCTCCAGCCTGAGCACGCGGCCCCCTTCCCCAGCGCAGCATTCACTTTAAAAGCTGCAGGTAATCCTATGGGGTCTGGCACGCACCCTAAATCAAAATGCTCTCGCTGCCCCCAATCTGCCTCTCTGGCTAACCACGTTACTAGGACTCCAGAGAGCATTTTAAATTTAGCAAGAAACAGTAAAGGTCATTTGGCTTTTTGAGGCACATTTGAAAATACTCCAATCTCCCTGATTGCAACCATTTGTTTCACGAATGACCTCAACATTTTATACCCAGTAGTCTGGAAAGGTCATTGCACAGATATATACAGTTCGCCTGACGGCCCTGTGTGGTGCTCACACCCGGCCTCGCTCTTGACTTACTCTCCCGCTTGCTTTTGGGTAGGGCTACAGCGGCAGCCGGCCTTCTGCCAGAGCGCGCCGGGAACACAAGCTGTTTCTAACAGCACTGCTTGCTGAAAAGCGGTTAGTTTTACATTATTAAGCATTCACACTTTACAACTGTAGGTTTTATAAACTATATTTTTCCATGGGCAGGGTCGGTGACGCACTGGTTGTTAGCAAACCAGAGCGCTGCTGCATGCCCACCCTGTCCCTGGAGCGTGACGGGCGGTGCAGGAAGCCCGTTGCAGCAGGGTGCCTGGCACCTATTGAGGCTGCGGCGGTGACGCCCTGGCCACCTCTGCACCACGAGGTCCTTCCTGCGGCTGGTCCGCGCTCAGGCCTGACGCACACCATGAATGGCGGCAGCTAATTTAGTGTGGTGCAGAGGAACTGGTGTCTCATGCAAAGGCAGAGCTGTGACATAAAAACTAGCGATGTAATCACAGTAGACCAGAATAAATAAAATCCAGAGACAGGCGCAATGCAAAAGGAAAAAAAATGTTAATATACCCCTCTGTCCCTTCACTCCGTCCCCAAGTGGGTTTTACTTACCTGCCCCACCCCAAAAAAAAGAAGTATTAATCCACCATTTTCCAGTGAAACAATATTAATTTAAATCCCTCTGCTGCCCAGTCAGGGAAAAAAAAAAAAAAAAAAAAAAAACAACACCAAACTTGACAAAGGCCACTGAATTCAGGTGTTTAAGCTGCTACTGAAAAGCACAGGTTAGCCTTTGCGAGCAGTGTCATGCTGCACCGATGGCAGTGAAGGTCGCTGCAGCTGTGTGTCACACATGAACCAGATGGGCACGCGCATCTGCCATTAGCCAAACCCAAGGACTCCTTTCTGAAGCAAGTTGCTCTTGTGTGTTTAAAAAAAAAAAAAACAAAAACCAACAACAAAACAACCCACAAGGATGGTAGGGCCTAACACACCAACACCAGGCTTTACAAACTGGCCCACGACTGCCCAGCAGTTGGCTTACTTGGATTTGCAGCGGTGAAACTGGGCAGCTTGCACTGCGAGACGCACTTTTTTTTTTTTGGCCCACTGCTATGACACTGTGTGCAGAGGGGTGTGCGGTTTTTTTTGGTTGGGTTTTTTTTTTTTTTGTTGTTGTTGTTGTTTTTGTTTTTGTTGTTTGTTTGGTTTTTCCCCCCCCTCACACCGAAAGCAAAATATGCCACCGCTGCTGACATCATTGTAATGACTTTGTTAAAGGCCTGGGACCTTCCAGGAAGGAGAGGCTATTTTACCATTTTCAGAATGCTAGATCAGCCCCAGAATTCAGCCAAATCGCTTTAAAGCTTGGACTCAGGTTGCAAAATGTATTACCACTGTAAAGCTACTAAAGAGGTCCAGTGAACATCCCATTTAAAACAAACCCCTCTTGTGTTAAAGAATGTAGCAAGTAAAAACCATCAGCAGACCAAAAAAAAAAACAAACCACCAGCTCAGCTCCACTGACAAATACCAGCTCAGCTCCACTGATGTGGCTGTGGCTACTGCTAAGGCACAGCAGTTGAACATCTTTCCTGTAGCAGATCTCAAACAGGCCCAGCAAGTATTTTGCCAATTGCTGCCAGAAGCTAGGAAAAAAACCAGAAAAGTAAAAGCCCAACAAATGAGCTTCTCTTTGGCTCCTTTAATCTGCCTACGAAACTTTGCTCAACTTAATTTCCCTGCCAGGATTACAACGCACCCGTCACACCAGTGGTTACAGGCTGTGCAAAGCAGTCACACCAACTGCGGGAGGAACTCGGCACCTCTCAAGCTTTTGCCCATCCTTGGACCAGCTTGTGTGGGGATGGGTTTAACAAAACAAACAAACAAACAAAACCAAAACCAACCAAGAATGGGACATGTGCAATTGTAAGAGCGAGCTGGGACCAGTGCTGGGAGCAGGTGGGCAGCCTACCTGAAAAAGTGGATTTGATGCCCGAGTCCTTCATATTGGCAAGTCCTCTCACTGCACAGGAAGGCTGAGCCTGAAACATGGCCTCCTGAGATGGTTTAAGACTGCTTCGCTGCATGTTTGCCAGCTGAAAAGCTGGGAGCATTTTGGCTTAAATCAACTGAAACTTTGCCTTGATCCTTTCGAAAATGGCGGGGGGGGGGTTGTTTGGTTTGCAGTTGGGGTTGATGGAGGGGTGGGTGTTTCTGGTTGGGTTTTTTTTTTGGTTTTGGGGTGGTTTTTTTTTGGCTCCCTACGCAGGTTCCTGGGGACACTCTGGAGTGTTGGTGCAGTCCTAGCATGTTCCCTGCTCCCTCCCCCTGCGCTGAGGGGTTAATCTGTTGTTCTCTTGCAGTCATAGCTTGTTCCTTCCCAGGGCAAAACTGGTGTTGAAGGTTGGCCAGAAAGGAGGCAAAAACGTCAAACAGCTCAGGCCTTCACTCCTCACTCACCTGGGGGCTGCTGTGTGTGAGCTTGAGCCCTCTCCAGCCTCCAGTGCAGCCACCAAGGGGATGTCGCAGTCTGTGGGCCACCACCTAACACCCAGACTGTCTCAGCAGCCACACAGAAAAATGACACAGGAGACGGGGGTTATGACATGATGGGGGGATGGGAGACAAAGGCGGCTTGTGCGGGCACAGTCATGAATGCCTGTGAGACCAATTTGCCCCTGGAAGAGCCTCTGAGACCTCAGGGAGCCTCCACGTCCTCCAAGAGATGCTGCTGCTAGAACCAGGCAGCTGGGTGAAGTCCTCTGGCACACCAGCAGCCCAACTCAGACAGCTGGCACGAGCCTTTATATGTCACTAAACAAACAAACAAACAAACAAACAAAAATTAAATTATTATACTTTAAAAACTGTTTCTGCACTGTCTGCAACCCTCCAATCAAACCCATTTCCCCCCCCTCCCCCCTTACTTTTGCCAGGCAGTAGTGTACACCAGAGCATTGGCTTTACCTCTGACCAGTAAAGCCCTGCCAAAGTGCTTGTTCAAGGAGACAGGTGACACCTCCAAAAGGGACACCCACTCCGTGGCCCAACCGGTTGTGCCTCCTGCTCACCTCTCCAGAAGGAATGGCTGACAAATGGCCAGCACAACTGCAAAAGCCTCCTTTCCTTACCAGAAGAGAAAACCACCTGCAAAAGTGGGTGTTTCTGTTGCTGCACCCCCAACAGTAGCCAATGCTGGAGGCTACCAGAGTGGCCACAGAGGCACTGGGACAGCAGGCTAAGATGCAGACAGCAGGAGGCAACTGCACAAGCCCAAGAGGTGGCAAGTGCATGTTAATCATAACCTTTAACACAGGCCTAATTTTTTCCAAATATATGCAAAAACAAGTTTAAAAAAACCCCACCCAACAGACGCCAAGTCAGGATGTGTTAGCAGGCTGGTCTCGGCAAAGCCCAGCTGCGGTCCTCGCTCCCTGTCACACTCCACTCTTCTGTCATGGGCCAGCAGTGAAATAAGAGTTTAACACAGGCTTTGAGCCCCCAGCCCTTCACATCACCCTCTCCACCATGCTGAATCAGGGCCACGACACTAAGAGACAACATTTGGGAAGCAGAAAGTGATCATTTCATTTTGCATAAATGGTATAAACTGTTTCTGGCAAGGCTGTGTTTGTCCCTGTGATCAATCCTCCAGGGCGGCGGGG
>JAVKLA010000001.1:15183461-15193517 GCA_034782735.1 Sagittarius serpentarius
CCCCCCCCCCCCCCCCCCCCCCCGCTTTTTTGCCACCAAGAAAAGCCTTTACTATTATTATGCAGAGAAAACCTGTATGAATTGCTTCCTGCAAAGCATCAGCAAGTCAACAAGACTGTAGCAACAAGGGAACGAGTCATGGTTTCTTTTCAGCCATCCGCACAGTAATCTGCTTTTGTCCCTGTCATACAGGGCTCAGTGTTGCTGTGCCCCATGCGAGGGCCTTGTGCAGAGCTCAACAGAGGAATTACAACAAAGGAAACCTTTTGTTCCCATGGAATAGAAATGGTCCTGATTTTTCAGACCTTTGTACCAAAGTGTGCTCTTGGCAAGGCAGGGATTAGGGCTGGGGAGAGGATGGGAACAGGGGAGGGCGGGCGGGATGAAGAAACGGCTGTACTGCGTGAAAAGCAAACTGATCTCTTTCGTGACCTGGTGCTTGGGCACCTGTGTCTTTCTCTGTTTCTCTGCCTCTCTCCCACTGACCTTACTGGTCCAGTTGGGGCTGTGGACCACAGGACTCCTCCCCCTCTCCTCAGCAGCTGAACCACAGCTGAAGGCATTGCATGCTGCAGCATGGCACAGGGAAGGCAACCTGGAAAGCAAACACGGACACAGCTCCAGTGAAACCCTGCTTGCTGGCAACAGGCCCCCAACTGCTCAAACACCACATCGGTCAGCAGCGACTGGTCCTGTGCACTATTGGCTCTGAGGAGCACAAAACAGCACCTGGGGATGGAAATGACCTGCCCTTCGTGCCTCCTTTGCTATGTATGGGAGCAGCTTTCCACCGGTAAGTTGTTTCCTTCTTCTGCTGCCTTCTAACACAGCAGATGGCACGTTTGGGCTCCCCAGTCGATAGCTGCGCTGCATGCCACATCACTGCTTTAGGTTTCAAAGGACTTGTGGCACCCCTGAATCCCACCAAACCAAGGAAAACAAACCATAGTTAATGTATACTTAATATGACTTAACGCTGAATAGCGACGTCAGTCTTGCCCAAAGGCCACCCCACCTGCACTGTTAGCTGTAAAACATCATTTACAAATGCGCTGTCTCAACAGCCCGGAGAAACCCAGCAGAACCCCGCAGCCTGTCTCTGCTGGGGTGCTTCCTCTCTGCTGCTAGTTTACAGGAAGGTAAGTTTGAACTTTCCAAGATGTGCTGAGCATGCTACAGCCACCCAGCAGCAGGGTGATTCGCTCAGCTGAACGAGGTGTTTCGGGAGGGCCTGAGCAAACGGACGCACACACATACACACACATGCGGGCTCTAGCACACGAGTGAGGGCATCTGCTGAAACACTGTCATGCTATGCAATGATGTGGCCCGTATGACCTGAGGAGACAGCAGGGCAGCAGGAAAGGAGAAACCGTTCAAGAAATATGTTCTTGTCTGAATTTGCTGATTTGCTACAATCAGAGCATTTGATGGGGCAGTGATGGCGTCCAGCCAGGAACCAGGAGTTGTGGCAGGAATCAGGGACCACAAAGCCTCCCAGGATCCCCAGCAGAGATGATATTAGCCAGACTTAGACATGAAAGGTTTGCGTATCTGGGGCAGACAGACTGCATGTCTCGCCATTAGATGTATTGCTTTGGCCAAAAGAGAGAAATGAGGCAAGAACTTTCTTTCTCTACCATTTTATCTGCGCTGTGCAGGATTGCCAGATTATGCAGAAATACCAAGCGGCAGACAGGGAAATGTTTGCATTGCATTTGCATTGTTTACAGAGAAGAGTAAAACATGCTCATTTTGATTGAATGTATTTATAACCATGAGGGAGAAAATGATCATGCATGGAAAGTAAGAGTAACAACTGAGTAATTTTCCAGTGCTGGTCCACAGCACAATTACCACGGCCTGAGCTGGCCCCCAGGTCCTCAAGGGCAGCAGAACTCTGAGCTAACGCTGGCAAGCCCCGGCTTGCCCACACCAACGCACCCACATTTGCTCGCTGACTTCAGGGAACAGGGCACAGGCCCAGCAGAGACATCAATATGTCACACCCATCAGTACATGCACAGATTCATTAAGGCAGCTTTGGTGAGTGCAAGGCTTTGCGTACCAGTGAGGCTGGGAGCGACGGATCCTTTTGGCTGGAGGAGACCTCAGGCATCCTGCCGAGTGCTGCCGCCCCTCTCCCCACAGCCCTGTGGTCTCCAGCTGTTTTTAGCCCAGCGGTGTTTCTGTACCAATGCCAGCAGAGTCCTCCAGCACTCACGGCTGTCTGACAAGGAAAAAATAATTCAGTCTCAGTAACTTTACTGTTCCTGCACCATAAAAGGCTGTTTTCTTTGGTTCTGTAAGCCGTAGCCAGGGGCAAAGGAACCAAAATCTGTGAGCAAGGAGTTTTGTTCTTCTGATGGGTCTTGCAGTTAGACAAATTTGCAAAGAAGTTTGCAGGTGGCTTATAGTTGTGCATTTGCAATGTAAAGCGCTACAGGCAGCTATTTGCTTTGCAGGGCAGAGGCTGAAACACTTGAGGCTGTGAGGCTGCAATACCCCAGGCGCTGCAGAGGTCTGCCTCTACCGCCTTCATCCCAACCAGGGTGGTAACACCAACAGCAAGTTTTCAGCTCTTAAATCACGGTGATATGCACCAGTTTGTTCTCAGCAAAAACTCACTGCTCCAAGGCATCCGTACCCACACCGCAGCTTGGTTTTTACCTGTCCGTTACCTCCCTGACCAGCACGTCTGCGGGAAGAGCATTAGACAGCTGTCCCTTAACACTGCAGATGGGATGGAGAGGTCCAAGAGAATTTGCACCACGCTGCCACAGTGATACATGGGGAGACATCCCTCCCCATGGCGGGGATGCTGTTGCATGAGCTGTGTCAGGGGTTGGGGCTGTGGCACGAGCCTCACACCCCAGCACTGCGGCCAGCCTCACTGGGCACAGCAGGGCTCGGCAGGCTTTGCTAGGCTTCGCTGGGAGCACAGGGATCTGATCTCAGGGTCTGGGATCTCCTGGGCAATTTAATTTTTCCTTCTTACTACATCTGTTATCCCATCACCCCTGGCGATATGTGTGATGGAGAAGACAACTGCATGCTGGTGGGCAGAAAGGGTCTCAAAGCATCCAGCCACCAAACGTAGGAGAGAGGATGGAGGTATTAATCTCCTAATTAATTCAACTGATTGTATTTTGTATTTCATTGGAATGCACGTACTGTTCTGTGTCACTGTTGGCAAATGGAGTAAAACCCCCATCGAGCTTTAATGGCGTGGAAGAACTTTACAAGGCGCCTCTCTGAGACTGCAACAGTTAAAATAAGTCAGACTCAAATTTAACAGGGCTCAGAATAGTGAACTATTCAGAGGTGGGTACCTTTATGCAGGGAAGCAGCTTCATTTCAGTCAAATATACTTGGGAAACAATGGAGCGTGTTTCTTGTCACATTATAAATATTCTATAGCTTTTAACAAAGACAAAAAGAGGAGGAGTAGGTGAGCATTTTAGAAGCTATTGTTCAAATATCATAGTTTCAAATGGTATCTACAGTAACTTGGGACTAATCTTGAGGAGTAACATCCATAACAGAATGGACAGGCTATGTCTCCTGCTGCTCCTTGCAACTTGGACAGCAGAGGGAAAATTTGGAGGCCTTGGATGGTACAATGGGCTCAGCCATCCCAGGCTTCAGAGCCTTTCTGAATAACAGAATCAATGTGCTTTCGACCTCATCAGCAGAGCAAGGACCGGAGGAACTTTGGATTAAAATCCTGAGGCCGGCAAAAGATGGGAGGAGATGCCTTGCCTAAGCTTCCCTGGCAAGCCAGAGCCAACAAATAAAGCCTGACCTTCTGATTCCCAGGCCAGGGTCCCTGCCGAGCAGGCGAGCGCCCTGTATTGCAGCGCAACGTGCCGCTGCAGCCCTGGGGCTTTGCTTGCTGCCTGCACAGGAGAGGGGGAGGCAGAGGAACGTCACTCATGTCCTACAACCTTCATCAACCCAGCACAGATCGCTTCAACTCATGGAAGCTGGTGACAGCATTAATATTCAAAGATCTGCCAGGAGAACCTGAAAGGGTGAGAAATGGGTTTTCTACACTGCTAAGAAGGTATTCCAGCGTAAAGGAGAAGAAACAAAGCAAAATTCAGACCTCTTCACATAACATCCTATTGTGCTTACGTTCCCTATTGTCAGACCTGATAGCTGGGTGAGAACAGATGTGAGATTGCCCTGAATGTCATTACTTTTTAACTCATTCAACAGTGGAGATATATCTTGTTAGTTTTCACACCATTCTGTCACAATCCACCTGCCATGCCACACTCCTTGGCAAACCTGCAGCGAGGCCCCGGAAGACTCCTCTGGGACAACAGACATCAAGCCCAGCCATAACCATGCCCCGGGCTGCCTCAGCAGGAGAAATTTGCCTGTCTTGTCCCCATGCAGCCTGCCCCAGCCCTAACCGCTCCCCTTGGCAGGAGCAGCCCTCATAGACCTTTGGGCACGTTTCCCACGCTGCCCTCATGAAGTTGCTCTGGACGCTGTGCTGGGCACTGTATGAAGCCCTTGGCACGTGTTGTTTTTTCTCTCCTGGGAAGCTCCCAAGTGAACCAACCCCAAGACTGGAGTAGGAACAAGCCTGAAGAGGCGAAGGGTTGCACTGAAGCAAGTCAGTGGCTGGGACAGCACTTGGTTTGCAGTTGCCCAGGTCATGATGTCTTTCCTGCCTGCAGAGCATCCCTGCTCCTGTGCTGTTAAGAGAGGGCATAGACCTCATTGGGGCACCCCAGTGGGATTTTGTTGTATCCTAGGTTTTGGAGAAAGCAGGGAGGTGCTAATACCAGTCCTGCTATATCGGATAGGGAGACAGGAGGAGGTCACTGCCACGGCCCCTTTGCAACTCCAGCTGGAGGCCAGAGATGATTGCCCTCTTGAGGAAAAGAAATCATTTGTTCTTCATCTATACCACTAATGACAACAGAAACTTCAGATTTATTATTACCTTCCTCTGAGTGTAGACAGCCTTCTGAAACCACCCGAGCTGACAGCTTTTCTTGTGGTTGTCACTGGCACAAGCTTCACCATGTCTGCAGAACTCATCACTGTAAACTCATTTCCTCCCCTGCCTCATTTGTGGCAGGAGGCTGGGATTGCTGCTAAGGACTAACACAGGGGCCTCTGAGGACACTGCCAATCCAGCACAGCTAGAGGCTTTTCCTCAAACACCAAGAAATGCATTTTTCAAGACGAGCAGTGTATGGGACATTACGCCAAATGAGAATTTCTGCAAGGTACAGTGCCCTGTGCATTGGAGGGCCTCCAGGTTGAACTGGAATAAAATTTCTCCCCAGCTGAAAAGCCCAAGTGCTTGGATTCGCTCAAGGACGGTGGAAGTCAGTATGGCTGCCCAGGGAGGAAGAGGAATGACTTTGTGGGGTTCCTGGCCATCCCTCTGCCTGGACATACCATCCAGCTCACAGAGACTGCAGCAAATTTATTCTCCTTTTAGAGGGCTTCTGTATCTGGAGGGAAGAGGCTGAACAAAACCTGCCTGCAACTGCCACACGCCAGCTGGAAGAAAGGGGCAAGGTGGGCAGGGATCAGTAGTCCCATAAGGCTGAATTGCCCTGAACCAGCAGCACTGGCTTGCAAGTGCTGGGCTGCCCCCGTCTTCCTTTGGTCTACCCTGCGGGCATGACTGCTCCTCCCGTGCTCACTGCTACACTCCTGATCCTCACCCCCAGCCGTGCCCCCCCGTCCTTTTCCTGCTGCATGGAGGCAACCGCCTCTGTATGGCTGAGCAGCACTGGTTTCCACCACAGCCCACCCTGCGCAGGCAGGAGCCAGAGCTGTACCTTTCCCTGAAACCCCTTTGCAACACGGCATCCAGGCAGTCTGCGGTGTGCCCGCTCATCCCACATGACCGTCTATGAGCAGACGTCACCGCTGTATATCATACGTGCTGTGCAGCGTGTGTGGGGTTATTGCTGAGTGTCAAGCAGGGTGATCGCACGGATGGGATGTTTCCCGACACTCTGGGGGCAGGTGCCTTTTTATTAAAAGCTGAACTTTGTATATTTAGCTGCAAGTTTCCTCACTTGCTTCTGGAGCTAGGCATGAAGGAAACAGACACATTTAGGATACCTGACATAAAACTAGAAGCTTCCTGGTCAGACAAGGGCACCGACAGCTCAGTCAGAAGAGGAGAGAACAAGAGGAAACAATCTTGCCCAGAAAGATTTTGTCCCCCCTTGCTATGCTTGTGTGGTCCCACTATGCCCATAAGGGTCCCTCGATCAACAGCTACTTTTACTTTAAATTAAGTCCAGAATCACCCTGGCAGGACACTTCCCCACCGTGAGGTCGAAAAAGTCCTCCAGATGGGCAAAAGAGGGAGAATCTCAGTCCTAAAGTTCACACGGTCTTAGGCATCTTTTGACTGGAAAGCACTGATTGTTGAACAGAAAAAAAATTGGGTCTACCGAGAAGCAAAGGGCCGCCTATTAAATTCATTATTTCTCACCATGGACATAAACCAGGACACCAGAAGAAAAAGCCTGTGACACTTATGCCAGAAAAAAACAGAGGAGTCTGTTTTCCTCTGTGCCCCACACTACCCAGCCTGAAAAGGAGAGAGAGATGACTTTTCAACTTATTTAATAATGCAAAACTTGAGGAAGGGGCAAGTTGTGCAGAATCCAGAAAAAGAGAGGTTGCAAAGAGTCAAATTTGCTGATAATACACTACTTGCAAAACAAGCTTCTGCTATTCCCCTCTTGACACAGCGTCTGTTGCCTACCAGGGCAATCATATCCAAGTGTAATTGTCTAACAATTGTTCTGCACTGAGAAAATAGTTCTGATTACAGACATTAACACGTTTAGGCATTAAGCTTCCTCACTGTAATTACCCTTGAGCTTAGTCTCACAAATGAATTAATGTGCTGATCGCTTGGACTAATAGAACCGGCAAAAGGGTGATGAATTGCTTCCAAATCAGATAAAATCAAGCGTGACATCATTTAATTAATTTCAGGGCTTGGGGGGAGGAGAAAGGGGGTCAGCATGATGCTGAAAAGAAATGTATCTCTCCCTTAGTGATTTCTTTGGAGACAGAAACACGCAAGCAGGGGAGTATGGGGCTGGGGAAAGGGAAGATGCACACCAGGTGAGAAGGGGGTTGCTGGAGATGAGGCTTTATAATTTCTGTGTATGAGCATGCAGCCCCGGGTGGCTGCGGCTGCGTGACCTATTCGGTACAGCTGACATAGGTGCGATGGATGGACTTCTTCTGGGTATGAACAGATGCACTGCTTACCTTGCTCTGATTTTGAGTCATTCTCCAAATGCCACGGCCCATGCGTAACCCCTGCTCCTCCCCCAAGCAGAGTGCCCGCTCCTGGCCTTCCCCAGGGTCACAGTTCCTCCCTGGGAGCTGAGTGCCTGAGGGAGGAGTTGCCAAAAAATGCTCTCCTTTGTCATGTTTCCTAGCAAGGGATCATTTGCCAGGCTGTCAGCACAAGGCTGCCGTCAGCCAAGAGCTGGGCTGGCCATTGCCACCACGAGCAGATATACTGCTACCCTCCTTGACTTCTCCTCCCCTGTGACAGGCCTTCCGATCAATTTTTTTTCAGAAAGGAACAAAAAGGGGTTGATGGAAAGGACATGGCAGGGCTCTGGACTGCTGCTGCTAAGCGCAGACTCTCTCAAATTAAAGTTTCCCCTCGGATGGCTGCCCACCTGTAAAATAAAACAGCATCGTACAAGGAGCTTGTACCTGATGGGGTTACATGTGGAGCATTCTCCTTGCAGCCCAGCAGATAACGATCCACCACCAATTGCAGATTTTGCATCACACGGATTTCCTACACAAAGAACCACCAAGAGAGACAGTCTTATAAATCAAAGGCCTCCATTACAGCTTACATCCAGAACCGGCTTCTGCAATTTGAAAGCAGACTAGCTTTTTATGTGCACATACAGGGATACACACTTTACAAAGACTCACAGTCCTGGCCTTATGCCAGTTTAAACATATGTTAGCAGCGCACACACACACACAGTCATATACATGTACAGAGACACGTATTTGCTGCCTGTAGATAAAAAGGCACTCATCTCTCCTAAGTGTACATACCTACATAAGCGTATGTAACATAAAATGCATGTGCATGGACGCACACAAAGAATATTATAACAATGCACAGCCAAAATGTATAACCATATGCTTGATCTCCTGTCATTTAAATGACAAGCAGTTTTGGTCACTGCTGATTTCAGCAGGTGTAGCACAGGGCCCACCATATATTGCTGCATGTTTTGATCTATGTTTTATTTAGCTTAATTTTGGAGCAGTAGAGGGAAGGAGGTGATGAGACCTGTGAAAGCTAAACTTGAAGATACGAAGCTTTTAATTCTCAGAAGTGTGGAGAGTCAGCATGCTATATCGCAGAGCCTGGCTGCCCCTTTGATAGCAAAGGCGGAGGAAACAGGAACCCAATTCCCCTCTGTTGCTGAGAACGGTAACTCTGGGGTCTCCCTGCAACAAGACTCTTTCTTGGGCTTTGCCAGAGACCACAGGTGCAGCAGCCCAATATCAACACACTTTGGCAGCATTCGTCATTGTCTTGGATATTTTAATCCATCCAGTTGCCCTGGGGACACCGCAGCTTATGACTCCATTTGTTTGATGCAGCCTTACAATAAATCTGGTTAGTGGAGCGGAGAGTGCAGGTGACAGTCATTGTGTTATAAAGTAGATTCCTTATTCCCAGAACCTGATCTTGCAAGGCATCAGGCATCTCCTGAGACGCCGCTAGCCCTCCTTGCTCTATTCTATAAACGACAGTCAGCAAACAGCAAAGAGCACCAGCAGCCAGGCACTAACTTTCACACATGCAACAAGTTTGAAGGTCCTGAATTTCCTTTCCTAGTGGTGATCTAGCCATACCACTGCAGTCTCACCACTGGCACCTTCACGGGCAGTCAGAGGAGAAGCCGGTCCTGGAGAAGACGCAGCTCTCCCTGCCTGGTCCATCCAGCTTATCACAGAGGCTTCAGTTCTGCCCTGACAGCTCTGGCTGTGCTGAGCTGCGAGTCTTACTCTGCTCTGCGTTACTCCTAGGTAAGAGTAGCTCATGTTGCTTGTCTGTCTTCCATGCTAATGAATACATGATGCACATGCTAGGGCCCAGGTTTTTTTAAAAAACAAAACCAAACAAACACTAGATCCAAATGGTGCCAGATGTTCAAATAATTGGCGCTGACATCTTTTGGAAATCTGGCCATGCATTGCTGGAGAACCAGCTCTGCACTTGGTGGGCAAGGAGGTTTAGGGCTGCAGAGAGATGGAAGGGGAAGTAACAAAGTGGTCTGGTGGCTGATAACTGATTTTTAAGGGTAACCAAACTTCCAGCACAACCCTCCTGTCAGCCACATCCTGAAAGTCACGTGGGATGAACTTAGAACTCGGTCACAAGGGAATTTATGCATCTGAGCACTATAGGGGATCTGGGGCTTTTTCTGTACTTCAGTTTTCCAGGTGTAAAGAAGTCGTAATAAAATAATTTCCTCGTCTCCGAGGGATGCTCTGCGTGGAAAGGTTTATGAAATGCTCACAAACTGTGCTACAGGGAGGGTGCTCTCACAAGCATCTTGCAAGGGCTTCTTGGCAGCATGAGAATGTCATGGTACTCTGTAAGTGCAAGAGAGGGATTTGCTTTTACAGTATGACATTTACCAAACAATTAAGGTGAAGAGCAATGTGCTATAATCACTTTTAGTATTAAACACACACAGTAAAAATAAATGTTTAAAAGGCACGTGGGGTTTTTTTAGTATAGGACATGTTGCTTTGCACATTATTGTAAGAATGCTTGCTGCTACCGATCATAAGCTTCAATTCAAACCGTGTAATTATTACCTGGGACTTTCTTCTTCTCCCATTATGTATTACCTGCACCTAAGAGATCCAGAAATGAAAGGATCTGAGCTTTCCTAACTTAAGAGCTGTTTGGAGGATTTGCTGCGTTAGTTTCTTATTTTACTTTTGTCATAATTTAGCATAGTCTGAGAGATGAAAACAGATAAACAAAAATGC
>JAVKLA010000001.1:15193617-15217420 GCA_034782735.1 Sagittarius serpentarius
TCTTCTCCCATTATGTATTACCTGCACCTAAGAGATCCAGAAATGAAAGGATCTGAGCTTTCCTAACTTAAGAGCTGCTGCGTTAGTTTCTTATTTTACTTTTGTCATAATTTAGCATAGTCTGAGAGATGAAAACAGATAAACAAAAATGCATTATGCACTTACTGCCCAGCGTCTTAGAAATCTGCATTACACTCACGAACTACAGGGAGAGACAGGAAATCATACTGTGCTTCACATATCTTTTTCTGTTTCCACAGGACTCCTTTAATCACTCCCAGCCTGTACGTACGGTTTTGGAGGCAGCCTCCTCTGACCTCTGCTGTCATCCTCCAGCCCACAAACATGAAACAGGAGGCATCACGGAAGATGCCATAGGAGCAAAACCAGCCAGTCCCTTGCTGCAGGGCACCCTCTTCCTGTATCCAGAGAGCGTTACTTTATTCATGTTATTTTTTTAAACTCTCCCCAAAGCCCACAAGATTGTTTCCTACACTTCCTTGTTTCAGGCATATAAAACCAAAATGGGCAGTGACCTTTGAGGCCCTTGTCCTGACCTCAAACCAAAACAACACCTAGTTTCCTATCGAAACTAGTTCCCCAAGACAAAACCTACTGGAAACACAGGCTTTGGCACCACCACCAAATGCGATAGCTGCGGTGGGTAAGGTGCTCCGCTTACCATGAAAGGCATATGTGGCTTAGACCCAGTCTTTGGCTCAAATCATATGGAAGCATGGTAATCCAGATTGCTAGTTAATCTAGACCTGAGGTCATGTCCTAATCAAGCTCTAGACCCGGGGATTGTGTGGACGCCCAGCCTCACTAAGCCTAGGAGGAAATGCCCCCAAAACACGTGAAAGCCCTTGGGGCTGGAGTCCTATCCTTGCAAACATTACACATGGTGTTTCCATTTTTGCGTGCAGTATGTTCATATTCATGTATTTGTATGCTGCCAGCCTTGGGAGCAAGCAAACGTCCTCTAACTGCAATTTCAGCCTGGTCAAGGTAACTGACCTTTTTCATTAAGTGTTTCCAAATTTCCAATCTATCCACGAATGTGAAAAATCTGTACTAATTACAGGCCTGCTGGGAGGCCAAAAGTGCAGAGGGGAGATAAGGGGGTTTCTGTGCGTTAGTTAAAGGCATAGCATCAACATCAGCAGGGTTTTGGCTTGCACTAACACAATGCCCTGGTCTCTGTTATTCAGGTAGGGTTATTCAAAAACAGAGCCAAAAATTTGGGAGGGCTTGAGATATTGGGACCTGCCATTGACTCAGATGGCCAAGGTGAAGCTCCTCGGCCATGCTCGGCAGCAGAGGAGCCACCCTCTCTGTGGCTCCCTCTGATTTTTGTCCCACTCCATTCTGCGTGCTGAACATTTGGTATCCTCCTGTACGGTATAATAACATCCCAAACTATGTGTGCGCAACACTTACAAATAGTGCTTAAAACATAATGGCTTATTAATATAACACATATCATTTGAGAAGTGATACGAGCTCTTTCCCTTTTATATCCTTTTTAATAAAGCACATTTTGAAACTCACTGACCTTTTTTCTTTCCTTTTTTTTTTTTTTTAAGTTCCCTGACATTATGTAGAAAAACCCCATCAGTGTGAAGTGGAATATAATGCAGTTTATTACCACTAACAAGGGAATGGCCCATAACTCTAAAGAGACAAAGTCTCAAGTGAGCTATGAAGGTCATTTTCTTGCATCCAGAAAGAAAATGTAATACTGTGTCCTGCTTCCCATTT
The DNA here is from genome assembly GCA_034782735.1 of Sagittarius serpentarius. Lineage (NCBI taxonomy): Eukaryota > Metazoa > Chordata > Aves > Accipitriformes > Sagittariidae > Sagittarius > Sagittarius serpentarius. The sequence goes on from JAVKLA010000001.1 coordinate 15,195,379, forward strand.
CAGAGACCATGTGGGCTGCTTTCAGTTTTATTGTAATAAATAGTAAAAATGAAGGTTTTTTTCGTTCAGATGGAATTTCACACAGTCAGTCCTCCCCACTTGGGAGGGAATGAAGGTGAATATCTGTCTGGATTTTCCAGCGTTATTTATGCTCCTCTGGATTTGATGGTTGGTTTGTTCATGAATCTTTAGGAGTCACAAATCCCCAACCAACTGCATACCCAGCCACTGCTTCTCCCTGCTGCACATACTCAAACATCTCAGTCGGTAAAGGCTCAAACAGCAAACTCACAGACTTGATCATCACCAGGGTTACCTCCAGAGCTCTCCAATAATATATTGTTTCCATTTTTGGAAATCAGGCTTTCCTGTGATCCCCCATCCCTGCTCCATGCAGCCATGAACCTTACAGCAATGTTAAAAGGTGGCTCTGCGCTAAAGCCCATGGGGCATCAACAGGTCAGTGGAGGGACCAGGGTGTGGATCATATACTGGACAAATGTACAAGGCTGAAGAAGACAGTTTAAGCCTTAGGTCATGAATGAAAATAAACATCAATCTCCTTTTCCAGCTGTTACTCTATCAGAGGCAGGCCAGAGCCCTGCTGTAGCAAGTGCTGAGAAAAAGCACTGATGCTGCTCTCTGAAAATGTAGCTTTTCTTTTTGTCCCTGAACAAACACATTTGTGCACTGCTGCAGCTCTTGGGTCAGAGATAAATGGGGCATAACTGGGATGAGACATGTTTTTCCATAGCCCCGTTCCCTTGTCCGCCTCTCTACGACCCCCAGACAGCCTGGGGGAGGGGAGACGGGTTGCACCTTCCTCGTCCTCCTCTGCCTCAGTCCTGAGTGCTTTTTATTTTGGCCTTGCTAAATGGCTCAGGTTTTGTGCTCCACAGCTACATCAATTTGCAACATTTTCCTTGAGTTCCAAAAGGAATATCTTCCTTGGGTGAGATGATGCAGAAAAGTAAAACCTAGTGTTTTCCCTCACATCACCACCTTCCCTTCCAGTTGCAAATGGTGTCATATAATACAGCGTCAGAAAGTGTTGTGGCATTTTCAGCAGCTAGTCTCTGTTTTCAAAATGATGACAATTGAAACTCTGTTGATTAAGAAGCTCCTGGTCTCCTTGTTTGGGGTAGGAAGAGAAGGGGCCATGTTAGGTTCAAAAGAGAAAAGCACACAGCAAACAACAAATGCTGAAACGCATGTTGGGTCCAAAAGGGAGAGCCGTGAGCTCTGCCTGCACGCACAAGGGAGCCTGCAGGGAATCGGCACCAAACATGCTGTGTATTCACAGCTAAATAATTCTTCAGGCTCTGATCTTGCTGCTAATGCACCAGGAGATCAGTACTCTTTTGAGGTACATAGCTGGGAAATTTTCTTAACCCCACTTAAGTCAACAGAAGGACGCTGATGCAGATGGGTAAACGATTTGACCCTATCTGTTTGCTTCAGATATTACCCAAATACCTGAACATCGATTTCTCATCACTAACTAGTGCGTCACTAACTGATGAACATTTAGCAGCTTTGCCAAACACTGCTATTTGTCTTTCCTACTTGAAGTGTCAAATGTCACCTCAGCAATGCATAAACAACAAAAGCCAGGGAGCGTCCTCAAGACTGGTACTTAACGATGCAAGAAAATGTTGGATTTTGTGAACCCCGATCCTGAATTTTGATGTCATCCTTCAAGACAAGCTTGGCACGTACTCCCATACACCATTCCATTCAACAAGTTGTACAAGAACAACTTCGTTTTTATCCCCAAGGGAGAGGGAAGAGATGAACCACACTGTCCAGTGCAGGCCAAGAAAGACATCTTGGAAGAACCACTCCTTGTATCACAGTAATCATGTCCAGCTCTACAAGACACAGAGGTGTGTGCTAGGGCTGACATCATCACAGCTTCATTAGTGTAAAAAGACCTGAAGAAGCCAGAACAGAAACTGCGGTGCATCAGCATTTCTGTGCTTGTCCAGAAGACCTCCTCCAGTGAATCTGGGTTTAAGCTAATTCTTCTCGTGCGAGGGCTGTCAAAAGGCAAGACAGAGCTCCAGCCTCCGAACGACGCCCCTGGCATGGCCCAGTTTGCCAGCCCAGAGCTGCACAACAGTGTTATTTGGCTGAGTGTATCTGAGAAAAATAATGCCACCAGCGGTGCTAATTATCGAAAGGCTTGGGCAAAAGCTAGTCCCACTGAAGGCAGCGGCAGTACTCAAGAAATGCAAGCTGTAGAAAGCTCTGCCAAATCCAAAGCTTTGGCCATCCTTTTCCTGTTTGGCCACATCCCTCACCCACACCATGCTGAGCCCACGCTGGCCTGAAAAGTGACAAGAGGAAATGCTAGAGAAGCTGCTTTAGTTTTGTAAATAAAAAGCAACACTCATTGAGTCATTGAGTGTCATTGAGTGAAAAACAACAACTGTGTTCCTGGTGTATGTAGACCCTCTCTCCTTTCAAAAAACCACTAAGTCTTCCTCGGCGTTCTCCAGGTTTCATTGCTCTGTGCCAACCCAGGCTGGGATCTAGTTTTGCAGCAATTTAATACAGGAAAAAATGCATTTTTTTCCCATAAAATGTTGCTAATTATGGGTCCTAATCTGCCACCACCCTGAGACAGACACAGGAAATATTTCCAGTACAAAGTAACAACACTAACACTAAATTTATTGATTTGCCAAAGGTATATATTTCATATGCTTATAGGTCTTTTCCAATCTAGGCAATTCTATGATTCTATATGCTTACTTTTATATGCTGATATATAGTAATTTTTTTATACTTACTCTGTACTCACACCTCTATCTGCCCAAAGTATTGATCCAGTACTGAAAATCTGTTCTTTCAATTTTCCTTCTTCCTTAGGAACTGAACTGATGGCCTTTGGGGATAACAGGGATGCTTCAGCTACAAATTTGAAGGAAAAAGGCAACAGTTATTACCCTGCTTCACACACAGCTAGCCCTACAAATGCTCCTTGGCTGCCTGGTTCACCCCCTTGGTGTTTTTCATTTTAATTCCTTCAAATTACTGCTAAGCAACCCTGCAAATCATCTGATGCCAAGTTCCTCTCTTTCTTCCTAGGGAAGTCAACAGGAGTTTCACTGGTACGGTTCTCAAAGGAGAGCAGAACTGGGACTATCACACTAAGCACTGAAACCCCTGCTCCTCAGTTAATGACAGGTTATTGGCACGTTCCCTTAGCGCAAAAGAAGCAGCCAAACAAATCCAGAGAGCATCTGTATTTGCATTTCTGTACACCTATCCTGCTTGCAGAGTAAAGAGCAATTAAGCTTCGTCATCGCCCTTTTTGACTGACCACCCTCTCATTTCCACAGATTAAACGCGAGCTGCACATACTGGAGGAGTGGGCAATCCATCTCCCCTTGCTGGCCCTGAGGCAGCCCATTTCCCGGCACCAGCCAGGGTGCAATGCCAGCTCCAGAGTGCCTGCCGTAGGGCGCCGGAGCAGCATCCTGGGATCCTGCACCAGCCTCCAAAGGTGGGGGGACGCAGCGACTTTAGGTCTGTGTGGCACAGGACGAGGTGACGGTGCTGAGCAAGCCAGAGCGCAGGCTCTCAGGCTTGGCCTTCAGTAATACCACACTTCCCAAAAGACTTTGCCTAACACCTCTGCAGCTATCAAATATTCATGCACAGTTGTAATTTCTTTTTAATCATATCTCTTTGGAAGTTTTGCAGCTATGCGGGATTCTGCACCCAAATACAGACTTTACTGTGTCATCAAGGGAAATGTCTTATATCCAAACAGCAAAAGAAAACTAGTGTTTAACATCAAGGAAGGAAAGCAAACATCAAAACATTCAGAAAATCCCCATCCATGTGGGTGCAAGACAGCATGAAGGTGCAGATGGGAGCAGGTACAGTGAGAGGAGATGTGGACAGAGGAGCAGGGAGATGGAAAGATGGTGTCTGAAGGTTGTTCACCACTGGGACTGACCACCCCTGACAAAGTAGGACTGAAACACCGAGTGCTGTGATTTCCTCCGCTTGCCATAGCACCCCACTGCTCTCCTTGAGCAACCCCAGAAGGTGCTGCGGGAGCTCTGGGCAGCTTTCCTGCCCTGCTTGCACTATCTGGAAGGTTATATTTGGCGGCTGAGGGTTTGGGTTTTTTGTTTCTTTCTCCCTAGGTCTTAAGAAATCATCTGTGAGATGCAGAGCAGCTATTATTTAAATATGTAACAGCACCCCATTTTGGTGTTAGCTATCTCAGAGCGGTGCCCCAAGGCTGTAAATCTGGCTTTATTTACTTACACATAGCATTTCCCTGACTACTACCATTCTGAACCACCCAAATCCGTCAATCTAATGGAGATATACGGATAGTAAAAACATGCACTGGAAAACTACTGGCAGGTTGTACAAAATGATCAGATTTAATCAGCTGATAAATTATTCACTCCAATTGAGAGTCAAACATACTATTTGAGTCTATTTATGGATGTCCGATTAGTGCAAGTAATTTTCCATTGCTTTATTATGTTTGCTAATACATTATGAAAACCACGCTGTGATAATGGTCTTACTTAAGTCATTTTGTTGTACGAGCATATAGCAGAAAACTCATTCCACCCAAGGCCAGGGACATGTTCCAGTGGGCATCGGTTAGTTACACACCACTACGCTATTTCCACGGGCTACACAAAGAACAAAGTTGCCAACAGAGTGGGAATTTCATTTAAGGAGAGCCGTTACACTGCCAGGCTGGCTGAGTGGCACCGCACTGTTTTCAGACACAACTGCCATTGCGACAAAGTGCAGGAAGAGGGCTGGCCTGGCAGCTGCCCAGACCTTGATGGATGTCTCTGGTGGCTGGATGGGGGACACAGCAGTAAATTGCATCACGTTGTTGAGTATTTGTGCAGCAGCACAAGGATGCAAGATGTAGTACCAGCACGCAATGCAGCAGCTTGCCAAATCAAGCCCTTGAGGCTACGGGCAGACCTCGGAGTCAAAGGAGAGCATTAAAGACTGTCATGTCCAACCTCCTATATAAGAGTGGCCTGGACATTTCATCCCATTAGCCTGTACTGAGGTAATCTTCAAACAATTGCATGCCGATATAAAAAAGTGACAGCCACAGGCAGCATGACAGAGAAAATCTTTGTCTCCATCACTTCACCCTCTAGTGTTCCAGGCCCACCATTTGTCCAGAAGCAAGGCTTGCACCCCAGAAGGCACTAAAGAATGTTTTCTGGATTTGCTGTGGATTCAAAGGAATGTAGCAGCATGTGTCACGTCCGCAGAGCCCCAGGTACTCTGCCCCAGGCAGCGATGCATTTTTGGAAAAGACCAGGCAGGAAAGAAGCCAGAACTGAAAAAGAGCTGGATGGCACAGACCTGCTGGCCTGCATGATTTTAGAGAATGGTATTGAGTGGGGCACTCTCAATATTCATCTCAATAACCCATGTCTAAAGGCCAACTGCAGCAGCGTCCCCTGCCACCAGCCTAACTCTTCCCTGCCCTCTCGGCCTCTTCCCCACGGCACAGAGACCCTGGCTCTGGCCCCCATGTACCACTACCCTTTTATTTCACACAAGGTGTCGGTCTCCCTTTCCTGCAGCCCATGGAAAGCACTGGCTGCTGAAACTGCAAGAACTGCACTTGGAAGCAGCACGTAATTATAAATGAGAGCAACTGGAGTAAGCAGAAGGTGAGGAGCCTGAGCTCAGCCTGCTCCTAGGCCAGTCTCATGGCAGTTACTTCCCTGCCATAGGGCAGGGTGAAGTTCTGCTAAACAGGCAATGCAGAGTTTACTCATTTTTTCATCTCACTGCCAGGAAAGCCAAGTAGGTGAATCCATCCAAGTTTTAACCTTGCAGTAGCACCGCAGTACTGAAAAGCCCTGTGCCAGCCTGGGCTGAGACTTGAGCAGGGAAAGGCAGCGAGGTCCCCACCCCAGGGCCTGCTGGAGGCACTGTCATGACAGGAACTTGAACACTCTCAAATTCCTAGTCACTTTTTGGCACTGTTTCATTTTTAGCATTTTCCCCTTCTCTCTGTGTTCTTTGGCTTTTGCAAGTGTGCCAGCAGACGGATCCAGCTGTGCTGTGAACAGGGATGGGGCTGCACAGCTGCCCTTTCACCCACAGGGCAGATGTGGCCGGCAGTGCTTCAGGCAGACACAGCTCCCCTTTCCCAGCTACACCACTGCTTTAGGGCTGTGCTTGGGTTTTAGTAATTGTGAAAGGTGCCAGATGGACAGAGACCCTTTTCAGACCCTCAGGAAACCCATACTGCCACACACCCTTCATCTACCAGCAACCGACCTGCAAAAGGTGAGAGGTAGCTCAGCTCCCATGTGAGAAATGCAGGCAAAAGCACATGTACAGCCTTGTGGCTAATGGAGGGGGAGCTTCACACTCACCAGCGCATCGCCTCCAGCTGAGAAAAGCCGGGGGTCCCCAGAAATGTGATCTCCCAGCTGCCGCGCTGCCCTCTCGGCCACAGGTCAGGTCCAAGTCCCTCCCTCAACACCATGCAAATGCCATTAAAGGAAGAAGGGGGCGGCGGGAGTGAGGAGGCAGGGGGGAACCTTTTGTTAAGACTGCGGAAATTTTCAGTAAAATGAAAACAAATTGCTCTAAGTAAACCATTTGTCACAGTCTGATTACTCTGCTGCCACTCTGGGAACACCAATTTGTCATGCTAGATCAGGATAACAGCAGGCTGACTGTACAAAATGGCACACTGCCTTCTGGCTTTTTTGCCCACAACTGGTGAGGGCAGCGGGGATCTCCCGCAGCTCCTTCCCGGTGCCCCATCCCTCCTGATGGCACAGCCACACGCTTGGGTCCTTGCAGCCAGTGTCACACTGCCAACGGCCCCCTACTTCCCAGCAAGCACCTCCGTCTCCTGGTACTGCAACTCCACCTGAGACCTGTCGAATATGCTGCTTTTACCTATTTATCCTGGCATGTCTACCTAGACTACAAGGTGTTCACGGCAGGGATTACTTCTTGCACTAGTGGTCGGCATAATACTGCCCTGAATTGAATTTTGGTACCCAAGTATCCTGCAAATATACCTACTGATCATCGTTTTTCTCCTGTTTGCTATGCCTTCAGGAACACCCCAGCTGAGCCTGCAGGGCTTGCTGGCCCAGTCCCGATCCACGTTTCCCTCTCCTTGGTAATACCTGAAGAGTTTCAACAGTTTGTAGGTGGAGCAATTAAAACAAAACAAACACACACAGAGAAAACAAAAAATTGCTGCAAGATTCACAATTAAAGAGATGCTTGAAGAAGAAGCATTAATGCAACGGAGCAAGAAGCAAAGATTAGCCCAGATGCATAAAGCAGGGGAAAATAGCAGAAAAATCCCAAATCCAAGAATCAATTCCCTTAGCTTCACTGTCCGTAGCTAATAAACAATTATTGGAATCTCCCTTGCTTGTGTCTCTCTGGAATTACACAGCAGTTTGTAATGCTGAAACAAAACAATTAACTGCAGTCCAAATAAAAATATCTTTCAGCCAACAAAAAGAAAAAACCCTCAAAATGTCATTTTGGGTAAAATGCTCCATTCAGTCCAACACAAAATCCTTCATCTCATTTTCAGATTATTGATCCTTTTTCTAAACCTCTTCTCCTTTTAAATTGGTAGGTCAATATTTAAATAAAGAAATGCCTTTTTGAAAGGAAAGCAAAACAATGAACAAGTTTTGCTTGCAAACCACAGGAATGAACTAACTGAGAATTTCCCATTTCTTTAACATTAATAAATAAAGAGGGGAAAATCAAAATCAGAAAGTTTTTAAATTTCAGAACTTCTCCTTTCCCATTTTTGGGCTATTAGGGCTTGCTGGGTCCCCACTGAAGCAGTAAATGATGTCAGTTCTCTTCCATTTTCTGATATAGTCACTATTTGTCAAGAGCTTTTCCCACTGCTACTCTGGGCAGTCTCTGGGCAGCAGCATCAGGACTGCCTGGACCTGCCACCCGCCAGCACACTTCTCACCCACAGCTGATGCACAGTCCTGGTCCAATTCCTTCTTTAAAAGGCACAAAAGTTGGGAGAAAGAGGTGAGGAGGGATGTTATAAACACATTACTTCCACAGAACAGCAGAAATCTAATCTTCCTTTCAAAGCATTAGAGTCCTCAGTGAAAGAATTATGGTGTAAAAAAAAAAAAAAGTATTTTAAGGGCATGGGAATATTACACGCCAAGAAAAGGCAGAATGTTCCCAAAATTATATAAATGCCTCCTCATTCTCACTCACAGTGCCCAGAGCCCCCAGGAACGGCACTGAGCCTGTAACCACAGTAATCCGCCCCGCCACACAGGTCCCCATGAGGTTGATCCATCAGATAGTGTGAAATGGAAACTTACTCAACTCAGAGACTGGTGGCACTGGTTACAGTGGAAAATGCCACTGCTGGCCATTCAAAGCATTTTTTCTCTCTGCTTCTAAAAAATGTAATGCACCTTCAATATTAACAATTTTTGTTCTAACTGAAGGGAAAGGCCTTTAAAAATAACCTTTCCCTGGGAAAAAATGAGAGCTGTCACCACAACTAGCAACCTCTCACACAAAGAAATGCTTCCTATGCCAAACGCAGTGTTGCTATAGATGCTCGTATGGCACTGCATCCCACCTTGATACTCTCAATTTGTATGGAAACGGGTTGACTAGTAGCAGAAGATGAAGCAGTGACTGAAGCTCCTCAAGAAGTAAGCTGGATGCTGGGCTGGTTGCTCTTACCCGTCCTAGTGAAGGTAAAGCCATGTTGTGCACAACGAGGAGATCACACCTCTGAGACACAAACAGAACAGGACTTTTTTAGTCTTAGCTTTCCTCCCCTTCTTTGGCATAGTTGACCAGAACAAGGGCACCTCAGATTGGGTATCTCAAGATACCCAAACTCTTCACAGGGCCGCCACGCGGATGCTGTACAGAGCTGAGGAGGTCTAGAGGTTGATAAGGCTGTTGGGGCAGCACCAAACCACGACGAGGGCTTACTGCAGAGCTGTGGTGCGGAGCAGGACGCCGCAGCGTGTGGCATCTCCCCAGCCCTGGGCTTAGATGGCACTACAGCTAACTGCAGAAGCAGGCACACAAAGCAAGAGTCCCCAGAGCTGTACATGAAACGTTCAGCCAGACTCTGCCAAGGGGTGAACATGTTCCAGCCCAACAGGACCAGGAACATTATACTGAGTTTTGAGCACAAGGTGGGAAGTCTGAGGCTGAACAGAGAGCAGAGATGAGGCAGCATTCCCTCAGAAACATGGTGATGTTCTGGGGCTTTCATGTCAGAGTGTTTTTTGACACACACACAAACACGCACATGTATATATACAAGTGAGATACAAAGCTAATTAGACCTGCAACAGGGCTTTGCTGTAGCAAGCCTATAGCTGATAGTCTTGTATGGGATGTGATTCCTGCTGTAACATTTTGGATTCAAGGCAGGCAACATGGACATAGTACATTTGTCTAAGGACTTCCAGGGGCTGTAAACATCAGCATTATCTTTAGTAAGGATGGCAGTAAGATTTAATTTTTTAACTTGTCCTAGGAAAAACCTGACAGCAGCTCTACAGTGTAATCCATCGTTTCCATGAAGTGTATGGGAGGTGGGAAGGGGAACAAGCAGAACCCAGCCCGTTTTGCTGCTTCAGAAGGACCCTGAGGCACAATTCTGGATTTACATATCTGACAACCCCTATGTTTTAAAAGCATGATCAAGTCCACTGTGATTTATCCAGAGGTAAACATGACATCCTAAAGAATAGTGCATGAAACGCTTTGGTTACTTTTGAAAGCTGAACTGAGTAGTAGCTGTGGCTTTGTTTTGTTGGTATCTGAGTAGTATGGTCACCAGGACTGTGCAGAAGAAAATACTGATGGAGTAGCAAATACAGACTGGGAACTTGCCTTCCTGACAACTGAATACAGTGCCGTGGGGCTATGCCACACTACTCACTCATGACAATCATCACCACCCTTTGACATTGCCATACAGATGCTCATTTGCATGTCATCTCACCTTTTGGTATTCCACGAGAGTTTCTCAGCTCAGCAGCTAAACATGGGCGGAGTGGGGCTGCACAGTCCTTTGGGCTGCTCTTGCTCACCGAGGATTTCTTTCACAGCCCCTTGAGCATTACACCTAGATAAGCGATGGCTAAGTGAGTAACCAATCCCTCCTTGGTTTCACAGCTGAGCAAAGACACTTTCTCCTCAACACTAGGGTTCAGGAAGCCCTGGTTTGTACTGTAAGAGCTGTGTTTCCCCCCCATGCTGACAACCAGAATGAAGGTGAACTTGAAAAGCTGGGAAACAACCTTTTGTGCTATGTTAGTTGTTTTATAAGGTGGAGATTTCACTCCTTGTATATTTGGAAAACATTTAGCAGAAAGGGACAGATCTGTAGGCATGAGTTCCAGCTAAATATTGTATAGGAGTAATAACAATAAACTACTGCATTACTTATTACGGCAATTGTATACATTTAATGGATGGTGTTTCAATGCATGGGCAAAAAACTTCTGGGACCACTTCTAAGGAACCCGCAAGAAGTAAGAAAGGAAAGAAAGCGCATATATGCTCTACAGGAGTCAGCACACTTGTCATTTCCAAATGGGTCCACATTGCGTATTAGATACAATTTTCAAGGCTCAACAAGAAGTAAACCCCTACTGATTTAAGCATTGATACTACTGACTGTAAGGTAGTAATACCTACAAGGTGACCATAATTTCCTAAATCTTAATAGTTTTCTTAATCCACTTTTATAAAGCTTTAAGTAGCCACTTCTCAGTCACAGGGATAAACATGAGTGGTTACTGCAGCTAAGAGAAAAAGTTTTACAGGACGGAAGCTAGCTCATTATCAACAATCCTTTAAGTCCTAGTAAAACAGCAAGACCTGTTCATCCCGTCTCTGGGTCAGTTCCAGAAGACCACACATTCAAACCAACACAAGCGGAATGCTGGCAAAACCAAGAGAGTAAATCACAGCAGTGGGAGATCAAACTACAAAAGGGATTTCTTTTCCTCCGCAGAGACCATTAGCTATATCATGTTAGTCGCCAGCCTAAGTCATCAATTCACCTTCATCATATTAGTCACAAGCATCTGTCAACAGCTGAGCACAGCTCTTGAAGTGAACACACTGCAAGGTAATGGAGAGAGAAGTGCTCATAATTCAAAAGGCAGGTTCACTGTGTGCTTCTCTAGCTCAAAGAGCATAGAGACTTTCCTCTTTACTGTGGCCCTGCAAATTCCAATTGATCTGAAACCAACTCTCATTTTCTAAATGTTGCTGCTGAGTTTGAACTTCAGTGAAAAATCCATTTGCTAGAAAGGAAAGTTGCCAATTAAAATCAGTCTGTTTATGTTGCTTTGGGGAGCTGAGAGGGGGAGAGAGAGAGAAAGGAAAAGCCAAATAACTCATTAAGTGATCTACATTGTGCCAGTACAGTTGGCAATTATAATTATCCTAATAAGACTTTCCAGCTTATATAAGCCCTTCCATTCAGGGATCTCGAAACACTTTGCAACCATTAATGATGTTAGCTTCATAACATTCCTGACCTCGTTTACAGGGGAGAGAATTGAGGAAAAGAGAGAAACCACCATTTTCTGTAACAGCTTTCATTTTGTAACTGCCTGCAAAGTTTATACCTGAAACTAAATCACACTTAAAAATTGGGGTCAGTTCTGAGTTCTTGAGGCAGTAGTAATCCTTGACTCACAGTGTGAGTGAAAACAAACCAAAACCAAACAAAAAGGCAAGAGAGAATTGTGTGAGCAGGGAAGGTTTATCTGCAAACCTTCTGCAAAGAGCCTTGGGCCACTGAAATTTGTCACCCCGGAAATGTGGCAGGCTCAAGGAGAGAGCTTCTGCCTCGAGTCCTCACACAAAACCATCCCTCCCCCTGCCTCAAACAGTACTCACATATGGGATGGACATTATCAGTGTCCACTTCTCCAAATCCACACCTCTTGGTTTTGGCTCCTTCTCTGAAAGGAAAAATGAAACAGAAGCAACATGAAATCCTGGGAAAAGAAAAGAAAAAACAAACTGGAACAAATAGTTGAACACATTGGTATGCACCTAGGAGAAAGCAGGATTTGAGTAGTAGCAGCCACCATGGATTTTTCAAGAACAAATTGTGTCAAACCAAAACAGTTTCTTCCTGTGAGAGGGTGATAGGTTTTGCAGGTAGAAGAACAGCAGCGGATGTCACATATCCTGACTTTGGACATCATTGTTTTTTACAGCAGTCTCACAGCTGAATTAAGGAAGGATTGGGACTTCACATTGCAAGGAGAATACAAAAGTAGTTGGAAAGCAGTACTTGGAAAGCAGTTATCAATGTTTCATCATCAAAATAGTGATATGGACCCATGTGTTCCACAGGGAGCTGCCCTGGGTCTAGGACTACTCAATACTTCCACTAATGAACTGGATGATAAAACAGAGAGCATGCTTATTAAGTCTGCAGACAATGCCAATCGAGGAAGAGCAACACATTCTTTGGAGAACAGACCTGGAATTGAAAATGATTTAACAAATACGAACTCTAGCCCCAACCACCAGAGTGCTCTTTAAGAGGACTGAGGGCTCATTTTGCCTGTGAGGTACATGAAACAATCCTCCTGCTCTCTTCAGCAGGGAGGCGGCCTTGGTGAAGCAGCAGATTTGGGTTCTGCATTTCTAGAAAATCAGGTACCATCTGAATCATAGCATCATAGAATCATACAATTGCCTAGATTGGAAAAGACCTGGAAGATCATCTAGCCCAATGGGAATGGGAATCATCTAGTCTATCTGGGAAGAGTTTAGACTGGAGCACTGAACAGGATCAGAGATCCAGAAAACAAAATTTATGTGGAAAGGACTGCAAGAAATTGAATAGTTTATCCTAAAGGAGGAAAACTGGGACAGAACCCAATAACAGTCTTCAGCTATGGTAAAAATTTTGTTTTCTACTTCTGTGATGGATGGGATAAGGCCTTTCGGAGGAGGGTTCAGAACGGACAAGAGAGGCTCTTGCACTGGGCTAACACAGTAACTATTAATCCAACAACCCATTCCCCACTGGGCTCCCTGGGGACACTCTTTCTCTCCATGGACTATACAGGGCACCTAGTGAGATTAGCCTTTTTAAGCTAAAGTTGACCTTTAGAAATAATTCAACTGTGTTATATCTGTAAGCCCATTTGGGCCTGCCGTAGGGTTGGTGTTGGAGGAAAAAGGCCAGCCGGCTTGTGCAGTAGTTTGGGACCAGACAGGGTTCAAAAAGAAGGGAGAATTTCAACTTGTGTATGGGAGCTGAAAGGAGAATCCAGGCAACGATGATCAGGGGGATGAAGTCAGTTCTTTGATGCCAGAAATCCAAAATCCGTAATGTGCCATATTTGCTAACTGTTGTTTTAGTTAAAACCAATTGCCAGGCACATCACAGGAAACCAGGCACCTGTTGAGAGCGCTGGGGACAGGGACACAAAGATGACTTGGACAGCAAAACGAGCTGCCCAGCCAGCCTGGAAAGCCCCAGGAACAGAGCTGCTACCATCCAGCACTGCAAACTGCTGCGCTCATTTCTGCTGTGGTGCAGAAGAAACTGAGGCAGGGCGTGGCTTAGCCCTTCCATCACCATTAACCTGAGGTCTCTAAAGAGTCTACAAAAATGTCTTTACATTGGCAGCCCGAATTTTAGAGTTTAACAGAACAAGGAAGTTACTTTTAAGGCAGGGAGGGCCTTGTTGGGGTTTCCAAAACTTTTCTTCTGCAAAAAGAAAAGAATTCTATCACTGCAGACCATCATTAATGTGCTAGAGAGAAGACCCATCCCACAAATTCTGCTTTGTGTGGCTCTGCTCCACCCAGTAATATTCTTCTAAAAATGAAATTAACTTTCTTGCTCACATCACTGAAATTCCCTTCACAGTCAGAGAGCCAAATAATGTTAATGCTAATTTTAATTCTGAAAAGCATATAAAAAAGGGGAAATTTTCTCATTATTAATGGAAGAAAAAACCTATTTAGCATATCTAAATGAAAAGTGTAAGATTGATAACCTGTACAATAGCAATCATGAAAAAGATACAAGATGGAATTATTCTCTCAGGCCTTTTATCAAGGTAGTTATCATAACTTAAATGTGAAATCCACCCAGAAATCACTCAGAGAATTCGGTATTCACGTACTTCTCCACTGTAAATAATTCCCCATGCAACAGTACAAGTTCTCTGTTTATGACTCCATAATTCAGGTTCTGTCGGCAATTAGCACTCGAAGTCATAGCAGTGTGCTACATGTTTTAAGAGTTAAAGGAAGCTGTGTATTGCAGGCAGCCAGACTGCTGCCTGATGTGCCAGTGAGGCTGGAATAGAGGACAGCACAGAAAGTAAGCGGTGGTGCTGGCTGCCTGGACTGACGGACACCCGGGGAAGGGGATGTAGACCACTCACACTCACGCTTAGCACTTCCTCAGGTACAAGAGGTTCCTACTGACCTCAAACGAAATAAAGGCATGAAGCTGCTTCCCACATGGAAGACATTGCTGTACACTTCAGGAGAATTAAAATGAAGACCTCCCCGTGCAAGTTTAGAAGCAGCAAAGTCTGTCCCACAGTAACACCTTTGGCAGAGGGAGATGGGTAGCATCAGGCATTTTATTCTTTCTGTTTCAGAAGTTCTCCTAATTAGGTACTACAATGTGTTTTTCATTGTGGAGAAGCTGTTTTAATTACTCCTAATGCTCCTTAGGGGGAATTACTGCTGTGCAGAGAGCAGAGCAGCATTCTGCTGCCTCATATCCATGACAGGAGAAGAACAATGTGTCATGTTGCTAAAAATACATTGTCGTATTTATCAGCTGGTCTTCTGCAAATAAGAGATGGCCCATATAAGGTCCAGTGAACTCCAGAGTGCAAAATAACCCCCTTCCTCTATTTAGCTCTTGCAACAATGGCTTATGGTCATGGTAAATCAGTATCTTCAGGAGGCAGCATGCGGCATAAGAGGGGACAGGAGCAAATCTTCATCCATCCCTGCCTGTCCCTGTCTCTTACTCATAGAAATTTTGTTATGCTCCCAGACTCTGTGTCTGTGGAGGGAACATGCTGGGGAATAAGGTGAGCAATTGTGTATGGTCTAAAATTTGTCTGACCCCTTCATGTCTAGCACTAAGCTGTATTTCCTAAGAGATGAATTTTGAAGGTGATATATATTTTGTGTGCCTGAATTTTAATCTATCTGGCCATTTTAAAATCATAGAAGTGGAGAAAAAGCACTTTTAAGATGGTACTTTGGAAATCACATGAAAGGTAAGCCTCCACAAAGATAAGCTCAAGACTTCTGTCAGTGGAGCCAGAGGTAAAACTCAGTAAATAAGAATATCTGAATTGAAACAGACTTGAGCACTAACTCCAACGGCGGTACCATATACAGTCACCATCCTTTAAAGTCTGTTAATTGCATTAGCAGAATGAGTGCAGGAGAGATGCACTGATACCCTTGGAAAGGTTTGCAGGGTGCTGGCAATGCAGAACACCTGTAAGATTCAGCTTTGCTCTGTGGGACAGACTGAAGCTGTTCCAATCATTTAATGACATAAATATACCAGAGAAACCAGAAGAGTGGAAAATGGAAGAGAGTGTGTTGGGCAGATGTTGTGGTTTAACCCCAGCCAGCAACTCAGCACCACGCACTCACTTCCCCCCACGCAGTGGGATGGGGGAGAGAATCGGGGAAAAAAAGTAAAGCTTGTGGTTGAGATAAGAACAGTTTAATAGAACAGAAAGGAAGAAAATAATAATGGTAATCATAACAACAATAATAAAATGACAATAATAATAATCAAAAAAGAATTAGAATATACAAAACAAGTGATGCACAATGCAACTGCTCACCACTCACTGAGCAGTTCCCAAGCAGCGATCCCCACCCAGGCCATCTCCCCCCCAGTTTATATACTGGACATGACGTCCCATGGTATGGAATACCCCTTTGGCCAGCTGGGGTCACCTATCCCAGCTGTGTCCCCTTCCAACTTTCTTGTGCCCCTCCAGCCTTCTCGCTGGTTGGGCATGAGAAGCTGGAAAATCCTTGACTTAGTCTAAACATTACTTAGCAACAATTGGAAACATCAGGGTGGTATCAACAGTATTCTTATACTAAATCCAAAACATAACAGTATACCAGCCACTAGGAAGAAAATTTACTCTATCCTAGCTGAAACCAGGACAAGATAACACACGTCTATTATTTACTTCTAAAAAAGTTCAGAAGTCTGACACCAGAAGTCCACATTAATGTGTTTCTTTCCCCATTCATTAACACAATTGCTATTTTCATCACACTAATATGATTTCATTACCACTGCACAGTGTCTGTATATATTCTCATGAACTGATTTTATGCACTGTTTTTTGTACCTAAATTATCAGTAACAGGCAAATGAAATCCCAGAACTTGTTACGATAACCCTGTTTGGAGTAGACCCTGATATCCTTCTTTAAAGATATTCTTGGATGTAGTAAGTCTAAGCTCCTTCTCCAACCATGTTTGTGGTTGTCATTAATTAGACCATTCTGCAGGACCGGAGGTGGCTGAAGCCAACAGGAACAAGGGTTCAGATGGAAGCTAGCCAGGTAAATATGCAGGGCTGCATAGTCTACTTTAAAGTTATTTAGCCCATTGTCTTGGGAAACATAAACTTTGGTAAGAAAGCCACAATTGAAACCTAAAAGCTTAAGCAAATCTTGCCCGTCTCTAACCAAACAACCAGGGAGAACATTTCAGTTACCAGCAATTCCTTAACCTAGCACACAAAGACATAAAAAGATCCAATGGCCAGGAGATAAGGCTACATAAATTCAGGCCACATTAAGCACTATTTTCTTTTAATAGGGGGGAGTAACCACTGAAACAATTGGCCTAGGGACGTGATACAAGCACCTGATGTCTTTAAAACTAGGCAGGACATCTGCCTTTTAAAAGCTCTGTGGTAACTCAAAAAAGGTTATCAGCTTAACGCAGGAATAAGCACAGGACAAAATACTATGGGCTGTTCTATTCATGAGGTCAGTCTAAATCCACAGGACACCATTGTTACGAGCTGCAGTGTATGAGACTGTGTGAAGTCCTTTGGTTCTCCTGCAACTGGTCCTCCTGTAGCAACATATTAAGTGTGTTGAATATTTATTTAAAAGGTCTCAGATTTTCTGAAGAAACCCAAACCGTCCCCATTGCATATTCACAGCTGATTTTACAAACCACAAGGCCAGATCCTCAGCTAGAATAAATCAGTGCAGTTCCACTGAAGTAAGTCGAGTTTGATCAGTTGTCATGAAATGAAAAATCTGAGTCCCTTATCACAGGCACCTATATATTTCCCAGTTTTCCCACATTACTCACCTAAATCTCCCCTTGATTTCCATCTAAGACTAATGGCTGTGAACAGACATCTCTGCATCTTCAGCACTGTGTTCTGGACTTTCTCTAGCACTTCCTCGATAATTCCGTTTATTCAAATTTTGTCCTGTGTACACCTTGTTTTCAGCATGTTTTGTCAGCGCTTAAAGAGAATAATCAAGCCTAGAGCTAATCAGCAAATAAATAGACTTAGTGAGGTTATGGTGACAGGATAAGCAGGATTAGAACTTCAGGAGGACAGAATGAATACAGATGGGCACTCAACGGGCAGGTTTTGCTATCAAGCCAAGAGTGCCATGTTAAGCAGGGACAGGGGAGCTCCTAATGCTTTTGTTTCTAACCAGAGATCTTCAGGAAAGTCCAACACTGCATAGTGGAAACTGAATGTTTATAAATATTTATAGAACAAGTGAATTCAATAGGAGTGATGACAATATTGTTTTAAGATTTTATTCTCCTTTGCTAAAGGGCTGTAACCATAGGCTAAAGCACACATAAATGTAATGCATGCAATGTGCAATGCGTACACTGCATGCAATCATGCGATCACAGAATAATCCGAGTGGGAAGGCGCCTCTGGAAATCTCTAGTCCATCTCCTGCTCAGAGCAGGGCTAACTTCAAACCTTGATCTGATTGCTCAGCACATTGTCCACTGAAATTCTCAAAATTTGCAACAATGGAAATTGCACCAAACTGGGACAACCAGGACCAACATGCAGGACTACCTGCTCCGTTGCTTAACCGCTCCCGCTGTCAATATTTTTTTTTTCTACCCAAGAATTGCTCTTGTTGCAACCTGTGCCTGCTGCCTCTTCTCCTGTCACTGTGGTCCCCTGGGAAGGGTCTAACACTTCCAGCTCTATAACAATCCCCCTTCAGTAGTGACAGCCTGCAGTTAGCTCCCCCCATACCCAAAGCCTTCTCTCCTCCAGGGTGAACAAGCCTGTCCCCCACTTCCCTGGCTTGTGTGCTCCAGCCTCCAAACACCTTCATTGTCCGCCATTGGACTCGCTCCAGTTTGTCAGCAACTCTCTTGCAGCCTCCAAACCAGACATGCTCCAATATGGATCAATCCCTGATGTATTTGCAAAGGTGGGCTGAAATGAAAAGGGTCAAACACCCAACTACTGTCTTTTGAAATCCTCATGATCTTTCATTGCCAGTGGTCAAAACCAAAACTCACCAGCCCAACCCAACAAAAGCTGAGAAATTAAAATAATTTCTGCCAGTCCTAATTAATTGCCATCTACATTTTCAAGCTTATGGCCCATCTTTCTACCTGCCTAGGAGAGAAATAGCTTTTGCCACATGCTGAAGAATTGAACATACAGAATTTATGGGCTCAAGGGAGAAAGTGTATCACAGTTCAAAATGCTTTTGAGAGTTTTTCAGCCTGACAGTGCCCAAGCTATAGCAGAAGGACATGGCCATGCTCTTTGAAAAGTGTGTCCCAAAGCCATGCGTTGCCTTCTGCAACTGCCACTCAAAAAAATCAATACAGAGCTTGCCACTTCCATGTAGGAATGTGTAGGTTGGGAAAGACTCGATAATAGAAAGTAATAAATCCTTTCTTGTGCTAGAAAAGGGCTTGAGCAAAAATGAATTACGTTCAAGGGAATGAATTGTAAACTCTTCCCTTAAAAAGAGGATTTATTTTGCTACAGGGAAGGAGTGGGGTTGCTCACCCAAAGGATCCAACAAGATTTTTTTGTTACATGCCAGACATTTGGACAGATTCAGAGATATTTTGTCATTCCACAGAGCCAGCACAGGGAACAGGGACTCTCTAATGCCATGTCTTCACCCAGTGCCAGAGGGGAGACTCCCTTGGCAAACGTCTCTCCCCTTTAATTTCACAAGTGATCCAGGGATGTGAAAAACCACTGTATGGGAAGAAAATCTGAGGCACTGAAGGAATCTTTCAATTAATGGAAAAAGGCAGAACAACAATCTGGAGTTTGAAACAGCAATTTCAATCTTCAAATAGACACATCTTTAGAAGTTACGTATTCACTGTAAGAAGCAACTGACATAAGCACTGGTCTTTCTATTTTTTAATGTTTTCCAATTAATAACCATCATCTTGCAAAACACATGGTAGCACAACACTGAGCACATTACAGAGCTACAGCCTTTCTATAGCATGACTGGTTTTTAATTACAGAGAAAGCATTTGCTCTACTTCTACCCAGATGTGGTCAAAGTTGACAACCTCACTGGCAGTGGGACTAGAAGTAGGAGGAATGTCCTTACATCTGCAGATTTCCATGCAGAAACCAAAACAACTAGTGGAAATGTTACAAAATGCATGCATTTCTTCCCACTTCACGGGAAAGAGGGGGAAGGAGAAAGAGAGAAAATAAGCACTTCTGGTGCACTAAGTGATCATTTATCTTTGTTCCCTAGTAGCCTTTGTGAATGCGATCGCTCTACTGAACTTGGCACATTGCCTGTAACATTTGAGGACTTTGCTGCCTTAGCAAAGTGTCTCTCCTGAATTCATTCCATTCACAAGTTGTTGCTGAACAAAGGAGATTGTCCTTTTTTATTTCTGTCATCTAAGGAAGCTCACAGGATAATAGGCGCAGAGCCCCTAGCCCTTGAAAAAAGCTTTTGTAAAAAACTTTCACCCTCCACTTTGGAAATATCATAGTTGCGACACATTTTGATACTGCCAAAAAGGTATTTGCATCTAATTTTTAAATTAAAAGAAGTAAAAATTGTTTGGGTTATTGTCTTTGCTGGATGCCCTAATAAAACCTGACATCTTAAGGCATGCACTGGTGCTGACATCACCATGTCCAGACACGGTTAACAGCATTAATGGAGTCCAAGGCTCTCATCATGCTACAA
Organism: Sagittarius serpentarius; assembly: GCA_034782735.1. Lineage (NCBI taxonomy): Eukaryota > Metazoa > Chordata > Aves > Accipitriformes > Sagittariidae > Sagittarius > Sagittarius serpentarius. Next base: position 15,215,661 of record JAVKLA010000001.1, read on the forward strand.
AGAAAAAAAATCCCAGATTTCTTTCTCTTCTCCACTACAAATGTAATTCATGGCATAGTATTCAGTGACAATACACTCAAATCTGTGTGCTTGATCTCCCTCTGCTTCCCTTGTGCTGCTGGCTGCCACGAGTAACTGAATGTACTTCTTACCCCTATTATTCTTTTAAAGCTCAACTCATCCATATCACAAGAACTACATGGAGAAAGGCTTTGGCTGTGCCTCCTGTTCCTGCATGGAAAAATGGGGTCGACAATGTTTCACCTTGGAGAAACCTGTTCCCCGCACAGCCACCCACGAAGGACAGAGCAGGTCCTCTGCACTAAAGGCAAAACAGCCTCCCCTCCTGTCACCTTGTCTGAGGGAACTGGGGTTGTTTAGCCTGGAGAAAAGGAGCTGAGGGGAGACCTTATCGCTCTCTACAACTACCTGAAAGGAGGTTGTAGCGAGGTGGATGCCTCTTCTCCCAAGTAACAAGCGACAGGACGAGATGAAACGGCCTCAGGTTGCACCAGGGGAGGTTTAGATTGGATATTAGTAAAAATATCTTCACCGAAAGGGTTGTCAAGCATTGGAACAGGCTGCCCAGGGAAATGGTTGAGTCGTCATCCCTGGAGGTATTTAAAAGACGTGTAGATGTGGCACTCAGGGACATGGTTTACCTGGGGACTTGGCAGCATTCGGTTTATGGTCAGACTCGATGATCTTAAAGGTCTTTTCCACCTAAATGATTCTATACACTGACTTTTTTTGATTTTCCCAGCCATTCTCTGGGAGACGGCTTCTCATCAAAGGGAAATGGTACTGAGAAAGATGGCTGGTTTCTTGTTCAAAGAGCTGTGCAAACACAGCCCTAATTCTCAGCTGGCATGAACTGTTGTGATTGAAGTCAAGAGAGCTGCTGTTACTTACATCAGCTAGGCTCTAGGCCACTAATACCTGAATTCCTCCCTGTTATCCAAGCTGCCTTAGAACCAGAGAGAAGAAAAATATTATTATTCTCAATATGCCTCAAAATTATTTATTTTCCCAGTGCATTCTCCTTTCTCCTCCAGGAAGTAGTTGAGTCTTTAAACTTCACTGAAAGCAGCACAGGAGGCCGGGGCTCAGTTGCTGGCTCTCCGGGACAAGTCACTTTCCCTCTCCGCAGACCAGATTCTTCCCTCATGCAATGGGGATGCTCCTGGTACCATGAGGCACACTGAATCTTCCCAGTGAAAAGGCTGAAGAAACCCCCGGCATCATTACTACTGCTGTCCCTACTAACATTCCCAGTCCACTGCACCCTGCCCATTCTTTGGCTGCTGTGTTCAACCCAGCACATGGATTCATCAGGTTGGACACATCTGGAGGATGGTACATGCTACTGGTTGTATCTCACATGCACAAAGCTAAAAAGAAAAGTGGATCTACTGTATTTATTTTGAAATATTTTAAGCTTATTCCTAAACACTGAAGACAAGTACTCCCTTCAGGTTTAAATTAATGAGAGGAGTTGGTACTAGCTGAAATAAGATCAAGAAACGTAGGAAAACCTTTGATGTTGCAAAATAGACTAACTATTGCTGTTTATCTAAGTATCTGGTAAATTACACTTCGTAAGAAAGTATGTGCGTTAGTCAAGGCTACTTTGCATAGGCAGATGGATTTTGTTTCATTTTCCTTAGCCTTTGTGTTTCAAAACTGTAATGGGTTTATGTGGCAAGGTTTTGGTAGTGGGGGGGCCACAGGGGTGGCTTCTTTAAAAGTTGCTAGAAGCT
>JAVKLA010000001.1:15224759-15235694 GCA_034782735.1 Sagittarius serpentarius
TGGTTAAGTGATCTCTCCCTGTCCTTATCTCGATCCACAAGTCTTTCGTTATATTCTCCCTCTCCTGTTTAATCAAGGAGGGGGAGTGAGAGAGCGGCTTTGGTGGGTACCTGGCATCCAGCCAGGGTCAACCCTTCACACTATATCAATATTGTCTAAACACAAGCACATTTGCTCTTTTACATTCCTCTCATAAAATATTTTTTTCATCCCTTTTACCATCTCAGAATCCTTGACTCATCTTTACTGAATATATTTTAGCAGTGCCTTATAACGCTTCTTTTACTTTCCTGGAAAAAAGCATCACCCAGTAATGTCCATGATCACATTTATTTTTTCACAGCTGCCTCACAGTGATTGCTTCTAGTCATCCTGCAATTAATGAATGGGCCTTCTTATTATTCTGTTTTCAGTGGCATGAAACAGATATGAGCCCCTATTGTTTAGGACTCATCTAGGCTAAGATTAGCTTAAAAGGTAGCAAAAGAAAATCTCTTAGGTAAGTTCACCTACAGCATTATGTAACAACCTCAAACCTCAGTAGCTAAGGCTGCATGAATTTATGTTTTAAAATTATTTGTTTATACTTACACTCAAATTTACCAAATTTCAAACTTTCATAATGGCATTTTCTGCCTCTGCTTTCTGCCTGAGGCATTTTTATGTGACATGGGTGAAAACAGTTCAGCAATTTTTAAGTACAGTGAGCAAAATAAATATTCTGTTGCCATTATTTAAACATTTTAGAATAAATTTAACACCTGTGGTTTGCAATAAACCCTTGATATTTGACAAGAAAAGTCTTGGAACAATAAAGGATCAACAGCTGTCTGTAGGAAGCACATATCTATGTGTAAACTAAGCAGAATGATTTTTAAATCCAGATATTCCCAAGTTTTCTTGGTAACAGATGTGTGTCTGTAACAAGGGAACTGAAATAAGGAGAAATCCATTAAAAAATTCTCTGTGATTATGTTTATAGGATAAAACAGGAACTTCATTTCATTCAGCCGAATTGAGCAACCGAACGACCAACCCAGAGGCAATGAAGTGCTTTGAGTCTATTCTAAAGGAAGGCTGTGTAAGGACCAGCAGTCAGATTTACCTTGCTTAGGGGAGTCTGCTGTTGTGTTCTGCACTATTTGGACCTTCCAAATAGCTGGTGATTGTCTATTTGTCTTATAGAATCATAGAATCATAGAATGGCTTGAGTTGGAAGGGACCTTAAAGATCATTTAGTCCAACCCCCATGCCGTGGGCCACCCACTAGATCAGGCTGCTCAGGGCCTCATCCAACCTGGCCTTGAACACGTCCAGGGATGGGGCATCCACAACCTCTCTGGTCAACCTGTGCCAGTGCCTAACCACGCTTTGAGCAAAGAATTTCCTCCTAACATCTAACCTCAATCTCTCCTCTTTTAGTTTAAAACCATTCTCCCTCGTCCTATCACTGTCTGCCCGTGTAAAAAGTCACTCCTCCTCCTGTTTGTAGGCTCCCTTTAAGTACTGGAAGGCCGCAATGAGGTCTCCCCGGAGCCTTCTGTTCTTCAAGCTGAACAAACCCAGTTGTCTCTACCTTTCTTCATGGGAGAGGTGCTCCAGTCCTCTAGTCATCTTCGTGGCCCTCCTCTGGACCCGTTCCAGCAGCTCCACATCCTTCGTGTGCTGGGGACCCCAGGCCTGCACGCAATATTCCAGATGGGGCCTCACGAGGGCAGAGTAGAGGGGGACAATCTCCTCCCTCATCCTGCTGGCCACCCCTCTCTTGATGCAGCCTGGGAGACAGTTGGCCTTCCAGGCCAACTTCTTCTCTTTCACTGTATCAGAATTAAGCTTAGAAGAGGAATATTAGAGCCCGGAAACTTTCCTGGCTATGAGCTGTCTTTGTAGACAACAGGGCTTGACCCACAGAGAACACTTAAGACCGTGACTTTACTAGTACACAAGATGAGCCAAGCAACAACTTTTAAGAGGCAAGACCTGTCTAGGCAAAACAGCTTTCATCCATTCTACTAAATCACCCTCCAATATAAGATAGCTGACTGCAAGTTGTCTAGTGAGAGTGATCCATGGCCCATGTTAACGCTGAACCATGCCTAGGAATCACTTGAGAAAGTGTTAGCTCAAAAGCGTGCCGGGAACTGCTCTGGTAACTCACACGATGAAGTTTCAGCATGCAGAAATGTCCCTTGGCATTATCTTGTTTACTAGTCAAAGTAGCAAAAAGGTGTAGTCACAGCGTACAGCTTTCATGCTCTTCAGCAGGATTCAGCTTTGGTCAGATGGCTATTATTTTCTACATGGTCTGAGAGAATGATTAAGCATCTCAGAAGGTATCTGACTGTAACGACCCATGGTCAATACCCAGTGAGATAAGTGGCAGAGAAGAATGTGTCTAAGTGTGTCTCCAGAAAGAGCTACAACTACAGTGTCAGTAACGTATGCCTGAACCTTGTTCCGTCTCTAAATTCTGAAGCTGTGTTTGATGTTACCTTGTCTTCCAATAAAATCCAGGAATAATCCTGTGAGCAGAGAAAAGAAGCCACATCATCCATCCAACAGGGATTTCCTGCCTTACAAAGTCATACTTATTCTTGTACATTCTTATTATCCAGCAAATCTTGTCACCACCTTTGCACAGCAGTGCATAAAGTGCAATTCCATGGAAAGGCTGCAATCTAGTTCTACCCAGAAAAGGCCATTTCCTCATGGTTCAAACACTGTCATGGTGAACACAGGCAGGAGCACATAAACTGAGAAGGGCATCAAATCAGTTTGGAAGAACTTCAAAAGAAAGTGGTAACTGCAGATGTATTTTGTGAGGTACCAGATACTATTGGTGTGAGTTGGGACACACTCTGAAAATTCAGCCTGAACCATGTTTCTATAGACTCGTTTGGAAAAAAATCACTCATTTCTACATCTTCACTGGGTTTAGAGATGAGCCAGTCTGTTCAGTTAACCTGGATCTCTCTGCGATATCATGTAGGATCAAATTCCACTTCTTTTACACTTTCTTTTATATATTCTTTCCTCACATTTTGATACCATAACCTTTGGCTGGAGAAAGAAAGGAAACAAATGAAAAGAAGTGATTCTTTTTTCTTAAGTCCAATTACCAACCTTACAGATAAATTCACATGCTTTAAAACTCCTCTCCCAAAAGAGGTCATCTATAAGCACAGAGAAGGATGGGAAACAAAATAATTTCATCCACTTACATATTCTATTTTCTGTGTAGCTTTTATAATGTGCAAACCATTCAAGTGAAATAGTTTCTTGGATCAAACTGAGCTGAAAAAGCATTAGTGACTGCCTAAAGCAACATAAATAAAAGAACAAAGTGATAAGTTTTTATTCAGTGTTTGACTTTTGTTCTTGTTTTCTTTTCCATTGCTGAACCACACTTCTCAACGAAAAAGACACAATGTTTGCAGGTCACTTACATAATTTCACCTGGGGACTGTAAGCTTTAGTTCTCCGAAATCTACTGCAAACACAGTCGAAAACACAAACAACAAGATCAACCACTTAAAAGCACTAGGAAGTTTCCAATTTTGAATTCTGCTGTAAAGGAAATACAAATTTCAGCACACAGACATAAAGTCAGCACCCTTGTAAATAAGTCTTCAAGGCACCTATATCCCCAGATAATCTACACAAGACTGCAATAATAAAGAATTAACATGAGGAGATTCAGATGCAAGGGTAGTACTACTGAGGAGGGAGCAGGCCTTTAAGAGGAGGGACTTCTCAGCTAACTTTTTTACATCACCTATACACATACATCACCCGTAGTGCTCAGGAAACAGAGGGATTTACAGATTATTTACAGGTCACTCATCTGAAATTACGGTAGTGATTATCTGTCACCACTTGCCAAGCAACAAACAGACCACCTTATCAAGTTTGATTTTCATTTTCATCAGTGTAACCTTGAGCACGCCCTAGACCTGTGTAAACAGACATTCTGTTAAGTATTATAATTCTTATTTAAATGAGGTGAAAAAGTAATAATTCCACATATTGCAAAGCAAGGTTAGTGATCTCATTGTCCCGTTGTGTTGCATGCATATTTCTTTATCAGCATGAAGCAGCTTCTTATCTCTGTTCCAAGCCCAAGGCAAACAAAGTTAACATTTAATTAGAAAACTCAGTTTCTAAACTTATTGACGTTGTTGCCTTACAGTGATCTCCCTGCTCACTGACAAACACCCAAACAGCACAATTTTCTAAGCACTTGTATCTACCGATGTGGGAGAAGTTGGTATTAATATCAGTGATTGCCTGTTCTTATGCAAACTCCTTTATTTCAATGTCATTTGAAGAACCATGGAGCAGACCTGGGTTGATGGTTTCACCTGATAAACTAGCCACTAGTGTTTTAGTCCTGTGAATATATATGCAAGTGGATGATGATGACTTTAAAAGAAATTTTGCTTACATAAACATTGCCCTCTAATGGGGGAGGGGGAGCAAGAGCTACTCAGAATTTATATTTGGATCCTGTGGTTCATAACCCTTTTAAAGGAATGGGCCTTATTGTGCTTTTATGTACTACTTTGATTAACCTTCCATCGCTTCATAGAATTTGAGGCTTCAGGGATCTTCAGATCATCTAGGCTGATTTCCTGGATATCACAGACCATTTATTTTCACCCAGCAACCCTTTTATTAGTACAAAAAAACCCCAACTGCCTTATGTGAAAGCATTTTGCTCCACAGAAGCTGGGACTGTTGCATACACAAGCAGAGAAGCAGGGAAGCTCAGGGTACAGCAGCACTTCCGGGCCCCAAAATAGCAGAGAACTAAATAGAGGATGTACACCTCAATAATCCCGCAGGTGCTCTCCGCTTCAGGTTGCCAAGGAGAAAAAAAAGAGGAACTCTGCAGCCCTGTGAATCTGAATGGCAAGAATATTTCTTTCCAACTCAAGCACTGACAGTTGCCCAGGCTGTATTTTTCTGAACACAAATGATTGTTTTATTCCCCAGACAGGTGACGTGGTCCACCTCAGGGCACTGCCTTACAATGTCTTGGTCACCTCTGAGGTGAGAGAGAGGAAAATAAAATACATAAACAAAATACCTGCTTGATTGTGCCTAGAGGAAAACTTTCCTTCAAACCCTGGAGAAAATATTAGAAATGGTATTTTCTAATCCAGTTTGTCCTAATGCTGAGCTGCACTTCTATGGGCAATATGAATACTCTTAGAAGGTGAATTAAAGCTTTTTTCTTTTTTTTTTTTTTTTACTATCCAAACTTGTTTACATTTCTCTGAACTATGGTGAGTCCATCACCTCCCCAGTGTTTAATTACCTGCACTGCAAGTAAAATTCATCTTACCTTAAGGCTGATTTTGTCTAACATTACCTTCCAGTCATTGAATCCTGTTTTGACTTTTTCTAGGAATGTTGGAAAGTTCCACCCATCAGATTCACTTATATGTGAAACAGTCTTTCAACCTGCTTTTCAATAAGCTCAATACATTGAGCACCTTAAGTCTTGCATTGTTTTACAATTCATAGATCATTTTGAGTGTCTTCCTTCAAGCTGTCTCCATACATTCCCCTTAAACTATGGAAGCGTATGCAGTGGATTATCATTTCAACTTTAACAGTGGTGCAGCCAGAAGCAAGCTCATGACCCTATTTCTACTCTTTACCTATACAAGGATCACATTTGCTCTTCTTGCCCCCAGCATTACACTGTGGAGGACATGGGGAGCTGGCCCTAGGACCTTGAAGCCCCGTTTCCCCAAATTTACATTCTTCTCCTGTAGACTGTCTGCATTTCTTACCTAAACTAACTTATTTTTCAGCATTAAAGTGCATTCTGTTGGCACCTGACCACTTACCTCGGCAATTTATATCCCTGTAAGAGAATATGCAGTCCTTGTTGCTTATTCTTCCATCAATAGTCATCTCACGGCTGGATTGGCCCGGTAAGTTGCTTCATTATCATAAAGAATATTGCTATATAAATAAATACTAAAATGTTAGTCCAAGGAGAGACTTCTGTTTTCTGCAACAAATAAAGAGTAAATTTAGAGATTTGCAGTACACAAGCCTTTAATTCATCCTGTTATTTCTATAGGTCAAACTTTTTAATTAGTATGACCTTGGATACCATATTATACCACACAATTGTCAATATAAATATGCATAACCCATCCAAAAGCAGTTCCTACTATGTGGTTATAATTATATTTTTAGACGCTAAAACTCTTCACTAAGTTCTAAATCCCAGTCATTTTTTTTCTGAGGATCAATGTCTGGAAACTGGTCTGCTTTAATTTCTTTAGCTCTAAAAATCACAATCACAGCCATCCATTTCTTTCAAAGTTCCAATATTAATTAAATCAATATTTTAATTAATCAGGTAAAGAAATCTCATTAAATAATTCCTTTAATAGTCTCTCATACAGTATCTATCCCCATTGTTGTTGTTACAAACTTCTGATATCTATTCTACTGATTACGAGATGCTTCTAACTCATTTTAATACAAAACATTCTAAATATATTAAACTTTCCTACCTTTTTTGTATCACTACTGATGGTTTTATTACTGCCACCAGCTGAAGATATGGTTTTAAAAAAGTTTATTCCTAAGACGTATCTAAATCGAAATAGCTGATATTCAAGGATCACCACCTCCAAACTCAAGAATGGTCCATCCCAACAAACAGGAAATCAAGCAAAAGCAGCAGGAGGGCCGCGTGGAATACAGAGACGCTGTCTGACTATGCAGGGTTGGGATTAGGAAAGCCAGTGTCCACCTGGACAAACAAACTGGACAAACAGAAGTCCACGGGGCCTGACAGGTTGCACCCACAAAGTGACTGGGAGTAGCTGTCAGCTTGATCCAAGGATCAACTTGTCCCCAAGCTGGCAAAGGGGAAATCACGTTTACCCAACCTGATAGCCTTCTAGAATGAGGCAATTAGCTTGGGGGAGGAGGGGAGAGCGGTGGACGTTGTTTACCTTGACCTTAGCAAGGCTTTTCTCACTGTCTCCCATACTACCATCATAGACAAGCTGACAAAGTATGGGTTAGATAAGTGGACAGTCAGGTGTATTGAAAACTGGCTGAACAGCTGGGCCCAGAGAGTTGTGATCAGTGGCACAAAGTCCTGCTGGAGGCCAATAACTAGTGGTGTACCCCATGGGTCAGAACTGGAGCCAATACTGCTTCACATCTAACCTGAATTCTGGGACAGAACACACCCTCAGCAGCTTTCACAGATGATACGAAACTGGAAGGAGTAGCTGATACACCACAAGGTTGTACTGCCATTCAGAGGGACCTGGACAGGTTGAAGAACTGGGCAGAGAGGAATGTCATGAAGTTCAACAAGGGAAAGTGAAAAGCCCTGCACCGGGGGAGGAACAACCCCATGGACCAGTACGTGCCAGGGGCCAACTGGCTGGAAAGCAGCTCTGCAGAGATGGACTTTGGAGTCCTGGGCAGCAAGTAGACCATAAGCCAGCAATGCACCCTTGCAGCAAAGAAGGCCAAGAGCATCCTAGTCTGCATTAGAAAGAGTGCTGCCAGCACATGATTGAGGTGATCCTTCCTCTCTGTTCGTCACTGGTGAAGCCACATCTGGATTGTCCAGTGCTGGACTCTCCAGTACAAGAAAGGTATGGACATGCTGGACCAAGTCCAGCACAGAGTTGTGAAGATGATAAGTGATTGGAGCATCTGACATATAAGGAGCATGTAACGTATAAGGAGGGGCTGAGAGGGCTGGGACTGTCAAGAGAAGGCTTGGCAGGGGAATCTTAGCATTGTGTTTAAATACCTTATATGAGGGAATGAAGAATCTTCTCAATAGTGTCCACTGGCAGAAGGAGAGGCAATGGGCACAAACTGAAACGCCTGAGATTATATCTGAGCACAACAAAAAAACTTTTTACTTTGAGAGTGGTCAAACACCAGAACAGGTTGCCCAGGGAGGTTGTAGAGCCTCAGTGCTTGGTTGTGCTCAAAACCTAACATGGTCCTGGATAACCTGCTCTGGCCCTACTTGAGCAAGGAACTTGGAGTAGAAGATCTCCAGAGGTCCCTTCCAACCTCAATCATTCTGTGCTTCTGTGATTCCACAAACATGTCGTACTGTCTTAGTAGTCTTTAGTCTATCGGGCTCTAATATTTCATTGTTTTTCAGTTTCTCTTTTTAGACAGTGAGAATAATAATACGTAGCTTACCTGAATTACTATCTGATCTATTTTTTGCAGAAGCTGACACATTCGTGCAGACTGGATGAAGACTGACAGGAGCAGGGGCCTGCCAGCAGCAGGGTGCAACATCCAAAACTCTGAGGTGATGGAAAGAATATTTTCTTAAAAACAGAGAGGATACTGCTTGGGATTTTTTCAAGAAAGCCACTGATAGAAACTAGGCTGAAAAGAAGACTAGAGGAAGGGATCCGGCAAGAAAGGACACAATGCATAGGAGACAAGTTTCCAGGCTTTCTATTTAGTCACGGTTGCCCATCATATCTGAATTTCCCTATGTTTAAAATTTACCTTGTTCCAGTTTAATACACTCTCAAAGCACTGATTTCAAGCTTGGAATATACTGATGCTGTTTGGTGCATTCCCTCTGAAGTTCGGCTCTGATCTCCGCGCACCCCAATGTACCTTCACCTGCAGTTGTAGCACAGTGATTTCAAGATGACTGGCAAACACCAAAGAAGTCAACTTTCATGCATTTCTATTTTTTTAAACCAGAGTAGAAGTTCATTCATACTGTACGCTGCATCTCAATGTCCTCAACTGAAATGCAAACAGGATACTCTAATCCTAAGTTTTAAGATAACTATGTACTGCATTGCATGCCCAGGCGCCGGCAGTGGGGGCTGCAGGGGCGGGCGGCCTCTGTGAGGGGCGGCCTCTGTGAGGAGCGGCCGGGGCGGCCCCATGCAGGCCCTGGCCGGTTCCAGCCGGCTCCAACCCACCCACCGCCGGGCCCGGCTGAGCCCCGCAGCCACAGCGGGGGTGCCTCGGGCATAGCTTATTTAAGAAAGGGCAAAAAACACTGCAGAGGCAGTGAGGAGTGAGAGAAACAACCCTGCGAGCTGGGCACAAGAGGAGAAGGAGGGGAGGAGGTGCTCCAGGCACCAGAGCAGGTATTCCTAAAGGGACTGCAGCCGTGGAGGACCTGCGCAGGAGCAGAGGAAAAGTGTGAGGAGGATGGAGCAGCAGAAAAAAACGAAAATGTCCAGACCACACACCCCCTGTGCCACCCCATTCCGTCACGGAGGGGACAGAGTGCACCTGCTGTGATAACAGAGGGCAGGAGAGGTGTCTGTTGAGCCTGGGGAGGGTGGAATGGTGAGTATTCCCTAACTGTTTTAATGTTCATTTCTTGGTTTTGTTGTTATTTACCAATATCCAAATTAGTAATTAAATATTTATATTAACTGCCAATAGATTATGTTAATTTTCCCAAGGTGAGTCTGTTTTCCCCACAACAGTAATTGGTAAATGATCTCCCTGTCGTTATCTCAACCCATGAGTTTTCTCACTCTTGTTTTTGCCATTTCCCCCCTGTCCCGGCCTGGGATGGGAGATGTCTAGCTTCCCCTGAAAAGTAGACACAGTGGTGGAGGGTTCAACCAGCCTGCCCAAGCTTTACCTTAATTTATCTATACTGTATCTTAATTTATGCATACTTTATCTATAAACATTGGCTCCTTTTCTTCCCACAATACCGTTCTTAGGATCAGTCTTCTACTTTCAACTAAGCAGATAATCATGGGCTATTAAGGGCAGGAAACCAGGAAAAAGAAATCTGCTGTTTGTCACTGAGGACTGAGCACTGGAGTGCTCAGAGTTTACAGGGTGAGGCTGGATGACTTGGAGGCAAACCTTTGCCTTCGACCATGACCTTCCCATCATCTCCTAGAACTTCAGGCGTGGGTTAAGCTCAGAAGTTCTTACTGGTGATTGCCTGTGGGTCTGGCCTTAAAGCTGACCTTTAGTTTGAGCGCAAAAACTAGTGCACATTGAAGCCTCAGTAATGCTTAAGAAATATCTGAAGAGATTATTTGTTAAAGTACTATCTACGTGAATGGAAATTTAGCCGCCTTTGTTTTGCAGTGCATTTACAGGGAAGTCACTGTTGTTACTGGTCTTTGCTTCTCTTTCGGTGGCTTCCAGAAGAAGTATAATAATCTAGTCCTCAATTTTACACAGTGTTCCTAAGGGACAGAAATATTACTGCAAAACCAGGGAGGTCTCAAAGGTCCCAAGACTTATTGTCTTCAAAAATATTAAGACTCCTTGCACAGAAACACCTCTTTCAAGGCTTATTGACAGCTGCCGATTCAGAAACACATTCAATAAAACAGCTAGTCAACTCAGGAAAGTGGGAATAACAAATAATGAACACTTCATCAGGAGTGAGAACATCTGGTCATCTTAAGATGTGGAGTAAAAACTACAGCACTTAAGGCCAGGTTCCCATTGTCTTCTGAGTATTTTATCATAAACATCCAAACTTAGCTCTTTTTGTAATTAACGTCAAAGAAAGTATTTCACAGGGCTTTGTCACAAGGCAGTAACACAGAAGCAGGAAAGTGCATTAAGAGTGTAATATATAACTGAAATAATGACTATAAACTAAAAGTACTACGAGCTCAAATGAGAATAAGTATTTGATAATCAGACCTGTCCAACATTCTTAAGAAAGCTAAAAAGACAGACGTATGTTCTTTATCCAAAAAGCTCCTATAAAAACGGTACATTCTACTACAAAAATAGCACTGTATCTATGATACACTATCTATGCTAAAAGCAGACAAAATGAACTGTGAAGTATCATTATATATTTAAAAGTGTTGCAAAAATACTATCTACTTCTATATTGCTTCTATGAGGTATAGTGACTCGGTTTACCTGTTTAATTTGACGTGCCGGGGGGGG